>JAQOWZ010000131.1:0-326962 GCA_035578165.1 Stenolophus ochropezus | reverse complement strand
ACGCGCTATCTCAGAGTCTTGAAAAGGATATTTTTTGTTAAAACATTCATAAACATGCTTTTGGACCTATACTATGGATAATATATGATGAAAAGTTATATAATTCAGGCGCGGAAGCAAATATTTATATGATTTTTTACAAAAATAAAGTCAGATTTTACCTATTTTTGATGAATACGTTGTATATCGCAAGCTACATGGGCTGGATTTTAAAATACCCACCATACTTGAAATAGCAATTTTCTTGTTGCAATGTTTTCTTTTAGCTAAAATATGAAGAAAAATCATAAAATTCAGTCGCGAAAGCAAATATTTATATGATTTTTTACAAAAAGAAAGACAGATTTTAACTAATTTTGAAATGGATATTTTTGTTAAAACATTCATAAACATACTTTTAAACGTATATTATGCATAAAAAATGTTAAAAAAATTATAAAATTCGGGCGCGGAAGCAAATATTTATATAAATTTTTACAAAAAGAAAGTCAGATTTTACCTATTTTTGATGAATACGTTGTATATTGTAAGGTTCATTGGCTGGATTCTAGAATACCTAACACAATTGAAACAGCAATTTTCTTGTTGCAATGTATTATTTTACCTAAATTATGATAAAAAATCATAAAATTCGGTCGCGGAGGCAAATAATTATATGATTTTTTACATAAATAAAGTCAGATTTTACCTATTCTTGAAATGGATATTTTAGTAAATCATTAATAAACATGCTTTTGGACCTATACTATGGATAAAATATGATGAAAAATTATATAATTCGGGCGCGGAAGCAAATGTTTATATGATTTTTTACAAAAATAAAGTCAGTTTTTACCTATTTTTGATGAATACGTTGTATATCGCAAGCTACATGGGCTGGATTCTAGAATCCCCACCACACTTGAAATAGCAATTTTCTTGTTACAATGTTTTCTTTTTGCTAAAATATGATGAAAAATCATAAAATTCGGGCGCGGAAGCAAATATTTATATGATTTTTTACAAAAATAAAGTCAGATTTTACCTATTCTTGAAATGGATATTTTTGTTAAAAAAATCATAAACATGCTTTTGGACCTATACTATGGATAAAATATGATGAAAAATTATAAAAATCGGGCGCGGAAGCAAATATTTATATGATTTTTTACAAAAATAAATTCA
Organism: Stenolophus ochropezus; assembly: GCA_035578165.1. NCBI lineage: Eukaryota > Metazoa > Arthropoda > Insecta > Coleoptera > Carabidae > Stenolophus > Stenolophus ochropezus. The sequence continues at coordinate 325,798 of JAQOWZ010000131.1, read as the reverse complement.
GATTTTACTTATTTTTGATGAATACGTTGTATATCGCAAGCTACATGGGCTGGATCCTAGAATACCTACCACACTTGAAATAGCACTTTTCTTGTTGCAATGTTTTCTTTTAGCTAAAATATGATGAAAAATCATAAAATTCGGGCGCGGAAGCAAATATTTATATGATTTTTACAAAAATAAAATTATATTTTACCTATTCTTGAAATGGATATTTTTGTTAAGACATGCTTTTAAACCTTACTATGCATAAAATATGATGAAAAATTATAAAATTCCGGCGCGGAAGCAAATATTTAAATATTTTTTTACAAAAATAAATTCAGATTTTACCTATTTTTGATGAATACGTTGTATATTGTAAGCTACATGGGCTGGATTCTAGAATACCTACCACACTTGAAATAGCAATTTTCTTGTTGCAATGTTTTCTTTTAGCTAAAATATGATGAAAGATCATAAAATTCGGGGCGCGAAAGCAAAAATTTGTATGATTTTTTACAAAAATAAATTCGGATTTTACCTATTTTTGAAATGGATATTTTTGTTAAAACATTCATAAACATGCTTTTAAACCTATACTATGGATAAATTATGATGACAAATTATAAAATTCGGGCGCGGAAGCAAATATTTAAATATTTTTTTACAAAAATAAAGTCAGATTTTACCTATTTTTGATGAATACGTTGTATATTTAAAGCTTCATTAGCTGGATTCTAGAATACCTACCACACTTGAAATAGCAATTTTCTTGTTGCAATGTTTTTTTGACCTAAAATATGATGAAAAAATCATAAAATTCGGATGCGGAAGCAAATATTTATATGATTTTTTACAAAAATAAAATCAGATTTTACCTATTCTTACAATGGATATATTTGTTAAAACATTCATAAACATGCTTTTGGACCTATACTTTGGATAAAATATGATGAAAAATTATAAAATTCGGTCGCGAAAGCAAATATTTAAATTTTTTTTTACAAAAATAAAGTCAGATTTTACCTATTTTTGATGAATACGTTGTATATTTAAAGCTTCATTAGCTGGATTCTAGAATACCTACCACACTTGAAATAGCAATTTTCTTGTTGCAATGTTTTCTTTTACCTCAATTATAATGAAAAATCATAAAATTCGGATGCGGAAGGAAATATTTATATGATTTTTTACAAAAATAAATTCAGATTTTACCTATTCTTGAAATGGATATTATTGTTAAAACATTCATAAACATGCTTTTGGACCTATACCTTGGATAATATATGATGAAAAATTATAAAATTCGGGCGCGGAAGCAAATATTTATATGATTTTATACAAAAACAAAGTCAGATTTGACCTAATTTTGATGAATACGTTTTATATTGTAAGCTACATGGGCTGGATTCTAGACTACGTACCACACTTAAAATAGCTATTTTCTTGTTGCAATATTTTCTTTTAGCTAAAATATGATAAAAAATCTTAAAATTCGGGCGCGGAAAAAAATATTTATATAATTTTATACAAAAATAAAGTCAGATTTTACCTATTCTTGAAATGGATATTTTTGTTAAAACATTCATAAACATGCTTTTGGACCTATACTATGTATAAAATATGATGAAAAATTATAAAATTCAGCGCGGAAGCAAATATTTATATAATTTTATACAAAAACAAAGTCAGATTTTACCTATTCTTAAAATGGATATATTTGTTAAAACATTCTTAAACATGCTTTTAAACCTATACTATGGATAAAATATGATAAAAAATTATAAAATTCGGGCGCGGAAGGTAAATATTAAAATATTTTTTTACAAAAATATAGTCAGATTTTACCTATTTTTGATGAATACGTTGTATATTCAAAGCTTCATTAGCTGGATTCTAGAATACCTACCACACTTGAAATAGCAATTTTCTTGTTGCAATGTTTTCTTTTACCTAAATTATGATGAAAAATCATAAAATTCGGATGCAGAAGCAAATATTTATATGATTTTTTACAAAAATAAATTCAGATTTTACCTATTCTTCAAATGGATATTTTTGTTAAAACATTCATAAACATGCTATTGGACCTATACTTTGGATAAAATATGATAAAAAATTTTAATTCGGTCGCGGAAACAAATATTTATTTGAATTTTTACAAAAATAAAGTCAGATTTTACCTATTTTTGATGAATACGTTGTATATTGTAAGCTACAATGGCTGGATTCTAGAATACCTACCACACTTGAAATAGCACTTTTCTTGTTGCAATGTTTTCTTTTAGCTAAAATATGATAAAAAATCATAAAATTCGGGCGTGGAAGCAAATATTTATATGATTTTTTACAAAAATAAAGTCAGATTTTACCTATTCTTAAAATGGATATTTTTGTTAAAACATTCTTAAACATGCTTTTGGACATATACTATGGATAAAATATGATAATAAAATATAAAATTCGGGCGGGGGAATCAAATATTTATATAATTTTTTACAAAAATAAAGTCAGATTTGACCTATTTTCGATGAATACGTTGTATATTGTAAGCTACATGGGCTGGATTCTAGACTACCTACCACAATTAAAATAGCAATTTTCTTGTTGCAATGTTTTCTTTTACCTAAATTATGATGAAAAATCTTAAAATTCGGATGCGGAAGCAAATATTTATATGATTTTTTTACAAAAATAAATTCAGATTTTACCTATTCTTGAAATGGATATTTTTGTTAAAACATTCATAAACACGCTTTTGGATTTATACTATAGATAAAATATGATGAAAAATTATAAAATTTGGGCGCGGAAGCAAATATTTATATGATTTTTTACAAAAATAAAGTCAGATTTTACCTATTCTTAAAATGGATATTTTTGTTAAAACATTCTTAAACATGCTTTTAAACCTATACTATGGATAAAATATGATGAAAAATTATAAAATTCGGGCGCGGAAGCAAATATTTAATTTTTTTTTTACAAAAATATAGTCAGATTTTACCTATTTTTGATGAATACGATGTATATTTAAAGCTTAATTAACTGGATTCTAGAACACCTACCACACTTGAAATAGCAATTTTCTTGTTGCAATGTTTTCTTTTACCTAAATTATGATGAAAAATCATAAAATTCGGTCGCGGAAGCAAATATTTATATGATTTTTTACAAAAATAAAGTCAGATTTTACCAATTTTTGATGAATACGTTGAATATTGTAAGCTACATGGGCTGGATTCTAGAATACCTACCACACTTGAAATAGCAATTTTCTTGTTGCAATGTTTTCTTTTAGCTAAACTATGATGAAAAATTATAAAATTCGGGCGCGGAAGCAAATAATTATATAATTTTTTACAACCATAAAGTCAGATTTTACCTATTTTTGATGAATACGTTGTATATTGTAAGCTTCATTGGCTAGATTCTAGAATACCTACCACACTTGAAATAGCAATTTTCTTGTTGCAATGTATTCTTTTACCTAAATTATGATGAAAAATCATAAAATTCGGGCGCGGAAGCAAATATTTATATGATTTTTTACAGAAATAAAGTCAGATTTTAACTATTCTTGAAATGGATATTTTTGTTAAAACATTCATAAACATGCTTTTGGACGTATACTTTGGATAAAATATGATGAAATATTATAAAATTCGGTCGCGGAAGCAAATATTTATATGATTTTTTTGCAAAAATAAAGTCAGAATTTACCTATTCTTAAAATGGATATTTTTGTTAAAACATTCTTAAACATGCTTTTAAACCTATACTATGGATAAAATATGATGAAAAATTATAAAATTCGGGCGCGGAAGCAAATATTTAAATTTTTTTTTACAAAAATATAGTCAGATTTTACCTATTTTTGATGAATACGATGTATATTTAAAGCTTAATTAACTGGATTCTAGAACACCTACCACACTTGAAATAGCAATTTTCTTGTTGCAATGTTTTCTTTTACCTAAATTATGATGAAAAATCATAAAATTCGGTCGCGGAAGCAAATATTTATATGATTTTTTACAAAAATAAAGTCAGATTTTACCAATTTTTGATGAATACGTTGAATATTGTCAGCTACATGGGCTGGATTCTAGAATACCTACCACACTTGAAATAGCAATTTTCTTGTTGCAATGTTTTCTTTTAGCTAAACTATGATGAAAAATTATAAAATTCGGGCGCGGAAGCAAATAATTATATAATTTTTTACAACCATAAAGTCAGATTTTACCTATTTTTGATGAATACGTTGTATATTGTAAGCTTCATTGGCTAGATTCTAGAATACCTACCACACTTGAAATAGCAATTTTCTTGTTGCAATGTATTCTTTTACCTAAATTATGATGAAAAATCATAAAATTCGGGCGCGGAAGCAAATATTTATATGATTTTTTACAGAAATAAAGTCAGATTTTAACTATTCTTGAAATGGATATTTTTGTTAAAACATTCATAAACATGCTTTTGGACGTATACTTTGGATAAAATATGATGAAATATTATAAAATTCGGTCGCGGAAGCAAATATTTATATGATTTTTTACAAAAATGAAGTCAGATTTTACCTATTTTTGATGAAAACGTTGTATATTGTAAGCTACATGGGCTGGATTCTAGAACAGCTACCACTCTTGAAATAGCAATTTTATTGTTGCAATGTTTTCTTTTTGCTAAAATATGATGAAAAATCATAAAATTCGGGCGCGGAATCAAATATTTATATGATTTTTTACAAAAATAAAGTCAGATTTTACCTATTCTTGAAATGGATATTTTTGTAAAACATTCAAAAAACATGCTTTTGGACCTATACTATGGATAAAATATGATGAAAAATTATAAAATTCCGGCGCGGAAGCAAATATTTATATGATCTTATATAAAAACAAAGTCAGATTTTACCTATTCTTAAAATGGATATTTTTGTAAAAACATTCTTAAACATGCTTTTAAACCTATACTATGGATAAAATATGATGAAAAATTATAAAATTCAGGCGCGGAAGCAAATATTTTTAATATTTTTTTACAAAAATATAGTCAGATTTTACCTATTTTTGATGAATACGTTGTATATTTAAAGCTTCATTAGGTGGATTCTAGAATACCTACCACACTTGAAATAGCAATTTTCTTGTTGCAATGTTTTTCTTTTACCTAAAATATGATGAAAAATCATAAAATTCGGATGCGGAAGCAAATATTTATATGCTTTTTACAAAAATAAAGTCAGATTTTAACTATTCTTGAAATGGATATTTTTGTTAAAAAAATTCATAAACATGCTTTTGGATCTATACTATGGATAAAATATGATGAAAAATTATAAAATTCGGGCGCAGAAGCAAATATTTATATGATTTTTTACAAAAATAAAGTCAGATTTTACCTACTTTTGATGAATACGTTGTATATCGCAAGCTACATGGGCTGGATTCTAGAATACCCACCACACTTGAAATAGCAAATTTTTGTTGGAATGTTTTCTTTTAGCTAAAATATGATGAAAAATCATAAAATTCGGGCGCGGAAGCAAATATTTATATGATTTTTTACAAAAATAAAGTCAGATTTTACCTATTCTTAAAATGGATATTTTTGTTAAAACATTCTTAAACATGCTTTTAAACCTATACTATGGATAAAATATAATGAAAAATTATAAAATTCGGGCGCGGAAGCAAATATTTAAATATTTTTTTACAAAAATATAGTCAGATTTTACCTATTTTTGATGTATACGATGTATATTTAAAGCTTCATTAGCTGGATTCTAGAACACCTACCACACTTGAAATAGCAATTTTTCTTGTTGCAATATTTTCTTTTACCTAAACTATGATGAAAAATCATAAAATTCGGTCGCGGAAGCAAATATTTATATGATTTTTTTACAAAAATAAAGTCAGATTTTACCTATTCTTGAAATGGATATTTTTGTTAAAACATTCATAAACATGCTTTTGGACCTAAACTGTTGATAAAATATGATAAAAAAATGATAAAATTCGGGCGCGGAAGCAAATATTTATATGATTTTTTACAAAAATAAAGTCAGATTTGTTCTGTTTTTGATGAATACGTTGTATATTGTAAGCTACATGGGCTGGATTCTAGACTACCTACCACAATTAAAATAGCAATTTTCTTGTTGCAATGTTTTCTTTTACCTAAAATATAATAAAAAATCATAAAATTCGGACGCGGAAGAAAATATTTATATGATTTTTTACAAAAATAAAGTCAGATTTTACCTATTCTTGAAATGGATATTTTTGTTAAAACATTCATAAACATGCTTTTGGACCTATACTATGGATAAAATATGATGAAAAATTATAAAAATCGGGGCGCGGAAGCAAATATTTATATGATTTTATAAAAAAATAAAGTCAGATTTTACCTATTTTTGATGAATACGTTGTATATCGCAAGCTACATGGGCTGAATTCTAGAATACCCACCACACTTGAAATAGCGACTTTTTTTGTTGCAATGTTTTTTTTTAGCTAAAATATGATGAAAAATCATAAAATTCGGGCGCGGAAGCAAATATTTATAAGATTTTCTACAAAAATAAAGTCAGATTTTACCTATTCTTAAAATGGATATTTTTGTTAAAACATTCTTAAACATGCTTTTAAACCTATACTATGGATAAAATATGATGAAAAAATTATAAAATTCGGGTGCGGAAGCAAATATTTAAATATTTTTTTACAAAAATATAGTCAGATTTTACCTATTTTTGATGATTACGATGTATAATTAAAGTTTCATTAGCTGGATTCTAGAACACCTACCACACTTGAAATAGCAATTTTCTTGTTGCAATGTTTTCTTTTACCTAAATTATGATGAAAAATCATAAAATTCGGTCGCGGAAGCAAATATTTATATGATTTTTTACTAAAATAAAGTCAGATTTTACCTATTTTTGATGAATACGTTGTATATTGTAAGCTACATGGGCTGGATTCTAGAATACCTACCACACTTGAAATAGCAATTTTCTTGTTGCAATGTTTTCTTTTACCTAAATTATGATGAAAAATCATAAAATTCGGATGCGGAAGCAAATATTTATATGATTTATTACAAAAATAAATTCAGATTTTACCTATTCTTGAAATGGATATTTTTGTTAAAACATTCATAAACATGCTTTTAAACCTATACTATGGATAAAATATGATGAAAAATTATAAAATTCGGGTGCGGAAGCAAATATTTATATGATTTTTTACAAAAATAAAGTCAGATTTGTTCTGTTTTTGATGAATACGTTGTATATTGTAAGCTACATGGGCTGGATTCTAGACTACCTACCACACTTGAAATAGCAATTTTCTTGTTGCAATATTTTCTTTTACCTAAACTATGATGAAAAATCATAAAATTCGGTCGCGGAAGCAAATATTTATATGATTTTTTACAAAAATAAAGTCAGATTTTACCTATTCTTGAAATGGATATTTTTGTTAAAACATTCATAAACATGCTTTTGGACCTATACTATGGATAAAATATGATAAAAAATTATAAAATTCGGGCGCGCAAACAAATATTTATATGATTTAAAAAAAAAAAAGTCAGATTTTACCTATTTTTGATGAATACGTTGTATTTTTGATGAATATGTTGTATATTGTAAGCTTCATTGGCTGGATTTTAGATTACCTACCATACTTGAAATAGCAATTTTCTTGTTGCAATGATTTCTTTTACCTAAATTATGATAAAAAATCATAAAATTCGGGCGCGGAAGCAAATATTTATATGATTTTTTACAAAAATAAAGTCAGATTTTACATATTCTTGAAATAGATATTTTTGTTAATACATGCATAAACATGCTTTTGGACCTATACTGTGAATAAAATATGATGAAAAATTATAAAATTCGTGCGCGAAAGCATATATTTATATGATTTTTTACAAAAACAAATCAGATTTTACCTATTTTTGATGAATACGTTGTATATTGTAAGCTTCATTGGCTGGATTCTCGAATACCTAACACACTTGAAATAGCAATTTTCTTGTTGCAACGTTTTCTTTTTGCTAAAATATGATGAAAAATCATAAAATTCGGGCGCGGAAGCAAATATTTATATGATTTTTTACAAAAATAAAGTCAGATTTTACCTATTCTTGAAATGCATATTTTTGTTAAAACATTTATAAACATTCTTTTGGACCTATACTATGGATAAAATTTGATAAAAAATTATAAAATTCGGGCGCGCAAACAAATATTTATATGATTTTTTACAAAAAAAAGTCAGATTTTACCTATTTTTGATGAATACGTTGTATATTGTAAGCTACATGGGCTGGATTCTAGAATACCTAACACACTTGAAATAGCAATTTTCTTGTTGCAACGTTTTCTTTTTGCTAAAATGTGATGAAAAATCATAAAATTCTGGCGCGGAAGCAAATATTTACATGATTTTTTAGAAAAATAAAGTCAGATTTTACCTATTCTTGAAATGTATATTTTTGTTAAAACATTTATAAACATGCTTTTGGACCTATACTATGAATAAAATATGATGAAAAGTTATAAAATTCGGGCGCGGAAGTAAATATTTATATGATTTTATACAAACACAAAGTCAGATTTTACCTATTCTTAAAATGGATATTTTTGTTAAAACATTCTTAAACATGCTTTTGAACCTATACTATGGATAAAATATGATGAAAAATTATAAAATTCGGGCGCGGAAGCAAATATTTAAATATTTTTTTACAAAAATATAGTCAGATTTTACCTATTTTTGATGAATAAGTTGTATATATAAAGCTTCATTAGCTGGATTCTAGAATACCTACCACACTTGAAATAGCAATTTTCTTGTTGCAATGTTTTCTTTTACCTAAATTATGATAAAAAATCATAAAATTCGGATGCGGAAGCAAATATTTATATGATTTTTTTACAAAAATAAAGTCAGATTTTACCTATTCTTGAAATGGATATTTTTGTTAAATAATTCATAAATATGCTTTTGGACCTATACTTTGGATAAAATATGATGAAAAATTATAAAATTCGGTCGCGAAAGCAAATATTTATATGATTTTTTACAAAAATAAAGTCAGATTTTAACTATTTTTGATGAATACGTTGTATATCGCAAGCTACATGGGCTGGATTCTAGAATACCCACCACACTTGAAATAGCAATTTTCTTGTTGCAATGTTTTCTTTTAGCTAAAATATGATGAAAAATCATAAAATTCGGGCGCGGAAGCAAATATTTATATGATTTTTTTAAAAAAAAATGTCAGATTTTACCTATTCTTAAAATGGATATTTTTGTTAAAACATTCTTAAACATGCTTTTAAACCTATACTATGGGCGCGGAAGAAAATATTTAACGACAGTAAGCGTATACCTATATACCTACAAACAGACAAAGGCACAGAATTCATTGCAAGTAGTGTACAGAGATTTTTGCGTGAATATGATATTAAATATTACGTTACACAAAATCCTGATTTTAAAGCTTGTTTCGTGGAAAGATTAAATAGAACATTAAAAACAAGAATGTATCGTTATTTTACACGCAACAATAAGTACCGATATGTCGATATGCTTTCCAAACTTTTGAAAGCATACAATAGTACCGTACATTCGTCTATCAAAATAGCCCCGAAAGATGTACACGATAAAAATATTCTACAAGTCTGGCGGAATCAGAATAGGAATGATAAAAAAATAAAAAATAAAATACCTAAATTAGAAGTTGGAGATACTGTACGTATATCAGGAGAAAAACATGTTTTTGAAAAAGGCTTTACGAGTAATTGGTCTCAAGAAATATTTAGAATTAAAACGGCAATTAAAAGACATGCACCCGTTTATAGATTGGAGGATTTAAATGAAGAAAACATTGAAGGAGTATTTTATGAACCGGAATTACAGAAAGTGTATATAAACGCCGATGATGAAATTCAAATAGATAAAATAATCGAATCGAAGGGTAGTGGTAACAGCAAGAAAGTGCTTGTCAAATGGAAAGGATATACTGATAAATTCAACTCTTGGATACCAGCAAAAAATATAAAATATTTTGAGAATAATGTCTAAAAATGAATTTTATATGACATTGCCTAGTAATAGTTCGATGAATTATTTTCCGAATAATAAAACAACACTATTCACTACGAAACTAACGCAAAGTGTAAAACTGGGAAGTTGCCCTTGCTGAAATACAGTATCCTTGTACTTTCTACACAGTTTGCGCTCATGAAAACTATATTAAATATCAATTTAAAACATTTGTGGATGAAAGACCTAAAATACACAAAAGAGAAGCACATATTCAGCCTGGATATTATAGAAGTGTGGACGATATAATAAACGCGATTAATCAGCATGCTAGACTTCGCGACCATATTAATATCGAAATTGAAAAAAATATTCGTCGCATAAGATTATATTTTATTAAAGATACAAACTTTTGTTCTTTGAAATTATCTCCGAAACTTTCACAACAGTTAGGATATGAACCGGGAACTGATTTATTTGGTGAGAGATTATCATATTATGATTCGTCAAATCTTTATCTCGGAATACATCCTGAAATGTTTATATATTGCGATATTGTTGAACAGCAATTTGTTGGAGATGTACTCGCACCCCTGTTACGAACAGTACATGTTGATATTTCAAATTATATACACGGTTCTAGTAAAATGGTTACATTTTCTCCACTATATTATATTCCTGTGCTCCGACGAGATTTCCAGAATATTGAAATCGATATAAGATGTGTTGAAGGGAAACCAATACCATTCCAATTTGGAACTTTAAGTGTTAAGTTATACTTTAGACGTTCACAATGAAAAATTGCCCCTATCAAATTTATTATAACCATCAAGCAGGAACCGGGATTGGTTCTGTTGTTTTTCGAGGCTCTGCTTATCAGCGAGGTCACGGGCTTGGTAGTTTTTTTAGTGGATTATTTAGAACGGTCTTACCAAATATAAAAATAGGAGCAAGCGTCATTGGGAAAGAAGCACTCAGAACAGGGATGAGTTTCTTAGGAGATCTGAGTGAAAATCGACCTGCAAAAGAAGCGTTCCAGCAAAGACTGTCTGAAGCGGGAAATAATTTGAAACGAAAAGCTGAATCCAAAATTGACACACTTATGAGTGGTTCAGGTTATAAAAAGAAGAGAACGTCTCTAAAACGTAATCACTCGCGACAGCAGGCTAGAGGTGTGAAGAACAAAATAAAAATGTTCTGGACGTCTTCGATAAATAATAATAATAATAATAATATCAGTTATGGCTTTTCTACATACGCAATCATGCGAGTGTATTAAAACTGAACTTGATTTATTTTCGCTACCACCTACGCAAACAAGCATAGAACATGGACAATGGATTAGTTACAAACCCTTATCATCTATAACTGAAGATGGGCCGGTGGAATTTGTAGTCCCCGGTCAGAGTGATGAATATTTAGATTTGTCACAAACTATGATTAACTTGAAAGCAAAAATAAACAAATCAGACGGAACAGCACTAACCGCCACCGACACTACAGTTGGTCCTGTAAACAATTGGCTTCATTCCATGTTCAGTCAGATAGACGTATATCTCAATCAAAAACTTGTTTCACCTCCAAACAATACATATGTGTATCATTCGTACATTGAAACGTTATTGAATTATGGCAGCGATGCTAAAAAATCGCATCTCACAGCATCATTATGGTACGCGGACGAGGCAGGAAAAATAAATAACATGATTAATGACAATAAAGGCTTTGAAAAACGAAAAAAATATACAGAGTTAAGCAAAGAAGTTGATATGATGGGACATCTACATGTTGATATTTTTAATCAAGAAAAATTTCTTATCAACGGCGTTGAATCGAGAATGCGACTTATTCGCTCCCGAGATAGTTTCAACATTTTATCAGGATTAGAGGGTGTGAATGTGAAAACTCAAATAAAGGAAGCTACATTACTTGTAAGAAGAGTGAAATTAAATCCTAGCGTCTTACTGGCCCACAACAAAGCTCTACAGTTAACAACCGCTAAGTACCCTGTAACTAGGGCAATATGTAAAACTCTAACATTAGCTGGAGGTGCCCAGGGAAAATCGTTAGATAATGTATTTTTAGGACAGATACCTAAAAGATGTATTCTAGGGTTTGTAGCGAATAAGGCTTTTCACGGAAGTTACGACACAAACCCGTTTAATTTTCATCATTTTAAAATTAATTTCTTATCATTATATGTAAATGGACAGCAATTATCGTCAAAACCATTGCATACAAGTTTTTCGAATGTTAAATAATATATTCAAATGTACAATACATTATATTCCGGAACAGGAATTCATTTTTCAAATGACGGTAATTGTATTGATAGAGATAGTTTTCCAGATGGTTTCTGTTTAGCAGCTTTCGATCTGACGCCGGACTTGTCAGCTAATACAATGAATCACTGGAATCTGACACGTCATGGCTCGGTACGTATCGAAGTTGTTTTCGAAGAAGCTCTAACAGAAACCGTGAATTGTATTATTTATGCAGAGTTTGATAATATTATTGAAATAGATAAGAATAGAAATGTAATTATAGATTTTGTTGGTTAAATATTTGTATACAATTATTAATATTAATAAATATATAATCTCTTGTAAATGTTAGTTAGTTTCATTTAAACCTTTGGGAGCAATGGGTTATATTATTGACATACAATATTTCAATGGTGAAAAAGATGAATTAATTGTAAAAGAGCTAGCCGTAATATCCCTCGACGGAAAAGTTTTTCAACATTTTTTATTCAAACCACCGTATTCGAAAAATCGTCTCTCTGTAAAACAAATTTCTCAAATAAATTGGTTGAAAAAATATCATCACGGGTTTGACTGGGACGATGGTTTTATTGAATATGACAATTTAAAAACCATCTTAACAAGTATAATTGATTTCGATGAAAAGTTTGTATTTGTTAAGGGATTAGAGAAAAAAATAATAATTGAAAATATACTAGAGCGCGATAATTTGTATGATTTAACGAGTCTGGGCTGTCCAAGCGTTACAAATTTGCGCAGTCTTCAATATAAAACTTCGGATATTACTACTAAATGTTGTATTCCATATGCACACAGCAGTATGATATGTGCGTCCGAGAATATACTTCATCTATGTAAATGGTACAACCGTTATTGTAAAGATGAATGCGGTGTTCTTAGAGACGATTCTCCATCGCTACTTCAGGAATGCGTGTCAATATGGCGTCTTTGCAGCAGATAAGTTACCTATGCAGGTAAACTACCCTTGCGCCATTGTAGCGAATTTCGATGGCGCGTCAGACCCTAGGAGCCATTGGATCGCCATCTTCATTGACCGTAACGGGCAGGGAGAATATTTCGATAGTTATGGACGACCACCACAAATCCCTCAGCATATCCAGTTTTTAAAACGTAATACTGTAATTTGGAATTATAATACACTTAACATGCAAGACTATTTTTCGTCAGTATGCGGTCATTACTGTCTAATTTATCTGTTATTTAGAATTAACGGATATCCTCTAAACTATTTTCAAAAATTGTTTAACAGACATGACCGTATGCTGAATGATGTTTATATTAAAAGATTGTTTCATTATTATTTCAGGACAATGTAACTAGGTTAAATTAGTAATAGAAAATAAATTACAAAATATATTTTAATTAACTATGTATTTCATATTGCTGTTACATACTTCTTTTATATACATAAGACAATTTTCAAAACATTGTAAAAAACTAGTATTATTGATAGAATATACATACACATTCATTTTTACGTAACTGTGTTTTATTTCAGTATTGTCACATATTATTTTTCCCTATTTATATAATGATACACATATTCCAAATCCATGTTCAACTTAACATTATAGTATGTAGATAATTCCCACAATATTACACTTATAAAACTATAATCCATGTCACAATTCTGTAATAACGTTTTATATGCTGTTTTTCTTAAATCTAAACTTATATCGATAAGTTTACAAATGGCTGTTTTTTTTGTAGAAAATTCAAATAATTTGTATAAATGTCAATATTAGAAAATCTCTTTTCCAAAGATAATGTTATATTCTGTAATAAATTTTGAGCATTAATTAAATTTTCAATTTCATCTATATTCAAAACAATAAAATTTCTTTTGTATAATAATTTAATTTTTTGCATTGGTAACTTCGTAATATTAACACCGCTTACATAGTTACCCTTATTACATCCTGATGTCTTTGTCAGAAGAGAATTCTTTACATTTTGATTTAAATATTTACAAATTTTCCCGATATTAATAATGTCAATTTGTTGACTGGTTCGAATATCTACAAGTCTTATGGTTATTTTAAATTTATTGTGAGGATTTAAACCAATATTAACAAATTTTTTTTGTTCAACCTCATCAATATATATAAAACTTCCCTGCAGTAGTCTATTGTTATGATCATATTTACTTAGATTTATTGGTAAAGCGAAATATATATCGACTGAGGCCGTTCCCGTTATGAATTCTAAATTTATATTAGGAAAATCTTCAGTTTCGTCATTCCAGTCTTGTGCATACTGGTCCAACCATGTAGTATTTTTTTCTAACGGTGCCGCGTTTATTGATGATGATTGCTGTGGTATCTGGCACTCGTCATCCTTATCATCGTCGATGAATATGATATCCGGTGTTGGCGCCCGTTCAGGTGTACGGAATGAAGAACTCCATGGTTGTTTCACTATGTCACAATCACTATTTTTTACACTTTTGTCTGGCACAGATTGTTGCTGGACCTGCAGCTCTTGGGGTTTTTCATTAACCAGAGGAACGATCATGATGTCCGGTGTCAAAGAACGCTCGGGCGTGTTGATCAGATTTTCCTTAGTTTTTGATTGTTGTGTTTAGTTTGCTGACTTCGTCTTTTTCAAAATTTCACTTTTCTTTGTTTTATTCTGTTTCACCGCAGACCGAGCCGGCTTGACTTTAACATTACTAGTAATTTCAATATTCTTCTTCTTTTTCTTCGGTTCTGGCTGACGACAGATTTCACTAGCTTCTCCAAAGAGTTCAAAGCACAATTGTTCATATGTACTCATGATGACGAACGATAACGATAAGGGACCTGAACATCATCCTCCAACTAAAAATTTACAAAGACAATTTTTTCTCACGTCCATAAAACTCATAAATTTCACACACCTGCAAACTCAAATTAATCAACCCCTAACCACTTCCAGAATACTTGAAGCCAAATCAAAAGATTCATACATAACAAAAGAAACACCTGGCAACAAAACTAATAAATGTCATACAAGTAGCAACCCTAATAAATCTACCCACACCGCCCCCCTCGGACAAAGGAAGCCTACCTTTCAAAATCGCATCCCTTATCTTCTATAACGTATTCATCAAGAATAGGTAAAATCTGACTTTATTTTTGTAAAAAATTATTTAAATATTTGCTTCCGCTCCCGAATTTTATAATTTTTTATCATATTTAAGATAATAGAAAACATTGCAACAAATAAATTGCTATTTCAAGTGTGGTAGGTATTCTAGAATCCAGCCCATGTAGCTTACAACATACAACATATTCAACAGAAAAGAATAGGTAAAATCTGATTTTATTTTTGTAAAAAATCATATAAATATTTGCTTCTGTGCCGGAATTTTATAATTCTTCATCATATGTTAGCTAAAAGAAAACATTGCAACAAGAATATTGCTATTTCAAGTGTGGTTGGTATTCTAGAATCCAGCCCATGTAGCTTACTATATACAACGTATTTTTTAAAATGAAACCCGACAATTAAATGTTTATTACCTGATTGGTACCACATTATGGTTACTTTTGCATGTCCAATGCTAAAATTATCCATTGTATAGATCCTAAAGCATGAATATGAATGTTTTAACAAAAATATCCATTTCAAGAATAGTTTAATATTGGCTTTCGCGCCCTAATTTTATAATTCTTTATCATATTTTAGCTAAAAAAAAACATTGCAACAAGAAAATTGCTATTTCATTTGTGGTAGGGATTCTAGAATCCAGCCCATGTATCTTACAATATACAACGTATTCATCAAGATAAGAAAAAAACTGTCTTTATTTTTGTAAAAAATCATATGAATATTTGCTTCCGCGCCGGAATTTTATTATTCTTCATCATATTTTAACTAAAAGAAAACATTGCAACAAGAATATTGCTATTTCAAGTGCGGTAGGTATTCTAGAATTCAGCACATGTAGCTTACAATATACAACGTATTCATCAAGAATAGATAAAATCTAATTTAGTTATTGTAAAAATTCATATAAATATTTGCTTCCGCGCACGAATTTTATAATTCTTTATCATATTTTAGCTAAAAGAAAACATTGCAACAAGAAAATTGTTATTTCAAGTGTGGTAGATATTCTATAATCCAGCCCATGTAGCTTACAATATACAACGTATTCCTTAAAATAACACCCGAAAATTGAATGTTTATTAACTGATTGGTACCACGTTATGGTCACTTTTGCATGTCCAATGCTAAAATTATCAATAGTATAAATCCTAAAGCATGAATATGAATGTTTTAACAAAAATATCCGTTTCAAGAATAGGTAAAATCTGACTTTATTTTTGTAAAAAATCATATAAATATTTGCTTCCGCGCCCGAATTTTATAATTTTTCATCATATTTTAGCTAATAGACAACATTGCAACTAGAAAATTGCTATTTCAAGTGTGGTAGGTATTCTAGAATCCAGCCCATGTAGCTTACAATATACAACGTATTCATCAAGAATAGATAAAATTTAATTTAGTTTTTGTAAAAATTCATATAAATATTTGCTTCCGCGCCCGAATTTTATAATTCTTTATCATATTTTAGCTAAAAGAAAACATTGCAACAAGAAAATTGTTAATTCAAGTGTGGTAGGTATTCTAGATTCCAGCCCATGTTTCTTACAATATGCAACGTATTCATTAAGAATAGGTAAAATCTGACTTTATTTTGTAAAAAATCATATAAATATTTGCTTCCGCGCCCGAATTTCATAATTCTTTTTTATATTTTAGCTAAAAGAAAATATTGCAATAATATAATTGCTATTTCAAGTGTGGTAGTTATTCTAGAATCTAGACCATGTAGCTTACAATATACACCGCATTCATTAGAATGACACCCGAAAATTGAATGTTTATTATCTTATTGGTACCACGTTATGGTCACTTTTGCATGTACAATGCTAAAATTATCCATAGTATAGATCCTAAAGCATGAATATGAATGTTTTAACAAAAATATCCATTTCAAGAATAGGTAAAATATGACTTTATTTTTGTAAAAAATCATATAAATATTTGCTTCCGCGCCCGAATTTTATAATTCTTCATCATCTTCTAACTAAAAGAAAACATTGCAAGAAGAAAATTCTTAATACAAGTGTGGTAGGTATCCTACAATTCAGCCCATGTAACTTACAATATACGACGTATTCATCAAGAATAGGTAAAATCTGACTTTATTTTTGTAAAAAATTATTTAAATATTTGCTTCCGCTCCCGAATTTTATAATTTTTTATCATTTTTAAGATAATAGAAAACATTGCAACAAATAAATTGCTATTTCAAGTGTGGTAGGTATTCTAGAATCCAGCCCATGTAGCTTACAACATACAACATATTCAACAGAAAAGAATAGGTAAAATCTGATTTTATTTTTGTAAAAAATCATATAAATATTTGCTTCTGTGCCGGAATTTTATAATTCTTCATCATATGTTAGCTAAAAGAAAACATTGCAACAAGAATATTGCTATTTCAAGTGTGGTTGGTATTCTAGAATCCAGCCCATGTAGCTTACTATATACAACGTATTTTTTAAAATGAAACCCGACAATTAAATGTTTATTACCTGATTGGTACCACATTATGGTTACTTTTGCATGTCCAATGCTAAAATTATCCATTGTATAGATCCTAAAGCATGAATATGAATGTTTTAACAAAAATATCCATTTCAAGAATAGTTTAATATTGGCTTTCGCGCCCTAATTTTATAATTCTTTATCATATTTTAGCTAAAAAAAAACATTGCAACAAGAAAATTGCTATTTCATTTGTGGTAGGGATTCTAGAATCCAGCCCATTTATCTTACAATATACAACGTATTCATCAAGATAAGAAAAAAACTGTCTTTATTTTTGTAAAAAATCATATGAATATTTGCTTCCGCGCCGGAATTTTATAATTCTTCATCATATTTTAACTAAAAGAAAACATTGCAACAAGAATATTGCTATTTCAAGTGCGGTAGGTATTCTAGAATTCAGCACATGTAGCTTACAATATACAACGTATTCATCAAGAATAGATAAAATCTAATTTAGTTATTGTAAAAATTCATATAAATATTTGCTTCCGCGCACGAATTTTATAATTCTTTATCATATTTTAGCTAAAAGAAAACATTGCAACAAGAAAATTGTTATTTCAAGTGTGGTAGATATTCTATAATCCAGCCCATGTAGCTTACAATATACAACGTATTCCTTAAAATAACACCCGAAAATTGAATGTTTATTAACTGATTGGTACCACGTTATGGTCACTTTTGCATGTCCAATGCTAAAATTATCAATAGTATAAATCCTAAAGCATGAATATGAATGTTTTAACAAAAATATCCGTTTCAAGAATAGGTAAAATCTGACTTTATTTTTGTAAAAAATCATATAAATATTTGCTTCCGCGCCCGAATTTTATAATTTTTCATCATATTTTAGCTAAAAGACAACATTGCAACTAGAAAATTGCTATTTCAAGTGTGGTAGGTATTCTAGAATCCAGCCCATGTAGCTTACAATATACAACGTATTCATCAAGAATAGATAAAATTTAATTTAGTTTTTGTAAAAATTCATATAAATATTTGCTTCCGCGCCCGAATTTTATAATTCTTTATCATATTTTAGCTAAAAGAAAACATTGCAACAAGAAAATTGTTAATTCAAGTGTGGTAGGTATTCTAGATTCCAGCCCATGTTTCTTACAATATGCAACGTATTCATTAAGAATAGGTAAAATCTGACTTTATTTTGTAAAAAATCATATAAATATTTGCTTCCGCGCCCGAATTTCATAATTCTTTTTTATATTTTAGCTAAAAGAAAATATTGCAATAATATCATTGCTATTTCAAGTGTGGTAGTTATTCTAGAATCTAGACCATGTAGCTTACAATATACACCGCATTCATTAGAATGACACCCGAAAATTGAATGTTTATTATCTTATTGGTACCACGTTATGGTCACTTTTGCATGTACAATGCTAAAATTATCTATAGTATAGATCCTAAAGCATGAATATGAATGTTTTAACAAAAATATCCATTTCAAGTATAGGTAATATCTGACATTATTTTCGTAAAAAACCATATAAATATTTGCTTCCGCGCCCGAATTTTATAATTCTTTGTCATATTTTAGCTAAAAGAAAACATTGCAACAAGATATTTGCTATTTCAAGTGTAATAGATATTCTAGAATCAAGCCCAAGTATCTCACAATATACAACGTATTCATTAAAATGACACCCGAAAATTGAATGTTTATTAACTGATTGGTTCCACGTTATGGTCACTTTTGCATGTCTAATGCTAAAATTATTCATAGTATAGATCCTAGAGCATTAATATGAATGTTTTAACAAAAATATCCATTTCAAGAATAGGTAAAATCTGACTTTATTTTTGTAAAAAATCATATAAATATTTGCTTCCGCTCCCGAATTTTATAATTTTTCGTCATATTTTAGCTAAAAGACAACATTGCAACTAGAAAATTGCTATTTCATGTGTGGTAGGTATTCTAGAATCCAGCCCATGTAGCTTACAATATACAACGTATTCATCAAGAATAGATAAAATCTAATTTAGTTTTTGTAAAAATTCATATAAATATTTGCTTCCGCTCTCGAATTTTATAATTCTTCATCATATTTTAGCTAAAAGAAAACATTGAAACATGAAAATTGTTAATTCAAGTGTGGTAGATATTCTATAATCCAGCCCATGTAGCTTACAATATAACACGTATTCCGTAAAATAACACCCGAAAATAGAATGTCTATTAACTGATTGGTTCCACGTTATGGTCACTTTTGCATGTCTAATGCTAAAATTATCCATAGTATAGATCCTAAAGCATGAATATGAATGTTTTAACAAAAATATCCATTTCAAGAATAGGTAAAATCTGATTTTATTTTTGTAAAAATTCATATAAATATTTGCTTCCGCGCCCGAATTTTATAATTCTTCATCATATTTAAGATAAAAGAAATCATTGCAACAAATAAATTGCTATTTCAATTGTGGTAGGTATTCTAGAATCCAGCCCATTTAGCTTACAATATACAACATATTCAACAAAAAAGAATAGGTAAAATCTGACATTATTTTTGTAAAAAACCATATAAATATTTGCTTCCGCGCCCGAATTTTATAATTCTTCATCATATTTTAGCTAAAAGAAAACATTGCAACAAGATAATTGCTATTTCAAGTGTGTTAGATATTCTAGTATCCAGCCCATGTAGCTTACAATATACAACGTATTCATTAATATGACACCCTAAAATTGAATGTTTATTATCTGATTGGTACCACGTTATGGTCAGTTTTGCATGTCCAATGCTAAAATTAGCCATAGTATAGATCCTAAAGCATGAATATGAATGTTTTAACAAAAATATCCATTTTAAGAATAGATAAAATCTGACTTGATTTTTGAAAAAAATCATATAAAAATTTGCTTCCGCTCTCGAATTTTATAATATTTATCATATTTTAGCTGAAACAAAACATTGCAACAAGAATATTGCTATTTCAAGTGTGGTAGGTATTCTAGAATCCAGCCCATATATCTTACAATATACAAACGTATTCATCAAAAATAGGTAAAATCAGACTTTATTTTTGTAAAAAATCATATAAATATTTGCTTCCGCGCCCGAATTTTATAATTCTTCATCATATTTTAGCTAAAAGAAAACATTGCAACAAAAAAATTGCTATTTCAAGTGTGGTAGGTATTCTAGAATCCAGCCCATGTAGCTTACAATATATAACGTATTTAACTAGAATAGTTAAAATCTAACATAATTTTTGTGAAATATCATATAAATATTTGCTTCCGCGCCCGAATTTTATAATTCTTGATCATATTTTAGCTAAAAGAAAACATTGCAACAAGAAAATTGCTATTTCAAGTGTGGTAGGTATTCTAGATTCCAGCCCATGTTTCTTACAATATACAACGTATTCATTAAGAATAGGTAAAATCTGACTTTATTTTGTAAAAAATCATATAAATATTTGCTTCCGCGCCCGAATTTCATAATTCTTTTTTATATTTTAGCTAAAAGAAAATATTGCAATAATATAATTGCTATTTCAAGTGTGGTAGTTATTCTAGAATCTAGACCATGTAGCTTACAATATACAACGTATTCATTAGAATGACACGCGAAAATTGAATGTTTATTATCTTATTGGTACCACGTTATGGTCACTTTTGCATGTACAATGCTAAAATTATCTATAGTATAGATCCTTAAGCATGAATATGAATGTTTTAACAAAAATATCCTTTTCAAGTATAGGTAATATCTGACATTATTTTCGTAAAAAACCATATAAATATTTGCTTCCGCGCCCGAATTTTATAATTCTTCGTCATATTTTAGCTAAAAGAAAACATTGCAACACGATAATTGCTATTTCAAGTGTGGTAGGTATTCTAGAATCAAGCCCATGTATCTCACAATATACAACGTATTCATATAAATTATTTTGTAAAAAATCATATAAATATTTGCTTCCGCGCCCGAATTTCATAATTCTTTTTTATATTTTAGCTAAAAGAAAATATTGCAATAATATAATTGCTATTTCAAGTGTTGTAGTTATTCTAGAATGTAGACCATGTAGCTTACAATATACAACGTATTCATTAGAATGACACCCGAAAATTGAATGTTTATTATCTTATTGGTACCACGTTATGGTCACTTTTGCATGTACAATGCTAAAATTATCTATAGTATAGATCCTTAAGCATGAATATGAATGTTTTAACAAAAATATCCATTTCAAGTATAGGTAATATCTGACATTATTTTCGTAAAAAACCATATAAATATTTGCTTCCGCGCACGAATTTTATAATTCTTTGTCATATTTTAGCTAAATGAAAACATTGCTACACGATAATTGCTATTTCAAGTGTGGTAGGTATTCTAGTATCCAGCTCATGTAGCTTACAATATACAACGTATTCATTAATATGACACCCAAAAATTGAATATTTATTATCTGATTGGTACCACGTTATGATCAGTTTTGCATGTCCAATGCTAAAATTACTCATAGTATAGATCCTAAAGCATGAATATGAATGTTTTAACAAAAATATCCATTTTAAGAATAGGTAAAATCTGACTTTATTTTTGTAAAAAATCATATTAATATTTGCTTCCGCGGCCGAATTTTAAAATTCTTCGTCATATTTTAGCTAAAAGAAAACATTGCAACAAGAAATTTGCTATTTCAAGTGTGGTAGGTATTCTAGAATCAAGCCCATGTATCTCACAATATACAACGTATTCATTAAAATGACATACGAAAATTGAATGTTTATTAACTGATTGGTTCCACGTTATGGTCACTTTTGCATGTCTAATGCTAAAATTATCCATAGTATAGATCCTAGAGCATGAATATGAATGTTTTAACAAAAATATCCATTTCAAGAATAGGTAAAATCTGACTTTATTTTTGTAAAAAATCATATAAATATTTGCTTCCGCGCCCGAATTTTATAATTCTTCATCATCTTCTAACTAAAAGAAAACATTGCAAGAAGAAAATTCTTAATACAAGTGTGGTAGGTATCCTACAATTCAGCCCATGTAACTTACAATATACGACGTATTCATCAAGAATAGGTAAAATCAGACTTTATTTTTGTAAAAAAATATTTAAATATTTGCTTCCGCTCCCGAATTTTATAATTTTTAATCATATTTTAGCTAAAACAAAACATTGCAAAAAGAAAATTGCTATTTCACGTGTGGTAGGTATTCTAGAATCTAGCCCATGTAGCTTACAATATACATACAACGTATTTATCAAAAAAAGGTAAAATCTGACCTTATTTTTGTAAAATATCATATAAATATTTGCTTCCGCGCCCGAATTTTATAATTCTCCATCATATTTTAGCTAAAAGAAAACATTGCAACAAGAAAATTGCTATTTCAAGTGTGGTAGGTATTCTAGAATCCAGCCCATGTAGCTTACAATATACAACGTATTCAACAAGAATAGTTAAAATCTAACATAATTTTTGTGAAATATCATATAAATATTTGCTTTCGCGCCCGAATTTATAATTCTTGATCATATTTTATCTAAAAGAAAACATTGCAACAAGAAAATTGCTATTTCAAGTGTGGTAGGTATTCTAGATTCCAGCCCATGTTTCTTACAATATACAACGTATTCATTAAGAATAGGTAAAATCTGACTTTATTTTGTAAAAAATCATATAAATATTTGCTTCCGCGCCCGAATTTCATAATTCTTTATTATATTTTAGCTAAAAGAAAATATTGCAATAATATAATTGCTATTTCAAGTGTGGTAGTTATTCTAGAATCTAGACCATGTAGCTTACAATATACAACGTATTCATTAGAATGACACCCGAAAATGGAATGTTTATTATCTTATTGGTACCACGTTATGGTCACTTTTGCATGTACAATGCTAAAATTATCTATAGTATATATCCTCAAGCATAAATATGAATGTTTTAACAAAATATCCATTTCAAGTATAGGTAATATCTGACATTATTTTCGTAAAAAACCATATAAATATTTGCTTCCGCGCCCGAATTTTATAATTCTTCGTCATATTTTAGCTAAAAGAAAACATTGCAACAAGATAATTGCTATTTCAAGTGTGGTAGGTATTCTAGTATCCAGCCCATGTAGCTTACAATATACAACGTATTCATTAAAATGACACCCGAAAATTGAATGTTTATTAACTGATTGGTTCCACGTTATGGTCACTTTTGCATGTCTAATGCTAAAATTATCCATAGTATAGATCCTAGAGCATGAATATGAATGTTTTAACAAAAATATCCATTTCAAGAATAGGTAAAATCTGACTTTATTTTTGTAAAAAATCATATAAATATTTGCTTCCGCGCCCGAATTTTATAATTCTTCATCATCTTCTAACTAAAAGAAAACATTGCAAGAAGAAAATTTTTAATACAAGTGTGGTAGGTATCCTAGAATTCAGCCTATGTAACTTACAATATACGACGTATTCGTCAAGAATAGGTAAAATCTGACTTTATTTTTGTAAAAAATTATTTAAATATTTGCTTCCGCTCCCAAATTTTATAATTCTTTATCATATTTTAGCTAAAAGAAAACATTGCAACAAGAAAATTGCTATTTCAAGTGTGGTAGGTATTCTAGTATCCAGCCCATGTAGCTTACAATATACAACGTATTTATTAATATGACACCCGAAAATTGAATGTTTATTATCTGACTGGTACCACGTTATGGTCAGTTTTGCATGTCCAATGCTAAAATTATCCATAGTATAGATCCTAAAGCATGAATATGAATGTTTTAACAAAAATATCCATTTTAAGAATAGGTGAAATCTGACTTTATTTTTGTAAAAAATCATATAAATATTTGCTTCCGCTCCCGAATATTATAATTTTTTATCATATTTTAGCTAAAACAAAACATTGTAAAAAGAAAATTCCTATTTCACGTGTGGTAGGTATTCTAGAATCTAGCCCATGTAGCTTACAATATACAACGTATTTTTCAAAAAAAGGTAAAATCTGACCTTATTTTTGTAAAATATCATATAAATATTTTCTTCCGCGCTCGAATTTTATAATTCTTCATCATATTGTAGCTAAAAGAAAACATTGCAACAAGAATATTGCTATTTCAAGTGTGGTAGGTATTCTAGAATCCAGCCCATATATCTTACAATATACAAACGTATTCATCAAAAATAGGTAAAATCAGACATTATTTTTGTAAAAAATCATATAAATATTTACTTCCGCGCCCGAATTTTATAATTCTTCATCATATTTTAGCTAAAAGAAAACATTGCAACAAGAAAATTGCTATTTCAAGTGTGGTAGGTATTCTAGAATCCAGCCCATGTAGCTTACAATATACAACGTATTCAACAAGAATAGTTAAAATCTAACATAATTTTTGTGAAATATCATATAAATATTTGCTTCCGCGCCCGAATTTTATAATTCTTTATCATATTTTAGCTAAAAGAAAACATTGCAACAAGAAAATTGCTATTTCAAGTGTGGTAGGTATTCTAGATTCCAGCCCATGTTTCTTACAATATACAACGTATTCATTAAGAATAGGTAAAATCTGACTTTATTTTGTAAAAAATCATATAAATATTTGCTTCCGCGCCCGAATTTCATAATTCTTTTTTATATTTTAGCTAAAAGAAAATATTGCAATAATATAATTGCTATTTCAAGTGTGGTAGTTATTCTAGAATCTAGACCATGTAGCTTACAATATACAACGTATTCATTAGAATGACACCCGAAAATTGAATGTTTATTGTCTTATTGGTACCACGTTATGGTCAGTTTTGCATGTCCAATGCTAAAATTATCCATAGTATAGATCCTAAAGCATGGATATGAATGTTTTAACAAAAATATCCATTTTAAGAATAGGTAAAATCTGACTTTATTTTTGTAAAAAATTATTTAAATATTTGCTTCCGCTCCCAAATTTTATAATTCTTTATCATATTTTAGCTTAAAGAAAACATTGCAACAAGAAAATTGCTATTTCAAGTGTGGTAGGTATTCTACAATCCAGCCCATGTAGCTTTCAATATACAACGTATTCATTAGAATGACACCCGAAGATTGTATGTTTAGTATCTGATTGGTATTACTTTATGGTCATATTTGCATGTCCAATGCTAAAATTATCTATAGTATAGATCCTAAAGCATGAATATGAATGTTTTAACAAAAATATCCATTTCAAGAATAGGTAAAATCTGACTTTATTTTTGTAAAAAATCATATAAATATTTGCTTTCGCGCCCGAATTTTATAATTCTTCATCATATTTTAGCTAAAAGAAAACATTGTAACAAGAAGTTGCTATTTCAAGTGTGGTAGGTATTCTTGAATCCAGTCCATGTAGCTTACAATATACAACGTATTCATCCAGAAAAGGTAAAATCTGACTTTATTTTTGTAAAAAATCATATAAATATTTGCTTCCGCGCCCGAATTTCATAATTCTTTTTTATATTTTAGCTAAAAGAAAATATTGCAATAATATAATTGCTATTTCAAGTGTGGTAGTTATTCTAGAATCTAGACCATGTAGCTTACAATATACAACGTATTCATTAGAATGACACCCGAAAATTGAATGTTTATTGTCTTATTGGTACCACGTTATGGTCAGTTTTGCATGTCCAATGCTAAAATTATCCATAGTATAGATCCTAAAGCATGGATATGAATGTTTTAACAAAAATATCCATTTTAAGAATAGGTAAAATCTGACTTTATTTTTGTAAAAAATTATTTAAATATTTGCTTCCGCTCCCAAATTTTATAATTCTTTATCATATTTTAGCTTAAAGAAAACATTGCAACAAGAAAATTGCTATTTCAAGTGTGGTAGGTATTCTACAATCCAGCCCATGTAGCTTTCAATATACAACGTATTCATTAGAATGACACCCGAAGATTGTATGTTTAGTATCTGATTGGTATTACTTTATGGTCATATTTGCATGTCCAATGCTAAAATTATCTATAGTATAGATCCTAAAGCATGAATATGAATGTTTTAACAAAAATATCCATTTCAAGAATAGGTAAAATCTTTGCTTTCGCGCCCGAATTTTATAATTCTTCATCATATTTTAGCTAAAAGAAAACATTGTAACAAGAAGTTGCTATTTCAAGTGTGGTAGGTATTCTTGAATCCAGTCCATGTAGCTTACAATATACAACGTATTCATCCAGAAAAGGTAAAATCTGACTTTATTTTTGTAAAAAATCATATAAATATTTGCTTCCGCGCCCGAATTTTATAATTTTTCATCATATTTTAGCTAAAAGAAAACATTACAAAAATAAATTTGCTATTTCAAGTGTGGTAGGTATTATAGAATCCAGCCCATGTAGCTTACAATATACAACGTATTCATCAAGAATAGGTGAAATCTGCCTTTATATTTGTAAAAATCATATAAATATTTGCTTCCGCGCCCGCATCTTATAATTCTTCATCATATTTTAGCTAAAAGAAAACATTGCAACAAGAAAATTGCTATTTCAAGTGTGGTAGGTATTCTAGAATCCAGCCCATGTAGCTTACAGTATACAACGAATTCATCAAGAAAAGGTAAAATCTGACTTTATTTTTGTAAAAAATCATATAAATATTTGCTTCCACGCCCGAATTTTATAATTTTTCGTCATATTTTAGCTAAAAGAAACCATTGCAACAAGAAAATTGCTATTTCAAGTGTGGTAGGTATTCTAGAATTTGCATTTTTTTTTCGCAAAAAGTTGTTAGAAGTACGTCGTCCTTGGGTTCTAAGGAAACGACACGATGTAGACTGGTGCGCAAGAATGACAAAAATGTTCTACATCAATTAAAATTTGTTTTTTACAAAATGTTGTCAGAAATATGTTATGTTTGGTATCGAATGAAAAATGTAATTATATTTTTACACATTATAATAGTGAGGGAAATATATACAAATACACTGAATGTTAAGTGTAGTGTATTTAAAATATTTAATTTTATGATATCTGACGTTTATCATTCTTTGGTCTATAGCCAAAAAAGTCGTTACACAAGTTTTATATTTTCAAAGATAAATATACAGAAATATAAAGTAAACTTTATTGGAAAGAATATGTACAATACACTTTGTGATGTAAGTATATCATTTTAATTTTGTTTCGCTGTATTTAAATATGTATTTTCATTTTAGTTACAATTTTAAATTGGTTACCCTAACAAGAGTACATTTATAGATAAGAACACTACTGAAGTGTAACTGATTATCATAAAAGTGCATTGTACATAATAATTTACGGCAAACCTCATTTACAATATTTAAATTTTCATGACATATGACGTTTGTCAAAACGTCAGTTATAATCAAACAAACATTATTTAAATCTTGTATTTGCTTGGAGAAATATATAATAAAATTAGTTTAAAAGTAAAATTACACTACATTTTGTAATGTAAGTATGTAATTTTATATTTCCTTGGCTGTATTTAGATGTGTTTCCATTTCAGTTATAGTTTTTAATTGGTATGTTATCCAGAAAAAATAAATTTATAGAAAAGAAATATCATAAAATTACGGATAATAACACTATTGACAAAAAAATAAATTCTGGAAATTCAGTCATAAGCACATTTATTTAAAAATACTGACAATCTTTTTCTTCATACCATCTTGGAAGAAATGTTTAACAATTTATTGTACAATAATTATTTTGAACTATGTATCTGGATTATATTAAAATGTAAGTAACTGAATTTTATACATTCTTTATGTATTCTGTCATCAAATTTCAGATAAAAGTAGTTGATTACAACAACGATTAGTTTTTTAAAAATTCCATTGTATTTTGTTATAGAACAAGATGATTTTTTAGATGAAAACGTTTACAAAATTGAAGTATCTATCCAATTATTCATTCATCATTGATATTTCAAACTATAAATACTTTCTGAAACCAAATATTATTCTAGAAATGCATTTGATGACATATGTTCTTATGTGACTGAATGGATTGCATAAAAATTCATATTTTTACTACGAAATAATGCAAAAGAATGTTTGAAAATTGTTGTATATTAATTTAAGGATTGATATAAATATTTTTAAATACATTTTTAATTTTTATTACTTACAGATGTCATATTAGGTTACTGGCTGAAAGTGTAATCAAATGAAATTAAATAGCTATTTTTATCATAAATAATGCTATAAAAACAGTAAATATAATATAATATTTCATATACAACCATAAAGTTTTAAAAAATGTATTATTTATGCCAAAATTTGTGATGATGAAAGTTGTGAGTAATGTTTGCAACTTCCCACAGTTAGTTTTAGTTATTATTCTGTAGTTATAAACATATGTCATTTTAAAATATAATATTATACCTTTATATTCATTGGATAGTAAATAAAAATTACTTTATGAACATTATTATTTCACATATTTTACTTATTTTATTTAATTCAAATTTGTCAATCTGACATCTAAAAATTCATTTTCATAAACGAAGAGTACCTATTAAAATGATAAGATATATTTAAATGAGATTTTATAAGAAACCAAAAATAGTTAATATTTAAAAATGAGCCTTTAGATTTTCGAAAATTTAAAAGAAAATGGCCTGCTTTGATTGTTGGCTACCCTTTATGTAAATATTCGGGACCCTAAAGGCCCATTGTTAATTGTTAAGTTATATTTATAATATTTTTATTAAAAAAAATACTGTGTTCTAATTATATTTATTTTGAATTTTAAAATTTACACGTAACACAAGTTTGAACGCATCCAAAATAAAGTTGTCAACTTATCTTGTCATTTTGATATTACTGAAAATATAAGTTTTAGACTGTATTATGCATTTAAAATCAATAATATAATATTCATTTTGCTATATTATCAGACTTCATTTTATTAAGAAATGTAAAGAAGCTTGCAATTTATTGTCTATTACAACTTGTACCAAAGAAACAACTGCAAGAAACAAAGTACTTGTTTACATACGTATTATTTCTGTAATTTTACCTTCAATTATAACTATGTAGAGAAGTCACATTTAAATAAAATTTTTAAAATACAGTCCAAAACTGATCAGTCTATGATTTGGAGCAAGCCTTTACAAGCCCAATTAGAAAAATATTACAAAGTTTCAATAAAATAATTCTACATAAATACGTCTGGAAATATACAGAATATAAATTTAAAATCAATAATATAATATTCATTTTGCTATATTATCAGACTTCATTTTATTAAGAAATGTAAAGAAGCTTGCAATTTATTGTCTATCACAACTTGTACCAAAGAAACAACTGCAAGAAACAAAGTACTTGTTTACATATGTATTATTTCTGTAATTTTACCTTCAATTATAACTGTGTAGAGAAGTCACATTTAAATAAAAATTTTAAAATACAGTCCAAAACTGATCAGTCTATGATTTGGAGCAAGCCTTTACAAGCCCAATTAGAAAAATATCACAAAGTTTCAATAAAATAATTCTACATAAATACGTCTGGAAATTTTCTTGATACCCTTTTTACATTTTCAAAATATAAGCAAAGAAATTTTGTCTGAAACAACTGCATAAAGTATTATATTTATAGCGAAATTGAAAGCAAATTAAATAGGGCTGGAAGTGTAAAGAAAAAATGAGTAGAAAGAAGAAATCAAAAAATAAAAACCATAATAAAAATTTCATACGATAGACAAATTCGCAATAATACTACATTTTCTGTAATTAACTCTTTTATTGTAGATGTACATATGTACTATTAGAATTAGATTGGTACAGAGAAAAGATGACAATGATTATTATAATAAGAATTAATGGCTACAATTTTTATTGTAATCAAGCTATGCGTTATGGCTTGGAAACCAAAAGTGAAGCGAGATTAGTATTTCAAGCTTCAACTAATATATTATATATGAAATTGGACTTGTGTTGTAAAATTATCTAACCAATCCTACGTAGCGTGTAGTGTTGATGGTTTTATGAAAACAAAAAACGGATTTGAACTTCTAGAAGTAAAATGTCCTTATTCCTGTCAAAACAAAATCATTGTAGATTTACAAAATAAGAAGTCAGCTGTAAATGATTAAGAATTCGATGAAAATAGTAACGTTTAACTACAAAATTCGACAAATATTACACACAAGTCCACTTTTTAAAGCACATACTTTATATTACCGTTTACCATTTCATTATTCGTAGAAAGAGATGACAAGTTTCTATCTACATTAATTCTAAACATTTAAGACTTTTATTTGAAATATTTCATTCAGTTTGTTCTGAATAAGTTTTAATAGACTGCATTAGTGTATCGGTCATTTTGTGGCGCCAAATTCAAACTGAAACCCTAACTCACCTCCGCCGATTTATGCGCCCATGTTATTCTTATGTGAATAAAAATATGCTATCTTTAAGCTGCTGGAAAGTATTATAAAATGCAAATCTTATTTATTAAACCGTATATATACTAATCTCTTATGTTTTATCTATCTTCTAATGTAATATACACACCCAAAAAACATAATATTATTTAATAAACTTCAATTTAAACAGTAGGTGCAAATTTCTGAAAACGTATGTCGTAGCTGTCTTAGTATTCAGTTGAACCTGCCACTTTAACTCGGCGTTTTTAACCTGCTGCACCAAGTAACGACATATGTTACTATTTGCGAAACTACTTTCTTTAAAATGAAATTTTTCTTAATTTATTATTTTATTTGTACTTTACAAAAAAAATCTCTATGTTATAATTAAAAATCGCCAAAATGCTTTAATATCGTGAATTGAAAATGTACTCCCATACGAAATGCATGCACTCAGATTTGAATTAGGGTTCGCGCCAAATGTACATCTTAACCTCACTATATAAAATTAAATATAAAAATATTTGTTTGTTGAATATTTATATCGATACCTTCCTTAGAAGATGTAATAAAATTCATAATTAGTGCCATCTATGTGATTTTTTTAAACTAAAAATTATTAATTTTCTCTGATATACACAAAAACAAATTTTACAAAAACTGGTTTAAACGGTATAGTTAAACCTATAAAAATTATATTTATATATTATTTAAAAATATAGATTTATTAGTAAAAAAATATTATTATATAGAAATTAAATTTATAAACAAAGTTATAGTAATTTTTAACACAATAATTTTAAATAAAATAATAATTTACCGATGAGTCAAAAGTGTTGATAGATAATTTATTCAAAAATTTGTTTTATTTATCAAGGCAATCTTAATTCATTTTCTCAAAACCTTAAACATTATTTAATTAATATATCGTTAAATATGAATATTTATGAAAGTAATTTGACTTTATAGGATGCCTTTTTAATTTTTGAACTGCTTATATTCCAATGCTTTCATATCTGGGGGAAAATTTAGTAACTTCTGATTTTAATTTTAATTTAAATTCAAGTTAACTGGGTAAACAATATTAAACAATGTCAATTGACAATGAAAATTTAAAAGAAAAAGTATGACAGTAAACATAAATAATTACCACAAAGGCAATAATATAAAAAAATTATAATGTTGACATCGTAAGTAATATTTTAAGAAATTTTTTATCTATGTATTAGAAAATATTTTTTTTATTTATAGAGTTCAGCATATAAGTACCGACGTAAATACCCCAACTGCAAGAATAAAAGAAGTGTGAATGTCCGCGGTACACAGAATAAACATTTTTTAGTTTTCCTCTTCACGATCAAACAAGCTGTGATGTGTGGAGAAATTTTTGTAAAATTAAAGCAGGTATAAATTTATCATATTCTTATCTTTGTGTAGATCATTTTCATATTTATTCTTTTTACAACATATAGAAACACCGTTTACTAAAAATGCTTCCATTCTGGCTTCCAGACACTTTTAAACTCCGATACAAATGCAGGTCTGTCATATATCAATGATAGGATAGAGTTTTCCAGAACCGAATTAGGATCTAGGTGTAACGTTATACGTCAAATTAATTTAAATCAAATTCCTTCTAATACTACAGTTTCGGCATGTGATTCTAGAAATAAAAATAGAGGTTTGTGTGTTACAAATTTATCTGTAAAAGAAAGAATATTATATAAATTTTATAGACAAGAGAAAATAAAAGTTATAAAATTGAAGAACAAGCTTTCAAGAATGAATTATTCTAAAAAATATATGTCGAAATAGTATCTAATCAATTGGTAGAAAATATTGTAAGACGGGTTAATAAAATTCCTTCCATGTTCATTAAATCACAGTTGAAAACATCTCTCCAATACTTTTGCTGAGAGAACATCACTCCAAAAATTTCATCGAGAAAGTATCTCTTCCACAAATGACACTGAGAGAATATCTGTCCAAAACTTTTGCTGAAAGAATATCGCTTCGAGAAATTTCACCGAGAGAACATCTCTTCCACAAATTGCACCGAGAGAACATTTCTTTAATACTTTTGCTGAGAGAACATCATTTCGACAAATTTCACCGAGAGTACATCTTCCACAAATGACACCGAGAGAACAACTCTCCAAAACTTTTGATGAGAGAATATCGCTTCGACAAATGGCACCAAGAGAACATCTTTCATCATATATGTTTATTTTAAATGAATAAATAAACAATAAATATAATGATATCAAATGTATATCTTTTATTTAAAATTAAAATATCCAGTAGTAATAACTGAACAAATGAAAATTGACAGCTTCATTTGACGTTTATGTGGAATTTACAAAATTTAATGATCAAGTAGGCTTAGAGTAACGCAACCACGAGAACATCAGTTACGCTTCTACTT
Organism: Stenolophus ochropezus; assembly: GCA_035578165.1. NCBI lineage: Eukaryota > Metazoa > Arthropoda > Insecta > Coleoptera > Carabidae > Stenolophus > Stenolophus ochropezus. The sequence continues at coordinate 292,024 of JAQOWZ010000131.1, read as the reverse complement.
ATGTTAATGTTTTGTGGATTCAACTTTTATTTACAACGGCTAGAAAACATGGAACCAAATTTGGTTGACATTGAAATGTCTGTACTCATCTGTTAACATTGGCAATGTCGTATGATTTTCAAAGGCAGTTTATTGTTTACATATGTACATTGTTTTGAAAATGAAACTGGGGTAATTTGCCAAATGTACATTATTCAATGATAAATGATTTTTATCGAATGAATTCAAATCCACAAAGTTTTCTACGTGACGTCACATATCCCCTCTCCAAAACTTTATTATTGTTTTTCTCTGGAATTATCAATAATAGAGCAATTTAAAAAAATACGGGGATTTTATTTCTTGTACAGAACAATAAAATGGAAGAAAATAAATTAGATCATATATCCCATTAAGGTTTACAAACAACACATTTGGTTAAATCAACTCAAAAACTTGTAGTAACTTCCTCAAATGTAACCAAAATTACTTTCAAGTGAAGCAAGTAATGTACTTTGTTGAATAATAACTGTTTTATTAAGAAAGTATGTCGGTAAATATTACAAATTCTTCTTCAAATTATTATAATTTGTTCCCCAAAATGATCCATTCAAAAGGTTTGTTCGTTAAATGCAATAGTCTAAAACGAAGTGAAAACTTCGAATAAGATAATAGAAGAAAATGTAATCAAATTTTATAAAAATTTTAATTTTGATTTTATTAACCACAAGGCGTATTTAATTAATCCTTTTTTTTACAAAAATTAACTTGTAATTAAGGTTTACAGACTAAAAATTTGATTACATCAATGAAAACTTTGTCTGAGGTATACCGTGTTTGTTATTAATTGAAAGCACTTGACAAGGGCTTAGCTTGCAAAAATGATAAAATAGTTCCATGTCGATCAGCTTTTATTTTTAGCGAAAAGTTGTCAAAAGTATGTTGTGTTTAGTATCATATGAAAGGAGTTGATACGAGTTGGCTTACAGAAATCACAAAATTTTCGATCGGCTTTTGTTATTTTTTGTAAAAAAAACTGTCAGAAGTATGCCGTGTTTGGTATCAAATGAAAGCACTCGAGTAGGGCAGCCCTATTGAAATAACAAAAATTTGCCAGGTCGATCAGCTTTTGTTTTTTTTTGCAAAATTTGCCAGAAGTATGTCGTGTTTGGTATCATATAAAAGGTCTCGTCGAGAGCTGGTGTACAGGAATGAAATTAGATGTCAACTGTAAATACTTCATTGATGCCGGAGGCCTAGCGAAGCTCAGCGTAGCTGAGCCTTCGCTATTCTCCTATACTAAACGATTACATTCACTATATATCTATCTATCTATAGATTCATCACGAGCATCGAGTATCTTTTGTAAAGGCCTACAGCCTGAACCATGCAAGTGATTGTTATAATTTTTAATATGTGGGGGCTGATGAGATCTGATGCCTTTTGGGTGTCTCATATTTTTACTGTTAGAAGTTTTCGTGTCAAAAATTAAAACTATGCACAAATGCTACCTTGAACAATGGATCCCAGAGGCCATGTCTAAATTTAAGAAGAATCACGCCGTCATCCGTCACTTTTGACAATCTGTCTGTGAACTTAAAACGATTTTATCTTCTTAAAGGACATTGATATCAAGAATTTAAAAACAATATCATGAATAATAGTCTTGAGCACAGGTTTTACCAATATATTAAGTTTATAACAAAACATATTTAATTATTTTAAATTTTGACGTTTTTAATTATATAAGTCAATGTTGCTAAATGTGTGATGAACTAACTTTGGCAAGGATAAGTACGAATATTGAACTACAATAATTTTGAAAATGGACAAAGATATAATTAACTGAACTATGTATCCGTACTTTATAATATTGAGCAAAATATATATTATTGTTTTAGAAGTTGTATATGGTATAATTAAAATTTTCTAACATTTAACGCTTGTCATAATTGGTTATAACATATAAATTTATACTAGAAATTTTGCAACTTGATACAAATACTCAGAATATATGTTGGTTTGTACTTATTATTTATTATTTAAATAAATATAAAATGATATATGTATGTATATGAAATGTAGAGACAGATATAAAAAGGAAATAAATATACAAAAGATTGGAAATAAGCAGTAGGTACTAAAGAATATGAAAGACGAAAGAGTACAATTTATTATTTCTACAAAAGCAGAAACTTTATTTTTCAAAAAATAATTCAATTAATTGATATTCTGTTCTTCATATACAAAAGAGTTATAGGAATAATTCAAATAACGCGCATTTTTTGAGCAGGTATTCTTATTTTGATTCATATGCGTTTCAACCCTCTATTTTATTACGTGAACGACAAGTTCGAAGAAATTAAATCATTTGTCACAACATGTTAGTTGTCAGACCTTCATAATTTACTTAAAAGTCTTGCAGATTATTATTGTTTATTGTATTTGCAAAATGACAAGTACACCTATAATTGTAAGCCGGGATATATTTTGCATACGTATTAGAAATAGTAAGTTACAAATAAATTCATATTATATTGAATAACAAGTTATTTATTATAGGTGTTTTTTAGTACTGTCCTGAGTACTGTACTTCATTTTAAATTAGACAGGCGATAAAAATTCACTAATGATAATAAAAAACTACATGATATCATTAGAAGATTATGACTTCAAATCAACGGTTAAGTGACATAACTGACTATTGTAAATTTTCAATTCTGAGCTAAAATTGTTCACAATGCTAGACAAACAATATGTGGTGTTAATATCCTGCAATCTGTTAATAAAATCTGTAAGTACCAGAAGATATGTTTTAACTTCGAATGAATGTATGTACATAACAGATTGTGTTGTCCTAAAACATCTTTATTATGAAAAAAATAATACAAGCTGGAGGGGATGTACTATTTTTATTTTTATTATAGGCCGTATTTATTTGGGATTTTTTAAGTAACCTAGTATGTTAATTAAGTTTACTTGGTTCATTTGAAGTACCCAGAACTGATCTCGAACTGAACCAACTCAACCAGCTATTTTTCTGGGTTGGTGAGTTGATCCTGTTTTCTTTCTTTGTTTACACATTGCTTTCTCTATCTACATCTGTCAGAAGTTGTATCTTTTATAAGTTAAAACGAAAAAAGTAAATAAATAACTTTAATAAATAACTAACATTTATCTGTTAAAATTTTGTTGTTTATTTGGTAACAAACTCGGGTAAGGTCAGGATCAGTTTAGGGATGTATTAAAATTTCTCAAATAAATACGACCATAAAATAATTATAATGAAACGAACGAAGTAGAATTTAATAAAATACGTTTTATGATAAATATCTTTTTAATGCAGGATTAGTTTATCGACTGGTTGTTAATATAAAAAAGTCTTTATTGGAGTTGCGATCATCTAATAAAATCCACTAATACACATATTAATGGATTTTATTAAATTACAGTAACTGCAAGAAAGACCTTCCTCTGTTTTTTTAATTTGTAATTTTCATTTTACAGCTATGAATGTGAAAAAATAATAATAATGTAGTTACACTGAACAATAGTTGCAGTTTATTTTAACAAAAATACAATATGAATGATTATACACAAATTTTAAATGTATTTCATGTAAGTATACATTTTAGTTTATTTAATTTCTACCAATACGTTTTATTTTATTAACAGTTATAATGTTATTAGTATCAATCAGTGAAGAAGTTCATGTTGCAACCATTTGAAAACTGCTAGCATTTCGAACATAACCACTAATGCCAGAGTATCAGTTTTTGCTCAAAGGTTCGCCCTTATCTTATGATCAATTAAAATGGAAGTTGAAGATTCGAAAAACAAACCTTGCATCTGTGACACCCACGCTAAAAGTAAGTGTATTATAATTATTTCGTTATTGTATATAACACGTTAATTTCGTTTTAAAAGAAAATTTTCATTCAAATTAAAAGTATATTTGTGATACAACATTATTAATAAATTATAATTTAAAATTTATTATTTTTGAATTTTTAATAATTTCATTTTTATATTTATCGGTATGTACGCTGTCGGTATTAATAATTTCACATTTACCGACATTTCGGAAATACTAATTTTAGATCAGGGACACCATAGAAAACAAAATTTGTTTATCAAGAATATTGTTTCTTCACCTGTGTGTAGAGTAATTTCATTTATTGTGCTTTGTTACAATATATTTATATTGCGAATTAATATTCATTATCTTTGATCTGAACTGCAGTAGTCACAATAAAATAAATTCCGTTTAGTGTGCCGCTAGATTTAAATCTAAGGTGAGAAATATTTTATATCTTTTACAATCCTCGAAAAATCAACTTGCAAGTTCGCAATTTACAAGTAGAAAAATGTCATTTGCATCCAAGCTAATAGAAATTTTAATTTGTGATTTCGCTATTTTTTTTATATATTATTTTATTTCTTATTAAATTCTATGTTGTTCTTGTTTACTCGGCGCCAGTAGTTTTTAACCGGTTTTCCGTAAACCTACGAAAGATGTGTCTCCATTATTTTTATTTACCTGAAGTATGCTCCAAAATATGCTAAATTATTTATTGCACTAAAAATATTTAGGCGGGTATTTCATAGTCTCTGGCGGGCCACGTGTTATAGCTAATTGCGAGTTAGACTAACCTACAATTTTTGAGAGTTGATCTTCTATTTAAGTATAAGTAATGTACTTTAAATTTATAATCATTACACTATCTCTAATAGGCCGTAAAAGCGTGACGTCAAAATGGAGCGGGAATTACATATATATAGTTTCCTTATCTTACAAACTATACATAAGAACACAACAGATGGCAGTTATTTAAATTGCGCGGGTATAGTTTGTTCACTACATGCACAATCTCAAATATATTATTATATTTCACGATGTGTAATTGCCGTTCGATTATGATGAAAGAAAATTCACGACCTAGACATTGTACATAGTTTGCAGTATTTAGTAATTTAGCAATCTAATAATACAAAACACACATTTATTTCGTATTAATTTTTTATAATGCTATGCATATATTTTAAATATTAATTTTACTATTGGTTTACAACTTGACTGCAGCAGAGTAAGAGAAAGAGTGCAGAATTCCATTATCCTAACAGAAAAGAACCTGATCGACTTATAATCGAAAGCCTGACGTAATTATTGGTAATTATAAATATTGAAAAAAACAACGCACTCAAAAATTGTAAGTTTTGTATAATTTGTAAGTAAATAACAAAATGCCAAGTAAAGATAGAATTAACCGTCTTAAGCGCAAGCAAAACAACGAGAAAAATGCGGCAAAAAATAATAAAAATTATGATACGGGAAATATAGAAGAAAACTTTATTAATAGTCAGATTCAATCAGGTTGTAGGAGTATATCTGTCATTTCAGTAGCGGACAATAATATCAATAATGTACATACAAGTAATCAAACGAGTAATATAGGAATTAGGACAGTAAATTATCAGATTCAATTAATAGACCAGGATATTAACACGTTACTAAATCCTGCAGGGTACTTAGAAGACGTACATATAGACTTTTTCTTTTCTTTAGTCCGTTCTATGACTGAGTTCAACCCTCAGCCTACAGTATATGTAAATGCGCCGGACCGTATCATTCCAGTTCAACAATACTTACAAATTTTATTCGTGCCAGGTGCAAATATTGATAGCATTGGTCATTGGTCATTGGTTCACAGCGTACTATGACGGTTCAGAGATAATAATTTATGATAGCATGAATTCTCAATGTTTAAATCAGAATGCAAGTTTATATTTAGAAAGATTGTTTCCTTGTAGACCAACAGTTAGATTTGTCCGAGTTCAACAGCAGACAAATACTTACGATTGCGGGTTGTTTGCCATTGCATTTTTTACGAGTATAATTTTTAATCGTAATCCAGAAAACGAAAATTATGATATCAATAGGCTTAGAACACATACTTTAAATATATTTCAAACACGCAATTTAACAGTATTTTTGGTAACTCGACAACAAAAATTAAGGGAAAATTATTTAAAACGCAAAGAGAATGAAATAGACGAAGAACGGTTTAAATTTAAACGTCTAAAATTAAATATAGAAAATAAATTAAAAATTTTAGCTAATGAAACACTTGATCAACAAACAAATAGGTTAAATAAATTAAAATTTAATTTCAAAGAATACATTAAAAATGAAACACCTGAACTAAAATCAAATCGCTTAAATAGATTAAAAGATAAATTTCAAAATATGATTCAAATATAAACACATGAACAAAAAGAAAAACTTTTAAATAGATTAAAAGATAACTTTCAAAATATGATTCAAATAGAAACACCGGAACAAAGAGAAAATCGTTTAAATAAGTTAAAAACTAATTTAAAAAAATCTATAGAAATAGAAACACGTGAACAAAAAGAACGTCGTTTAAATAAGTTAAAAGATAATTTTAAAAAAGTAGTCGAAACAAATTCCCACACTGCTGCCGTAAAGGCACGTTAAACGCAGATCAATTAGGCGAGTTACCGAAATACATAAAAAGTCTAATGATCAGTAATAACGCAGACAGTAGAAATTTTAAAGATCATATTATACAGTACAATAGTGCGTTAGCATTTGCTTCATTTGGAGCAAAAATTTCATTGCCTCCGGGTAGAGAACCATATTGTTTCCGAATACATGGTCAAATTTATCATGATTCAGCCAGTTCCTTATATCCAACTAATAATAATGTTGAAAAATATGCGCAGTTATACATTATAAATTCTGCGGAAGCGTTAGAGAAACGAATGAATGTAGAATACAATAAACAGTGTAAACCAAATATAATGGGGCAGTTAGATGATATTATTAGAGAAATTAATCCGTATTCTCAAGCGTACATGATGATAAAAAAGTAGAGCAAAGAGAAATAGCTATAGCAAATATTAATAATCAGTCAGTGCCAGAAATTAATTTATGGATAGTTAGTGACAGACGAAAAGATAAGCGTAGGTATAATGTACCAACATGTAATGAAGTGGCCGAAGTTTTACATCAAATGACGGAGAGCCACCAATAGATAGAGACATTTGTGTTCACCCAAGAGCAGGCAGTTCTGTTAGAATTAATCAATTCAGCGGAAACTGCGACCCCATGACATATCCCATACTTTTTCCTCAAGGTGAATGTTACTGGAACATGAACCTAAAGCATGCCGACGGTATTAAAAAACAAAGCATGATACAATTTTACATTAATAGATTAGCAGTTAGAGATACATTTAATCCGTGTTTAGAAGCCGGAAAGCTAACTCAGCAGTACATTGTAGATGCATACGTGAAAGTCGAGGCTGAAAGATTGACTTATAATAGATTAAATCAGCCTACCCTCAGAGTAGAGCTGTAATAATGGACCTTGTAAGTAATTTAGCAGATAATGAGGGCGGTAAGGCGGGCACAATGGTTATTTTACCATCCACATTCCAAGGTGGCAGTCGTTTTATGTTAAAAATGTATCAGAACGCTATGTCAATTGTTAGAGAATTCGGCCGACCTGATTTATTCATAACAGTAACGTGTAATCCAAAATGGCCAGAAATAATTAAACAGTTACGCGAAGGTCAAAGTTCTGCAGATCGGCCAGATATAGTAGCGCGAGTTTTCAACGGAAAAATTAAAAGTATGATGAATGAAATTCTTCACGATGATATTTTTGGAAAAGTCGTAGCCTTTATTTTTGTAATAGAATTCCAAAAACGTGGGTTACCACATATGCATTTGTTGTTGACATTAGATAGCGATAGTAAAATCCGTAACAAAGATGAAATAGATGAAATTGTAAGCGCCGAAATTCCAGATGAAGACGATGAACCAGAGTTGTATCAATTAGTTCGAACGTACATGATCCACGGTCCCTGCGGTATATTAAATAAATATTCACCTTGCATGAATAAAAATAAATGCACAAAAAGATACCCTAAAAAAATTCGAAACGAAACACACGAAAATATTAATAGTTATCCTCTTTACAAAAGGCCACATAATAATGCAAAAATATATATTCTCTGGAAAAACGGTTTAGTAAAATATACAGTAGATAACAGATGGATAGTACCTTACAATCCATTTTTGCTAAAAAAATATTATGCCCATATTAATATCGAAATATGCTCTTCGGTTAAAAGTGTTAAATATATTTGCGATTATCTGTGTAAGGGTCATGACTGCGCAAGTATTAAATTAGGTCAACCAGATAAAGATAAAGTAATTCAATGGGATGATATCAACGGTTATTTAGATGCGAGGTATGTTTCTGTTCCAGAATGTTGTTGGAGGCTACTGGAATATCCCTTACACGATAAATCACATACAATATTTGAGTTAGCTGTTCATTTGAAATACCAACAGGCGGTATTTTTCGTTAATGGTCAAGGGAAAAAATCTGTAGAACGGGCAGCGAAAAAAAATACAACTTTAACTGCGTGGTTTATTCTAAATAGCACAGATGTAAATGCTCGGCAGTATGTTTATATGCAAATTCTAAAATATTATGTATTTGTTAATAACGCTTGGAAGGCTAGGCAACGCGAGTCAAAACCACCAATAGGCCGAATGATTTCCGTCAATCTCAGAGATATAGAAAGGTTCCATCTACGTTTAATATTAGTACACGCGAAAGGGGCTACAAGTTTCGAAGACTTGCGTACCGTAGATGGTAAGTTGTATAACACATACCAAGAAGCTGCCCGCGCATTAGGTCTTTTAGCAAATGATAAAGAATGCGAAAATTGTTTAGGTCCACCAATGCCGTAGCTTTGTGGGAAAAATTTAAAGAGTATTTGATAGAGGATTATTTTTTGCACAATTCCGAAAAAGTAGCACAAAATAAATGTTTAACAAAAATTCAAGAAATATTAGAAATACATAGTTTCACATTAAGCGATTTCAGTTTACCGCTGCCAGATGACGTAGATGAAAATGAAAACGATTTGATTGATACTGCAGCAGAGAAATTAAAGGGAGAACAAAATGTAGCGTTGTTTAATAATGATCAAAGAGAAATTTTAGATTTAATTTTAAATGCCGTATCAGATAGTAATAGCAAAAATAGATATTTCTTTGTAGACAGTCCTGGTGGTACAGGAAAGACATTTTTATATAATGTCCTCATCAGTATTTTAAGAGGTCAAAATATTAAGGTAATAGCCGTGGCGTGGACAGGAATAGCAGCTACTTTATTAAGAGGTGGACAAATTGTACATTCGGTTTTCAAGTTACCAGTACCTGTAAATGACGGCAGCGTATGTAAAGTTAAAGCGAATACTAATGCAGGCAAACTAATAAAAGATGCAAGTGTAATCATCTGTGACGAAGTAACTATGATACCGAAAAACGCGTTAAATGCAATAGATTTACTTTTAAAAGATTTAATGAACAATACAGTACCATTTGGTGGGAAAGTTATAGTATTAGGTGGTGATTTCAGACAATGTTTATTTATTTTTACAAAAATAAAGTTAGATTTTACCATTTCTTGATGAATACGTTGTATATTATAAGCTACATGGGCTGGTTTCTAGAGTACCTACCACAATTGCAATAGCAATTTTCTAGTTGCAATGTATCCTTTTAGCTAAACAATGATAAAGAATTATAAAATTCGGGCGTTGAAGCAAATATTTATATGATTTTATACAAAAATAAAGTCAGATTTTACCTATTCTTAAAATGGATATTTTTGTTAAAATATTCATATTAATGGACCAATCAGATAATAAACATTTAATTTTCGGATGTCATTTTAATAAATACTATATATATTGTAAACTACATGGGCTGGATTCTAGAATACCTACTACACCTGAAATAGCAATTTTCTTGTTGCAATGTTTTCTTTTAGCTAAAATATGATAAAGAATTATAAAATTCGGGCGCGGAAGCAAATATTTATATGATTTTTTACAAAAATAAAGTCAGATTTTAACCTATTCCTGATATGGATATTTTTGTTAAAACATTCATATGCATGCTTTAGTATCTATACTGTGGATAATTTTAGCATTGGACATGCAAAAGTGACCATAACGAGGTACCAAACAAATAATAAACATTCAATTTTCGTGTGTCTTTTTAATGAATACATTGTATATTAAAGTTACTTGGGCTGGATTCTAGCATACCACTACACTTGAAATAGCAATTTTCTTGTTGCAATGTTTTCTTTTAGCTAAAATATGTAACAGGTACGGTCGCCTAGGACGAAATCTAATACCTGACATACAAGGGGTGCTTAGAAAATTTACTTGACCCAAAGTAATCCACTAATTATATTAATGCAAGACTTATTAATGATCAAGGGTAACGAAGGTCGCTGCCACCACTATCACGAATTTATTAGTCTGCCGCGATAGAAGCAGACAAAAGAAAATGATGACAGACACGGCTGTCTTCCGACAAAATTTATATGTGACGGTATTTGCTAAAATACCTTAATTCGCAACAGGAATAATTAGGGGTTTCTAAATTCAAAGAGAACTGCTCAATCTAACAATTTATTTACACACAATTATTTAACAACAACTTAATATTACTTAACTACTCTTGTGACATGGGAGAACGATACTAACAATTTGGGACACTCAACAATTAAAATAATAAAAATAGGGCGACCTCAGAGTTGCTATGCTATCAGCCTAGGTTCAACACCTCACACTACTACTACCAAAGTAATAATGTTAATTCTACTTACTATTCATCACTGGTCAGCCTCGGATGAAGCACTTTATTAGTTTATATTATACGACTCTACAGTTAAAAATAGTAAATGATTTAAAATACGTTAAATTAATTAAGTTCGATCTGGACTCGGACGACGACGGCTTCAACACACAACACAAAAATATCTAAAGTCACTAAGACAATTTAGTTATCAAAATTTAGAAAGATTCGCAAGACTGTCACAAGAAGATCACACAGATCTGTTCAGTTTGAAGTCAGCGGAGAGAATTCTCTTAGATAAAATTATGTGGAAGGAACTCCGCATAATTTTATCCCTACTTTTCCCAATAAGGGGGTGTTTCTTACACCCTCATTGGTCATTTCAAATATTTTACAGCGTTAGTTTCATTAACTGACTCCCTTCCGAGCGGCAACGCTGGAAGACGCAAAAAAATCTCTAACGGACTTTTGAGACCTCCAAGTATTTGTCGCCGGACGCTGTCAATCATGAAATGTGATCTTAAGATTGCTTTCCCATTGTATTCTCAAAACTGCCCTTTTCTATTTAGCTTTTAAAATTTATTGCTTCCTTAACCCCATGCAGTACCATTTACTTTATTGCTCTCAAATGTTCCAACGAAAAGCAATCTTAAAACCTTACAAAAATCTACATTTACAATACTATGTTTTTTCTACCATTGTCCTTTTATTACGCCAGCTGCAAGTACAGCTGGCATATTACTTAATTTATTTAAACAATTTCCTCTAAAACGAGCAGCCGCAGAGCGAGCGTGTTACAACTTCCCTATCCCCTTAAAATAAATTATCTTCCTGAAGGGCAAATAATTTATTATCCCAACTACTTAGTATTGGTAAGACCCGATCTCCTGGGCAAGGGTCGCTGCTCTTCGGTACCTGTCCTCGACTGGAAACCGCAATGATCTTCGCCTTTTGAGCCGTTCGTCCGTAGTCCTTTCTGTGGTTACAGCTATCATTGGCCTCTGCGGGGCGCCTCTCTGGGCAGTCCTAAAACCATAACCCCACGGCAGAATCACTGGCCCTAACAATTTTATAATCTAACATGCTACTATTATACATACTATTCTTATAACACATTACAAAATGGGAATTCTAGTGTGAATAACATTATTTGCACGAACTTGTTCTTGAGGCAATAACTTTTCTTGTACCGCAGATCTGGTACGAGAGGATCCAGCTTCTAGTGCTGCTAAACTAATTATTTCCGTTCGAGGTGCAGTTCTTGTTACATACGGTTTAATATTAATAGGACATTTTTTATAAATCAGTATTAGTGCCAATATAATTCCTCCAATAACACCCAATATAATCGAACCATAGTAAGTAATTTCTTTATGACTTTTCCTCGTTCTTAAATTTTGAATTTCCGAATGCCAATCATTTACATCTACCTCAAGCTTAAGTTGATCTAATTTGATCGTCTTTATCAATTCATTTACTTCGTCCTTTGATCCACCTTTATTACTAAAATTACTAACATGTGAAATATTTGTCTCCAATGGTGGTACGATAACATTATCATAATATCTCGACTGCATACTACTCGTGGTAATCGACTGAGGTAATAAAAAGTAACTCTGACTATATGCGCTATACAAGTGGATGGAATATTAACAATTCCCGTTCCTTTTAAAACAACATTTGTACTATTAAATCTTTGAGGATCTTTTTCACTCGGGCAACTAATTGTTAATAAGTCCCTTTGCACACTATATATCCTCGAATTACTATTTTTAGAGCGATACATGACTGATTTTGATTCAAGGACAACTTTATGTTTGCAAAGTTTACTCGCGGAGTCTGTATTACCTAAGAATAACGCGGTTAAACAAGATAACACCGAAATTTTTCTAATTGGTTTTGAAGGCGGGCAAATTTTTATAAATCCATCTCTACACATTAATAAATCTTGAGTGTCCATTTCCATATAATACTGTCCGTCCTCTGATAATGCCAGATAATTATTTGGTGTCTCTACGACCAATTTAGTATGTTCGGCTCCTGATTCATACGGTAACGGCAATGCACGGTATACATTAAAATATCGACCAGGTGCTTTTAGCGGAATGGTAACAAAAATTCTTAGAGTTTCGTTAAAACATGCTGCTCTAACCTTCGCGATATCGTAGTATAAAAATGCGTTTTTATCGAAATCATATACTATTAGCGACAAGCCCGTAGGTAACTGATTTCTAATTGAATTTAATGCCTCCTTTAATAAGCTCGGACTAATAAAGACAGGACTTAATTTCTGTAAAGCAGTTGCTTCTAAAGCATTGCCTAAATCCGAAATAACTTCTTTAACGTCATTCAGTATATATTCAGCCGTTCTTAATGCCGAATTTAAATTTATACTTTGAATCAATTTTGCATCAAAATGTAAACTTTCTTTTTCTTTAAAAATCTGATCTACTTTAGTATTTAATAATGTAACAACAGTTTTTAATTTCGCGAAATTTTCTTTCATCATTTTATCGTTATCTTGTAATTTCTTTACTACGGTTACTTGCTCATTCATTACACTTAAAATACCATCCGATTTTTGATTTAACTCGGTAATTTTCTCATTAACGTCTTCTAGATCCGCATTATCTGCGGTACCGAACAAAAATTTCAAAATATTACCGCCCAAATTAATAAGACCTCGTTTGCCTCTTTTTACCTCATACGGTGCAATTGTTTTATACAAATTATATAATTTCTCTTTCAATTTTGCTACATCATTGCTAATAATTCCTAACTCTCTACTTACTATATCATTTAAAGCAGTCTTGAAAGATGATTCCATGTCCTCTCCAAGTCGAACGTCCAACTTCATCACATCGCGTAGAACATCTTCGAATGCCTCCAACACGAGCCGACAATCACTTAGATTGATATCCGTGGATAGGATCCAATTATCACCGGTTAGCAGTACCTCTTCCTCCTTAATAAAAACAAGTCCCTTGTCCATCCCTGGCATGGAATCTTCTGCTGTTATTGAGCCCATTAACGCGAGCAACACTAGACCTCTGAACACTGCAATCACACATGATTAACACAAGAACAAATATGTTACAATGACACTGCGGATCTATATCCGACTTTTAGCTACCCATGGTTCATCAGGAACCCGACCGTAACTACGTAATGAATATCTACTTCGCGGAGTTTCGGTATTTTCACTTGGCCCGGTATTATTATTAATTATGGGTTGACTATGCACGTCCGCCTCTACATTTACGGTGACTCCGCCCGGTTCATTTAATGATTCTAAACTTACGGTTCTGCTAATCGTATTATCACTCTCTCGTTGAGTATTATCGCTCTGACGCGGCGTATATACGTAATAAAACTTTTTCATGTCAATCACGCGTGGAACTGGACTCTTCTTTACTTCTAGAGTACTATTATTTGGTTCCACATATAATTTCAACCGATTTACATTTACTAATATTTCTTTACCTCCGTCCACGTTCTGGATCACAAAGTTTACCGGACTAGTTTGTTTATTAATTTTATACGGACCTATCCATGGCTTCACAAATTTTCTACTTAATCCCTGTTTAACTACTTCATTATGTAGAAATACTAAATCTCCAACTTGAAAATTTCGGACTGCGGTCTTTTTATTGTATTGAACCTGATTCCTACTTTGAGCTTTGCTAATTCGTTCTTTTACTATTTTATACGCGTCTTTAATTCTTTCTTCGATAGTCTGACTGTAATCTGTATCAGTCTTTTTATCTAACGGTTCTACATTATCTTCAAGTGGTATCTCAAACTCCCGACCATACATTAAAAAGAATGGTGTTTCTCCCGTTGAGTTATGAACCGAATTTCTTATAGCCATTAATACGTACGGAATCCACAAATCCCAATCTTTATGATCTTTACTAATATAATGCGACATTGTATCTGAAAAAGTTCTATGAAATCGTTCAATACACCCATTTCCCATAGGATGGTACGCGGTTGTTTGTAATTTTTTTATACCGAATAAATGACACACGCTCTTAAATAGTTTCGATAAAAAGTTCGTCCCTTTGTCTGTTAAAAGCTGTTTAGGTACTCCATGCCTTGCAATAATATGCGAAACAAACACATTAGCTACTGTCTCTGCTTTATCATCAGGTATCGGTATTGCCTCGGGATAACGCGTAAACGCATCAATAAAAGTTAAAATATACTTGTTACCTCGACTGGTTCTTTCAAATGGACCTACAATGTCCATAGCCGTACGCTCAAAAGGTTTACTAAGTTCATTGAACCGTTGCAAGGGTGCTGGTCTTAGATGAGGCGAAGTTTTTCTTTCGTTACACGATAAACAACGCTCACAATATTCCTTAATCTGCTTACCCATATTTTCCCAAAAGAATTTCTTTTTAATCAAATTATACGTCTTTTCGAAACCCGGATGACCTGCATACGACAGATCATGATGAATCCTGATGATTTTATTTACCATAGTGGCTGGAACCACTAATCTACCTTCGCGCTCATTTGAATCTCTTAATTTATAAATTAATCCGTCCCTGTCTTTATAAAATTTAGAAATTTGCGAATTTTGTTCATTTTCTAACAATTTATTTAATTTCAACTCTTTTTCTTGTTCTAATTTTATGGTTTCCCGATCACATATTGGCTCATAATTATCTACGCAATTAATTTCTATACGCGACAAGGTGTCCGCATTAGTATTTAATTTTCCCGGTTTATGTATAATATCAAATACATACTCCGACAATTTTAAAGACCAATTTAACAATCGACTACTTGGATCGTTTACTTTATTTAACCAGCGAAGTGGACTATGATCGGTGATCAACGTAAATTTTCTCCCGTATAAATAACATCTGAAAAATTTAACTGCCCATATAACTGCTAAACATTCTTTTTGTATTGTTGGATAATTCGTTTCGGCTTTATTTAAAACACGGCTCGCGTAAGCAATTGGGTGTTCTACTCCGTTGCGATTTTGATTCAAAATCGCACCTAATGCAATATTTGACGCGTCCGTTGTTAATGTAAATGGCTGACTAAAATCGGGGTATATTAATATCGGTTCTTTAATTAACGCGCTTCTCAATTTATCAAACGCAAATTTTGTTTCTGTCTCCCATTTAAATGGAATATCTTTCTTTAAAAGTGTAGTTAGTGGTTTCGCTGATTCTGCGAAATCAGGTATAAACCGACGATAAAATCCTACTAATCCCAAAAATGACCTAACGTCTCTCACGGTTTTTGGTGTCGGAAATTTCTCTATTGCCTCTATTTTTGACGGATCTGGTTTGACTCCTTCTGCCGAAATAATGTGAACTAAATACGCGGTTTCTCTACGTACAAATTCACATTTACTAGGTTTTAATTTTAAATTAAATTTTCGCAATCTATTAAACACGTCTTTAATTTTCATTAAATGTTCTTCTATATTATCTCCCGAAAATATGCATATATCATCTAATTAAACATAACATTTTTCCCCAACTAATCCACTTAATACACAATACATCAGCCTTTGAAATGTACTTGGCGCATTACATAAACCGAACGGCATTCTATTCCATTGATAATGCCCCCACGGCGAACTAAACCCAGTCTTTTCCTTATCTTCCTCGGCAATTTCTACCTGGTGATACCCTGATGCTAAATCTAAGGTTGTAAATAAAGCAGCGCCATTCATATGCGAAATTGTATCTTGTAAATTCGGCAACGGTAAGAAATCTTTCTTCGTTATTTTATTTAACTCGCGAAAGTCTACACACAGTCTAACTTTCGTCGAACCGTCCGACAGTTCTCGATTTACTAAAACAATAGGAGCTGACCAAGGTGAGTCACTCTCCTCAATAATACCGTCTTTTAACAATTCGTCAATTTGTTTTTGCAATGTCTCTTTTTGCGTGAATGGAACACGATACGGCCTTTTTGCAATTGGATGAACATCATCTGTTATAATCCGATGTTTCACTTTCGATGTGCAACCTAACTTTACTCCCGGCTGTATAAATATATCTTTGTATTCTAATAACACTTTTTCAACTTTTTGCCTATCGTTACTCGGTAAGTGATCTAATTGAAATAAGGTTCGAAAATCTACTTCTTGTACGGATGCTATTACACTACTCGATTCGCTAAATGTACTAATGTCCTCTTTGACATTTTCCTCAAAACCCACAATGGTTTTAGCAGGGATAAACACACTGTCTTGCGACACATTCATAAGCTTTACCGGTACCACGGTCTCATCGCTCCTAGCAAGCACTCTAGCTGCTATAACTCCTTGAATTTCCAGTTCGACTGGCTCAATTAAGACACATCCTGCTTTATTTAAAACATTTAATCCAACATTCCTCTCTGCTAAGCACACAGCTTCAGACCTAGGAGGTATTGTAATATTCTTTTTAATACGAACCGATCTTATGTCCTTGTTTGCATTTTCCGTACTATTTTCAATTTTAACTTCCGAAGAAATTCCGGTAATTTCCATATTATTGCCTGAACCGTTTGAAACGACCGCATTATGGTCAACCTTAACAATTTCCTCGAAATGAACCTTTTTCAATTTGCTTGTTGGCACACTTTCCTTTAACAATACGTCTTCAGGGCTTGTACCTGATGTTCCATCTCTCTCTAAGCTACTGTTTTGACACAGTGAGCTGCTACCTATAAAGTTACTTTGCAATCCGCTTTTTGAATTATTTAAATTTTCATCATTTTTACTGCATGTACCTACAGCTTTATTACTTTCGTCAAAATTACTTTCTTTGCTTTCACGATTACAAAATTTTGAACTATCGTGAGTGACCTCTGTACTGTACGAGTCACTGTTTTCGCTAGTGCAATCTCGCTTTTCAATTTTGATTTCTTCCCGATTAATTTCCCTACATTGCGAGTCATTCTTCTCGCTAACCGTTTCTCGATTTTCTTCACGATTTTTAGTTTTCGTTACTTCGCGATTTAATTCATTATCACGCGAATTACTTTCTTTACTCAATCGTACGTGATTTTCTTCGGGACTGTGAATCTTTATACTCCTGTGAGTATCTTCCCTAACTCGCGAACCAAGATCGTTTCTAAATTGTCCGTGATATTCTTCGCGACGTGGAGTCTTTTTACTACCGTGAATATCTTCTTTAACTTGCGAAACTTGTTCGTCGCTAAACCGTACGCGATGTTCTTCGCGACGTTGGGCCTTTATACTCCCGTGAGTATCTTGCTTTGTACTCGACAAATAATCGCGAACTGGGACTTCCGTGTCATACAAAGAACCTAACGATCGTTTTGTTTTATAGTTATTCGCAGTACGAGGTGCTGAAATAAAATGATTTTCGATTAATTTTGGAACATAAAGTTCCTGATTCTCTGCTAGATTCGCTTTTTCGCTTAGAAATTCGTAACCGCTACTATTTGCCTTTCTTCCAAATTTATCTTTAGTGTTTTGTGTAATTGTTGAAATCGCGAGTCGTTCCGAACAAATTACTATCTCATTACATGCATAATTAATTTGAGCTTTATACACCGTTAAAAAATCTACACCAAGTATCCCGTCGGTAGCTAAATTTATACTATTATCACACACTACAAAATTATGGTAAATACTACTACGACCTACATGTAATTTTACTCTTGTAGTCCCAACTACAGGTAATTCCTTCCCAGAAATACCCACAATACTACGCGTGCGTGCGATTGGAAACAACCGCTGTCCCTCAACTACATACCGCTTGATAATACTAACGCATGCACCAGTATCAATTAAAAATTCTAAATTTCTACCATTCACAACTAATTCTACTTTGTTAGTTTTTCTACTACTAGGGAGAGTGGTTACTAAATCATTTTTTCGCGGTTCTCTATTACGGCCGCGCGAATCGGAACAAACATCCGCGGCCATATCTAGTTTAAATCTTTGTTATAAGTAATTTCTTTCATTCCCTTCTTTGGAAATTTAGGCGGGTTTATAATAGAACGACAAATATCTGCTTGGTGTCCGCGCTTATTACATCTTTTACATATTATATTGTAACGACAATCTTTTGCAAAATGCCCGAATTTTTGACAATTGAAACAACGGCTTTTATTTCTAAAATTAGATTCTGGACTCCTTTCTCGATTATTTTCGTTTTTATGCGTGTTCTTTTCTAAGTTCTTTTCCACGTTTTGCATGTGACTCAAAGTTAAAACTTGAATTAGTTTATCAATTGATGCCGTTAAATTTGTTTCATTTGCTCGCGTACTTTCATTTTCGACCGGAGTTTTAACTGTTATTCTATTAACAAAATCTGAATCCTCGCGACGCATCATGTTAAATGCCGATTCTGATTTCTTTGCAACTTCTACTGCTTTATCAAAAGTTTTAGGATTCTCGTAAAACACATCTCTTTGTAAATGTGGTAAAATTCCCGAAACAAATTGATTTAATAACAGTTTTTCTATATATCGCGAATTATCTTCACGCGCTCCTTCCGAATTATCTTCGAAGCTCTCCATAAAACAATTACCTAACGCATGCAGTCTACATACATAAGCTGAAATTGTTTCGTCCCTATTCTGATAGCAACTATTAAATGCCCTTTGTATCGTTCTCGAGTCTTGCTTGGGTTGATATCTTTCTAATAATTCTCTTTTGATTACTTTCCAATCTTTCGAATCTCTAGTTTTTGAATTATTTTTAATATACCATGCCGCGTCTCCAAGTAAATTTAATTTTACTACACTAATTACATAATCTGAACTCCATTTTCCAATATTTTTACAATTCTCAATTTTGTCTATAAAATCTACTAGGCTTTCATCTGATTTTCCCGAAAATGTTGGAATTTTCATATTAACCCCAGATAAGGATGAAACTGCTACTAAGTAGTCTAACATCTGTTGATCATTCAATTGGAGTGAACGAGTTGTTTCACTCAAATCGGGTGAACCAGTTGTGTTCGGCATTTTACTTGCTTTACTTTATTAACAATGAAGCAATAACTACACAAAGTTCTTTATTGCTTTACACTTCTACCGACTTAGGGGCTCGGGACTACCTAACTGACCGTAATAAATACACTCAGAATTTACTTACGTATATAAACCTCTTTTGTCGTTCTGCAAGTACGACAACTACCAATTTCCAAATAAAATGAACACAACAGGTACTTATTCTCAACAAATGCAAATATTGACTCTACAAATACCTCAAAAATCAAAATGTAATAATAACACACAGTAGTTTATTACAATTTTGAAAACTAAATTTTGTCGGTTTAAATGGCTTAACTGGAATGAGAGGGTTTAAGTATTAAAAAATATTTAGATCCCAGCGCTTTGCCACCAAAATATGTAACAGGTACGGTCGCCTAGGACGAAATCTAATACCTGACATACAAGGGGTGCTTAGAAAATTTACTTGACCCAAAGTAATCCACTAATTATATTAATGCAAGACTTATTAATGATCAAGGGTAACGAAGGTCGCTGCCACCACTATCACGAATTTATTAGTCTGCCGCGATAGAAGCAGACAAAAGAAAATGATGACAGACACGGCTGTCTTCCGACAAAATTTATATGTGACGGTATTTGCTAAAATACCTTAATTCGCAACAGGAATAATTAGGGGTTTCTAAATTCAAAGAGAACTGCTCAATCTAACAATTTATTTACACACAATTATTTAACAACAACTTAATATTACTTAACTACTCTTGTGACATGGGAGAACGATACTAACAATTTGGGACACTCAACAATTAAAATAATAAAAATAGGGCGACCTCAGAGTTGCTATGCTATCAGCCTAGGTTCAACACCTCACACTACTACTACCAAAGTAATAATGTTAATTCTACTTACTATTCATCACTGGTCAGCCTCGGATGAAGCACTTTATTAGTTTATATTATACGACTCTACAGTTAAAAATAGTAAATGATTTAAAATACGTTAAATTAATTAAGTTCGATCTGGACTCGGACGACGACGGCTTCAACACACAACACAAAAATATCTAAAGTCACTAAGACAATTTAGTTATCAAAATTTAGAAAGATTCGCAAGACTGTCACAAGAAGATCACACAGATCTGTTCAGTTTGAAGTCAGCGGAGAGAATTCTCTTAGATAAAATTATGTGGAAGGAACTCCGCATAATTTTATCCCTACTTTTCCCAATAAGGGGGTGTTTCTTACACCCTCATTGGTCATTTCAAATATTTTACAGCGTTAGTTTCATTAACTGACTCCCGTCCGAGCGGCAACGCTGGAAGACGCAAAAAAAATCTCTAACGGACTTTTGAGACCTCCAAGTATTTGTCGCCGGACGCTGTCAATCATGAAATGTGATCTTAAGATTGCTTTCCCATTGTATTCTCAAAACTGCCCTTTTCTATTTAGCTTTTAAAATTTATTGCTTCCTTAACCCCATGCAGTACCATTTACTTTATTGCTCTCAAATGTTCCAACGAAAAGCAATCTTAAAACCTTACAAAAATCTACATTTACAATACTATGTTTTTTCTACCATTGTCCTTTTATTACGCCAGCTGCAAGTACAGCTGGCATATTACTTAATTTATTTAAACAATTTCCTCTAAAACGAGCAGCCGCAGAGCGAGCGTGTTACAAATATGATGAAGAATTATAAAATTCGGACGCGGAAGCAAATATTTATATGATTTTTTACAAAAATAAAGTCAGTTTTTCCTATTCTTGAAAAATACGTTGTATATTGTAAGCTACATTAACTGGATTCTAGAATACCTACCACACTTGATATAGCAATTTTCTTGTTGCAATGTTTTCTTTCAGTTAAAATATGATAAAGAATTATGAAATTCAGGCGCGGAAGCAAATATTTATATGATTTTTCACAAAAGTAAACTCAGATTTTACCTATTCTTGATGAATACGTTGTATATTTTAAGCTACATGGGCTAGATTCTAGAATACCTACCACAGTTGAAATAGCAATTTTCTTGCTTCAATGTTTTCTTTTAGCTAAAATATGATAAAAAATCATAAAATTCGGGCGCGGAAGCAAATATTTATATGATTTTTTACAAAAATAAAGTCAGATTTTACCTATTCTTGAAATGGATATTTTTATTAAAAAATTCATATTCATGCTTTAGGATCTATACTTTGGATAATATTAGCATTAGGCATGCAAAAGTGACCATAACGTGGTACCAATCAGATAATAAAAATTCAATTTTCGGGTGTCATTTTAATGATTGTATATTGTAAGCTACATGGGCTGGCTTTTAGAATACATACTACACTTGAAATAGCAATTTTCTTGTTGCAATGTTTTCTTTTAGCTAAAATATGATGAAGAATTATAAAATTCGGGCGCGGAAGAATATATTTATATGATTTTTTAGAAAAATAAAGTCAGATTTTACCTATCCTTGAAATGGATATTTTTGTTAAAACATTCATATTCATGCTTTAGGATCTATACTATGAATAATTTTAGCATTGGTCATGCAAAAGTGACCACAACGTGGTACCAATCAGATAATAAACATATAATTTTCGGATGTCATTTTAATAAATACGTTGTATATTGTAAACTACATGGGCTGGACTCTAGAATACCTACTACATTTGAAATAGCAATTTTCTTGTTGCAATGTTTTCTTTTAACTAAAATATGATGAAGAATAATAAAATTCGGGCGCGGAAGCAAATATTTATAAGATTTTTTACAAAAATAAAGTCAGATTTTACCAACTCTTGATGAATACGTTGTATATTATAAGCTACTTGTGCTGCATTCTAGAATTCCTACCACACTTGAAATAGCAATTTTCTTGTTGCAATGTATTCTTTTAGCTAAAATAAGATAAATAATTATAAAATACGGGCGCGGAAGCAAATATTTATATGATTTTTTACAAAAATAAAGTCCGACTTTACCTATTTTTGATGAATACGTTGTATATTGTAAGCTACATGGGCTGGATTTTAGAATATCTACCACACTTAAAATAGCAATATTCTTGTTGCAATGTTTTCTTTTAGCTAAAATATGATGAAGAATTATGAAATTCGGGCGCGGAAGCAAATATTTATATGATTTTTTACAAATATAAAGTTAGATTTTACCTATTCTTGATGAATACGTTGTATATTGTAAGCTACATGGGCTGGATTCTAGAGTACCTACCACACTTGAAATAGCAACTTTCTTGTTGCAATGTATTCTTTTAGCTAAACAATGACAAGGAATTATAAAATTCGGTCGTGGAAGCAATTATTTATATAATTTTTTACAAAAATAAAAACCAGATTTTACCTATTCTTGAAATGGATATTTTTGTTAAAACATTCATATTCATGCTTTAGGATCTATACTATGAATAATTTTAGCATTGGACATGCAAAAGTGACCACAACGTAATACCAATCAGATAATAAACATTAAATTTTCGGATGTCATTTTAATGAATACGTTGTATATTGTAAGCTACATGGGCTGGATTCTAGAATACCTACTACACTTGAAATAGCAATTTTCTTGTGGCAATGTTTTATTTTAGCTAAAATTTGATAAAGAATTATAAAATTCGGGCGCGGAAGCAAATATTAGATGATTTTTTACAAAAATAAAGTCAGATATTATCTATTCTTGATGTATACGTTGTATATTGTAAGCTACACGGGCTATATTCTAGAATACCTACCACACTTGAAATAGCAATTATCTTGTTGCAATGTTTTCTTTTAGCTAAAATATGATAAAGAATTATGAAATTCGGGCGCGGAAGCAAATATTTGCATGATTTTTACAAGAATAAAGTCAGATTTTACCTATTCTTGATGAATACGCCGTATATTGTAAGCTACATGGGCTGGATTCTAGAATACCTACCACACTTGAAATAGCAATATTCTTGTTGCAATGTTTTCTTTTAGCTAAAATATGATGAAGAATTATAAAATTCGGGCGCGGAAGCAAATATTTATATGATTTTTTACTAAAATAAAGTCAGGTTTTACCTTTTCTTGATGAATACGTTGTATATTGTAAGCTACATGGGCTGGATTCTAGAATACCTACCACACTTGAAATAGCAATTTTCTTGTTTCAATGTTTTCTTTTAGCTAAAATATGATAAAGAATTATAAAATTTGGGCGCGGAAGTAAATATTTATATGATTTTTTACAAAAATAAAGTCAGATTTTACCTATTCTTGTAATGGATATTTTTGTTAAAACATTCATATTTATGCTTTAGGATCTATTCTACGGATAATTTTACCATTGGACATGCAAAAGTGACTATAACATGGTACCAATCAGATAATTAAAATTCAATTTTCGGGTGTCATTTTAATGAATACGTTTTATATTGTAAGCTACATGGGCTGGCTTTTAGAATACATATTACACTTGAAATAGCAATTTTCTTGTTGCAATGTTTTCTTTTAGCTAAAATATGATGAAGAATTATAAAATTCGGGCGCGGAAGCAAATATTTGCATGATTTTTACAAAAATAAAGTCAGATTTTACCTTATCTTGATGAATACGCGGTATATTGTAAGCTACATGGGCTGGATTCTAGAATACCTACCACACTTGAAATAGCAATTTTCTTGTTGCAATGTTTTCTTTCAGATAAAATATGATAAAGAATTATAAAATTCGGGCGCGGAAGCAAATATTTGCATGATTTTTAGAAAAATAAAGTCAGATTTTACCTTATCTTAATGAATACGCGGTATATTGTAAACTACATGGGCTGGATTCTAGAATACTTACCACACTTGAAATAGCAATTTTCTAGTTGCAATGTTTTTTTATAGCTAAAATATGATGAAAAATTTTAAATTCGAGTGCGGAAGCAAATATTTATACGATTTTTTACAAAAATAAAGTCAGATTTTACCTTTTCTTGATTAATACGTTGTATATTGTAAGCTACATTAGCTGGATTCTAGAATACCTACAACACTTGAAATAGCAGTTTTCTTGTTGCAAAGTTTTCTTTTAGCTAAAATATGATGATAAATTATAAAATTCGGGGGCGAAAACAAATATTTATATGATTTTTTACTAAAATAAAGTCAGATTTTACCTTTTCTTGATGAATACGTTGTATATTGTAAGCTACATGGGCTGGATTCTACAATACCTACCACACTTGAAATAGCAATTTTCTTGTTGCAATGTTTCTTTTAGCTAAAAAATAATAAAGAATTATAAAATTCGGGCACGGAAGCAAAAATTTATATGATTTTTTACAAAAATAAAGTCAGATTTTACCATTTCTTGATGAATACTTTGTATATTGTAAGCTACATGGGATGGATTCTAGAATACCTACCACACTTGAAATAGCAATTTTCTTGTTGCAATGTTTTCTTTCAGCTAAAATATGATAAAGAATTATAAAATTCGGGCGCGGAAGCAAATATTTGCATGATTTTTAGAAAAATAAAGTCAGATTTTACCAATTCTTGATGAATACGCGGTATATTGTAAGCTAAATGGGCTTGATTCTAGAATACCTACCACACTTGAAATAGCAATTTTCTTGTAGCAATGTTTTTTTTTACCTAAAATATGATGAAAAATTATAAAATTCGGGTGCGGAAGCAAATATTTATATGATTTTTTACAAAAATAAAGTCAGATTTTAACTTTTCTTGATGAATACTTTGTATATTGTAAGCTACATGGGCTGTATTTTAGAATACCCACCACACTTGAAATAGCAATTTTCTTGTTGCAATATTTTCTTTTAGCTAAAATATGATGAAGAATTATAAAATTCGGGCGCGGAAGCAAATATTTATATGACTTTTTACAAAAATAAAGTCAGATTTTACCTATTCTTGTAAAAAATATTTTTGTTAAAACAACATATTCATGCTTTAGGATCTATACTACGGATAATTTTAGCATTGGACATGCAAAAGTGACTATAACATCGTACCAATCAGATAATAAAAATTCAAATTTCGGGTGTCATTTTAATGAATACGTTGTATATTGTAAGCTACATGGGCTGGCTTTTAGAATACATATTACACTTGAAATAGCAATTTTCTTGTTGCAATGTTTTCTTTTAGCTAAAATATGATGAAGAATTATAAAATTCGGGCGCAGAAGCAAATTTTTATATGATTTTAACAAAAATAAACTCAGATATTATCTATTCTTGATGTATACGTTGTATATTTTAAGTTACATGGGCTGGATTCTAGAATACCTACCACACTTGAAATAGCAATTTTCTTGTTTCAATGTTTTCTTTCAGCTAAAATATGATGAAGAATTATAAAATTCGGGCGCGGAAGCAAATATTTGCATGATTTTTAAAAAAATAAAATAAGATTTTACCATTTCTTGATGAATACTTTGTATATTGTAAGCTACATGGGCTGGATTCTAGAATACCTACCACACTTAAAATAGCAATTTTCTTGTTGCAATGTTTTCTTTTAGCTAAAATATGATGAAGAATTATAAAATTCGGGCGCTGAAGCAAATATTTATATGACTTTTTACAAAAATAAAATCAGATTTTACCTTTTCTTGATGAATACGTTGTATATTGTAAGCTACATGGTTTGGATTCTAAAATACCTACCACACTTGAAATAGCAATTTTCTTGTTGCAATGTTTTCTTTTAGCTAAAATATGACGAAAAATTAAAAAATGCGGGCGCGAAAGAAAATATTTATATGATTTTTTACAAAAATAAAATCAGACTTTACCTTTTCTTGATGAATACGTTGTATATTGTAAGCTACATGGGCTGGATTGTAGAATACCTACCACACTTGAAATAGCAATTTACTTGTTGCAATGTTTTCTTCAAGCTAAAATATGATAAAGAATTATAAAATTCGGGCGCGGAAGCAAACATTTATATGATTTTTTACAAAAATAAAGTCAGATTTTACCTATTCTTCAAATGGATATTTTTGTTAAAATATTCATATTCATGCTTTAGGATCTATACTATGTATAATTTTAGCATTGGACATGCAAAAGTGACCATAACGTGGTATCAATCAGATAATAAATATTCAATTTTCATGTGTCATTTTAATAAATACGTTGTATATTGTAAGCTAAATGGGCTTGATTCTAGAATACCTACCACACTTGAAATAGCAATTTTCTTTTTGCAATGTTTCCTTTTAGCTAAAATATGATAAAGAATTATAAAACTCGGGCGCGAAAGCAAATATTTATATGAATTTTTACAAAAATTTAGTCAGATTTTACCTATTCTTGATGAATACGTTGTATATTGTAAGCTATATGGGCTGGATTCCAAAATACCTACTACACTTAAAATAGCAAATTTCTTGTTGCAATGTTTTCTTTTAGCTAATATATGATAAAGAATTATAAAATTCGGGCGCGGAAGCAAATATTTATATGATTTTTTACAAAAATAAAGTCAGATTTTACCTATTGTTGATAAATACGTTGTATATTGTAGGCTACATGGGCTGGATTCTAGAATACCTACAACATTTAAAAAGCAATTTTCTTATTGCAATGTTTTCTTTTAGCTAAAATATTATAAAGAATTTTAAAATTCAAGCGCGGAAGCAAATATTAATATGATTTTTTACAAAAATAAAGTCAGATTTTACCTATAATTGAAATGGATATGTTGTTAAAACATTCATATTCATGCTTTAGGATCTATAATATGGATAGTTTTAGCATTGGACATGCGAAAGTAACCATAACTTTGAACCAATCAGATAATAAACATTCAATTTTCGGTTGTGATTTTAATAAATACGTAGCATATTGTAAGCTACATGGGCTGGACTCTAGAATACCTACCACACTTGAAAGAGACATTTTCTCTTTTGCAATGTTTTCTTCAAGTTAAAATATGATGAAGAATTATAAAATGCGGGCGCGGAAGCAAATATTTATATAATTTTTTACAAAAATAAAGTCAGATTTTTCCTAATCTTGATGAATACGTTGTTGCAATGGTTTCTTTTAACTAAATTATGACGAAGAATTATAAAATTCGGGCGCGGAAGCAAATATTTATATGCTTTTTTACACAAAATAAAGTCAGATTTTACATATTCTTGTGAATACGTTGTATATTGTAAGCTACATGGGCTGGAATCTGGAATACCTACCACACTTAAAATAGCAATTTTCTTTTTGCAATATATCTTTTAGCTAAAATATGATGAAAAATATAAAATTCGGGCGCGAAAGCAAATATTTCTATGATTTTTTACAAAAATAAAATCAGATTTTACCTAATCTTGATGAATACTTTGTATATTTTAAGCTACATCTGCTGCATTCTAGAATACCTACCACACTTGAAATAGCAAATTTCCTATTGCAATGTTTTCTTTTAGCTAAAATTTAATTAATAATTATAAAATTCGGGCGCGGAAGCAAATTTTTATATGAATTTTTACAAAAATTATGTCAGATTTTACCTATTCTTGAAATGGATATTTTTGTTAAAACATTCATATTCATGCTTTAGGATTTATACTATGGATAATTTTAGCAATGAACATGCAAAAGTGACCATAACAAGGTACCAATCAGATAATAAACATTCAATTTTCGGGTGTAATTTTAATGAATAGGTTGTATATTGTAAGCTAAATGTGCTGGATTCTAGAATACCTACCACACTTGAAATTGCAACTGTCTTGTTGCAATGTTTTCTTTTAGCTTAATTATGATGAAGAATTATAAAATTCGGGAGCGGAAGCAAATATTTATATGATTTATTACAAAAATAAAGTCAGATTTGACCTGTTCTTGATAAATATGTTGTATATTGTAAGCTACAAGTGCTGGATTCTAGAATACCTACCTCACTTGAAATAGCAATTTTTATGTTGCAATGTTTTTTTTTTAGCTAATATATGATGAAGAATTATAAAATTCGGGCGCGGAAGCAAATATTTATATGATTTTTTACAAAAATAAAGTCAGATTTTACCTATTCTTGATGAATACGTTGTATATTGTAAGCTATATGGGCTGGATTCTAGAATACCTACCACACTTCAAATAGCAATTTTCTTGTTGCAATGATTTCTTTTAGCTAATATATGATGAAGAATTATAAAATTCGGGCGCGGAAGCAAATATTTATATGATTTTTTACAAAAATAAAGTCAGCTTTTACCTATTGTTAATAAATACATTGTATATTGTAGGCTACATGGGCTGGATTCTAGAATATCTACAACATTTTAAAAGCAATTTTCTTATTGCAATGTTTTCTTTTAGCTACCATATGATAAAGAATTTTAAAATTCAAGCGCGGAAGCAAATATTAATATGATTTTTCACAAAAATAAAGTCAGATTTTACCTATTCTTGAAATGGATATTTTTGTTAAAACATTCATATTCATGCTTTAGGATCTATAATATGGATAGTTTTAGCATTGGACATGCAAAAGTAACCATAACTCTAAACCAATCAAATAATAAACATTCAATTTTCGGTTGTGATTTTAATAAATATGTTGTATATTGTAAGCTACATAAGCTGGATTCTAGAATACCTATCACACTTGAAATATCAACTTCCTTGTTGCAATGTTTTCTTTTAGATAAAATATGATGAAGAATTATAAAATTCGGGCTCGGAAGCAAATATTTGTATAATTTTTCACAGAAATAAAGTCAGATTTTACCTATTCATGATGAATACGTCGTATATTGTGAGCTACATGGGCTGGATTCTAGAATACCTACAACATTTGAAAAAGCAATTTTCTTGTTGCAATGTTTACTTTTAGCTAAAATATGATGAAGAATTTTAAAATTCGGGCGCGGGAGCAAATATTTGTATGATTGTTTACAAAAATAAAGTCAGATTTTACCTATTCTTAATGTATACGTTGTATATTTTAAGCTACATGGGGTGTATTCTAGAACACCTACCACACTTGAAATAACAATTTTCATGTTGCAATGTTTTTTTTTGTTTAAATATGATGAAAAATTATGAAACTCGGGCGCGGATGCAAAAATTTATATGATTTTTTACAAAAATAAAGTCAGATTTTACCTTTTCTTGATGAATAAGTTGTATATTGTAAGCTACATGGGCTGGAATCTAGAATACCTGTCACACTTGAAATAGGAAATTTCATGTTGCAATGTTTTCTTTTAGCTAAAATATGATGAAAATTTATAAAATTCGGGTACAGAAGCAATTATTTATATGATTTTTTACAAGAATAAAGTCCGACTTTACCTTTTCTTGATGAATACGTTGTATATTGTAAGCTACATGGGCTGGATTCCAGAATACATACCACACTTAAAATAGCAATTTTCTTGTTGCAATGTTTTCTTCAAGCTAAAATATGATACAGAATTTTGAAATTCGGGCGCGGAAGCAAATATTTATATGATTTTTTACAAAAAAAAGTCAGATTTTACCTATTCTTGAAATGGATATTTTTGTTAAAATATTCATATTCATGCTTTAGCATCTACACTATGGATAATTTTAGCATTAGACATGTAAAAGTGACCATAACGTGGTATCAATCAGATAATAAACATTCAATTATCGGGTGTCATTTTAATGAATATGTTGTATATTGTAAGCTACATGGTCTGGATTCTAGAATACCTACCACACTTGAAATAGCAATTTTCTTGTTAAAATGTTTTCTTTAAGCTAAAATATGATAAAAAATTATATAATTCGGGCGCGGGAGCAAATATTTGTAGTGATTTTTTACAAGAATAAAGTAAGATTTTACCTTTTCTTGATGAATACGTTGTATATTGTAAGCTACATGGGCTGGATTCTGGAATATCTACCACTCTTAAATTAGCAATTATCTTGTTGCAATGTTTTCTTTTAGCTATAATATAATAAAGAATTATAAAATTCGGGCGCGGAAGCAAATATTTATATGATTTTTTAAAAAAATAAAGTCAGATTTTACCTATTCTTGAAATGGATATTTTTGTTAAAATATTCATATTCATGCTTTAGCATCTATACTATGGATAATTTTAGCATTGGACATGCAAAAGTGACCATAACGAGGTAACAATCAGATAATAAATATTCAATTTTCGTGTGTCATTTTAATGAATAAGTTGTATATTGTAAGCTAAATGGGCTGGATTCTAGAATACCTACCACACTTCAAATAGCAATTTTCTTGTTGCAATGTTTCCTTTTAGCTAAAATATGATGAAGAATTATAAAACTCGGGCGCGGAAGCAAATATTTATATGAATTTTTACAAAAATTAAGTCAGATTTTACCTATTCTTGATGAATACGTTGTATATTGTAAGCTATATGGGCTGGATTCTAGAATACCTACCACACTTCAAATAGCAATTTTCTTGTTGCTATGTTTTCTTTTAGCTAATATATGATGAAGAATTATAAAATTCGGGCGCGGAAGCAAATATTTATATGATTTTTCACAAAAATATAGTCAGACTTTACCTATTGTTGATGAATATGTTGTATATTGTAGGCTACATGGGCTGGATTCTAGAATACCTACAACATTTGAAAAGCAAGTTTCTTGTTGCAATGTTTTCTTTTAGCTAAAATATCATGAAGAATTTTAAAATTCAAGCGCGGAAGCAAATATTAATATGATTTTTCACAAAAATAAAGTCAGATTTTACCTATTCTTGAAATGGATATTTTTGTTAAAACATTCATATTCATGCTTTAGGATCTATAATATGGATGGTTTTAGCATTTGACATGCAAAAGTAACCATAACTTTGAACCTATCATATAATAAACATTCAAATTTCGGTTGTGATTTTAATAAATACGTTGTATATTGTAAGCTACATGGGCTGGATTCTAGAATATCTATCACACTTGAAATAGCAACTTCCTTGTTGCAATGTTTTCTTTTAGCTAAAATATGATGAAGAATTATAAAATTCGGGCGCGGAAGCAATTATTTATATGTTTTTTTACAAAAATAATGTCAGATTTTACCTATTCTTGATGCATACGTTATATATTGTAAGCTACATGGGCTGGATTCTAGAATACCTACCACACTTGAAATAGCAATTTTCTTGTTGCAATGTTTTCTTTTAGCTAATATATGATGAAGAAATATAAAATTCAGGCGCGGAAGCAAATATTTATATGATTTTTTACAAAAATAAAGTCAGATATTACCTATTCTTGATGAATACGTCGTATATTGTGAGCTACATGAGCTGGATTCTAGAATACCTACAACATTTGAAATAGCAATTTTTTTGTTGCAATGTTTACTTTTAGCTAAAATATGATGAAGAATTTTAAAATTCGGGCGCGGAAGCAAATATTTATATGATTTTTTACAAAAATAAAGTCAGATTTTACCTATTCTTAGTGAATACGTTGTATATTTTAAGCTACATGGGGTGGATTCTAGAATACCTACCACACTTGAAATAACAATTTTCATGTTGCAACGTTTTTTTTAGTTTAAATATGATGAAAAATTATAAAATTCGGGCGCGGATGCAAATATTTATATAATTTTTTACAAGAATAAAGTCAGATTTTACCTTTTCTTGTTGAATACTTTGTATATTTTAAGCTACATGGGCTGGATTCTAGAATACCTACCACACTTGAAATAGCAATGAGTATTCCGGTGGCGGAGTGGGGATCTCAGGTGTCGGTAAGGTCACTGTTCTGCAAGTGAACACGTGCAAGGTCACTTTGAGGGTTTTGTTCTCTTGGCACACGTGTGGACACATGGGTACACCTGTTTGATGCTTGAAGATGGTGGTTGAACCCCTGAGTGTGTCAATAACCTAGTCCGTCTGCAGAACCATGGCCATAGGTCAGTGTATTACTTGAAGCACACGTGCAATTTGCATCTGTGTGTGATGCTGGAAGAGGGTAGTTGAATAACCTAGACCGTCTGCTGAACCATTTCCATAGGTCAGTGTATTACTTAAAGCACACGTGCAAGTGGCACCTGTGCGTGATGCTGGAAGTGGGTGGTTGAATAACCTAGACCGTCTGCAGAACCATTGCCATAGGTCAGTGTATTACTTAAAGCACACTTGCAATTTGCACCTGCACGGCGAGACTTACGGGGTGAATGTTCAAAATAAAAAATTGATACTTGTAATAAATTATTCTCTCTCGCTTTATGATATGTTCTACATATTTATAGATAAGAAGTGTCTTACAGGTATATTTCTGGAGACACTGACACTGCACCTGTAATATTGCAGATGCATACTAAGTCTATACGGAGGACGATGGTGGCAAGACTTGACTATTTGAATGATTAAGTGCGATACACAAGTTTACAGGTGTATCAGAACAGCTTGAACTGTATAGGAGTAATTATAAAAGGCTTATAGTAATAAAATTATCATATTTCTAATTTATTTACAAAATAATTATTACAATCAATATATTATTAATATTACATTTTTACAAGATGCAGCTGTGGCTGACTTGGTGGGTCAGTTGATTAGCGCGCTGCAACTTGAATTGAACATAGGCTGAGATCTCGGGTTCAAATCCAGTGTAGTCAATCTTTTTTCTAAATAAAATTGTTGTGTCCTGTTGTTTTGGTCCATGATATCACCCTGTTCAAATAAGAGTCAATGACCTCACCGAGCTACCAGTCTAGATCAAAAGAGCTTCTCGCGGGGTCTGTAATATGAAAGGATGCCACAATGTTTCCAGGGTCTGCAAAATTTTCACAGGTTCAACCGTTCCAATAATCGCAGTCATATTGGTTCGTAATCCCACTATAAATTGTAGATCCCATGCAGAGGTTGTAGGCTGAGAACCTAAACTACTAAGATGCAAATAATAGAGACCCTGTTCCAACTTGGAATGTAGTACCACATATATTGATGCTACATACTTACAAACTACAATTTAATATATCTATGTTATATCCATACGGGTACGTATCCGTAAAAAGATAATTCACAATTCTTTTATCGTCATATGAACTTAAAGCTAGCTTATTTTGCTTAATTGTAAACACATTATGTTGTTTCGAAGATATTAAGATTTGTGATTTCACAACTGACTGATTATGAAATTCTTTAAAATTTATAGACTTCATAGTGGCTTTTGTAACACCCTTCGCTTTCATACTTACTTCTTCCTTAGTACTAAGAAGCGTTTTGTATGCATACATTTTAGCTCGTAGTCCAACAAAATCTGTCATAAAATTGCCATTAAACCAACCACTTTTTTATTAGCTACTTAAGAAACACAATCTGCCTACTACCAACATGAACATGATACCTCCTTGTAGAGATAACGTACATTATAAAACAGCCTGTAAATGTTATGTATCTTGTCTTTTGTACTTCTAACACGAATAAAGAACGTAAATTAGACCCGTTGTAATTTTAATTCTTTTTAAAAACTTACTTTCCCGGAGAACAAACAAAATTGGCGCAGTCGGTAGGATACTCGAAATTATTCGTCTCGAACGGGTAATTTCTGTCTCAACAGTTAATCAAGTATCACATTTCGGTACGGGAGTGAAAATCGAGCGCATATCGGTTTACCACGAGCCCAGCAGCCGAAATCGGGAGACGAGTCTTAGGGAAAAGAAAATACAACGCCCTGGTGGAGGACAGCATCGCCAAAGCCAGACCTGGTGAAGGACAGCATCGCCGTAGCCAGACCTTAGACTAGGAAGACCTGGGAGAGGAACAAAAATCGTCCAAACCTATAGGCATTTGGTTAAGAAGAATGAAATAGAAATATTTATGTAAGTATAAACAAAGCTCATATCCTATACAAAACTATTCCCACATACCTTAGTAAGAGTTTCAACTAGAATAAAAATAATTTAAAATACGCCACAATCGAAATATTTATGCCTAATAACGAAATCCTAAACTTATCTGAAATACTAACTTAATTTAATTTGGGAGACACAGATACAGAAATGTCACCACCACCTACCCAAGCTCAACCCCAAATAACAGCCCCAGTCAATTACCAACTCTTAAGATTGTATGAAGATTCGATTCCACATTATGAACGCAATCCTCACACATTAAATATATTTCTTGATTCTTGTCAAAATTTAATTAATACTTTTGGAGCTCATCCAAATATAACATTAAACAATTTCCTTGTACGAGCTATATTAGGAAAATTAACAGGCAGAGCTCTTATTTTAATTGCATTATGCACAAAGACAACCACAAATCCAAATGCGTCCACCTACATTTCAACATATCCAGAGACCAGTAAATTTCCCACAAAATTTCTCACGCTCAAATATACAACAAAATACCTTCCGTCCTAATTTCCAACAAAATTTTACACGTCCAAATCAACCCCAACCATTTAAACCCGAACCGATGGACACCTCATCAATCCATTCCAGAAGAAGTAACCCTCAAAAAACATTCACATCAACCCAATTATTTAATCATAATATCCAGTCTGACACCGAACAATCACCCCAAACTTCCCAAGACATATCTTATAACACCGAATATGAAACCTATGAGAACAATCCCGTAGACTATGAATATGACACGTATTATGACTATTCACACACTTTAACTTACGACGATTCCTATTACAACAATGATGATAACATTACGTATGAAGAACCCGTTATCAACAATGCTGAATCAAATGTAAATTTTCCTATGACCAACAATGCCAACAATCAGACGTAGTACAATTACACACAATAAAAGCAAATTTGCCCCACATATATATACCCGAATTAAATGCCAATTTTTTGATAGATACTGGTAGCACTAAAAGTTTAATAAATCCGAAATTAGCATACACATTTTATCCAAATTACATTTATAATCAAAATTTTAATATTCAAACAGCACATAACGTATCATACCACAATGAAGTTGCAGAAATCCCTATTTTCGAAATTTTTAATATTCCCGAAACTCATAAATTCTATTTGTTTAAATTCAGTAACAAATACGATGGCCTCATCGGTGTTTATCTTTTAAGACAATTAAATGCAAATGTAAACGTCACAAACAAACTAACAACTCCATATGCCGTAATACCCATAATTTTCAATCCCGACAACGAAAGAAAAGTTCATAATAATTCAGCTCTTTTACATTCCATTATTGTACCACCTCGAACGTCATTTGTAGTAAAATTACCTGTTAAAATGAGAAACGGTATAGGAATTTTAAATCATACAAATTTTGAAAATGGCGTACAAATACCAAAAGCAGTTGTAAACGTTTCACACAATTTTGCTATAACTACATTAACAAATATTAATGAGAACCCTGTTCAGATAAACATATTAGAACCATTAGAAATTGAACCTTTAGACCCTATCGAAATTAATTCTGTTGAAAAAATAGAAATTGATGAAGAACCCGATATAGAATGCGATAATCTTTTAAAACGAAATTTGAAAAATATTAGAATAGATCATAGTAATAAAGAAGAAAAAGAAGCAATTAGAAAATTATGTTTCGAATATAGAGATATATTTTATTGCGAGAAAACACCTTTGAATTTTTCGAACGAAATAACACACAAAATTAAATTGAAAGACGATACACTAATTCATGTAAAATCATATCGATTCCCCGAAATTCATAAAAACAAAGTCAAGTCTCAAATTAATAAAATGCTTGAGCAAGGCAGCGTATCCCCTTGGTCCAGTCCTATCTAGATAGTGCCGTAAAACTAGACGCTTCTGGTAAGAAGAAGTGGCGCGTAGTTATAGACTACCGGAAATTGAACGAACAAACCATTGACGACAAGTACCCATTACCAAACATTTCTGACATACTAGACAAACTTGGCAAAGCAACTTACATTTCGACTTTAGACCTAGCTAGCGGCTTCCATCACATAGGAGTAGATCCTAATGATATTCAAAAAACTGCATTTTCTTTAGAAGGCTGGCATTATGAATTTAAACGCATGCCATTCGGTATAAAAAACGCCCCATCAACCTTTCAACGAGTTATGGACAATGTTCTTCGCGGGCTTCAGCACAAGACATGTTTAGTATATCTCGATTATATCATTATTTTTAGTTCATCCCTTCAGGAGCATATTGACAGACTGAAATCATTATTTAATCGTTTAAGAATCAGTAACTTCAAAATTCAACTTGACAAAAGCGAATTTCTTCAAAAAACCGTTCAATATTTAGGACATGTAATTACCTCACATGGTGTAAAACCTAACCCAGATAAAATTTCGGCAATCATAAATTTCCCCATACCTCGAACACCAAAAGAGATTAAAAGCTTTTTAGGATTACTAGGTTACTATAGACGTTTCATCAAAGACTTTGCAAAAATAACAAAACCCATGACCAAATGTTTGAAAAAAGACGCCAAAATTATTCACGACAAAGAATTCATAGACAGTTTTAATACATGTAAAGAACTACTTACAAACGATCCCATATTACAATACCCTGATTTTGACAAACCTTTTGTACTAACGACAGACGCCAGCGATTTCTCAATAGGTGCCGTTCTTTCGCAAGGCGAAATTTCACGTGACAAACCTATAGCTTATGCATCTAGAACTTTAAATGATACTGAGACACGCTACTCCGCTATCGAAAAAGAACTATTAGCGATAGTTTGGGCTTGTAAGCATTTCCGTCCGTATCTTTATGGCAGAAAGTTCACAATAATGACTGACCACCGTCCTCTTACTTGGCTATTTAATATTAAAGAACCAAATTCCAAACTTGTTAGGTGGCGATTAAAATTAGAAGAATACGACTATGACATTCAATACAAAAAAGGAAAATTTAACACCAACGCAGACTGTCTTTCTAGAATAAAATTAAATGCCATTGAAATAGAATCCACAATTAATAATCCCGGCGGAATTAATAAAGACAGTATCGAATATTTTAGAAACCTTGCTGAAAATTTTACACCCGACAAAAATGAATTGCATCCCCAACCTTCCACTAGTAAACCGACTATTATACTCTGAGATAGCGCGTCTAAACGAATCAGATCCACGTTTGTCCTCATATATATATATATATATATATATATATATATATATATATATATATATATTTCGCTAAGCGGTACTTCGACGACATGTGATATACGGGCATATACTGTGCAATTTGGCGACAACGCTCAGCGACTCTCAAACTAGAATGATTATGTATGTGACTGTTTTCAATATATGATTATAAAAGTTAATAAAGTTGGTTGATAGCAATAAATGGACTTCTTTTAATGAATTATAATAAAAATTAGTTACGAGCCCAGGCCCACAATAGGTCGGCCGGCTTAAATTTTTAAGTAATTGCATTAACAAATTAGAATCTACACAAATGCTAAAATATTTCTACAGAATTCTTTTGACTACTTTAATATATAGGCTTTACACTTACAAAACTGAATATTGTTTTCAAGTTACTCCAAAAACTAAAAATATATTACAAAAAGTGTAGTTCAACTGTCGGGTCATAATAGTTCGGCCGGTATTTAATATAGAGTAACTTCGTTTTTATTCAAATTTTTATTAGTAACATACTAGAAATTATATTGACAAGCCTAGCATATTCTTCTGGTACAATATTGTCCAATATGCTTTGCTAGGTATCTTTTAATTGAATTCTTATGATATTGATTTTTCACTTTATGTTGAAAAGTCTGTGTCTAAATTAGAAGTTGCCCAGTTTAATATTAGTATTTCATGCTTATGTAACCCTGCTTGTATAATTTTTGTCATATGACACTGAGCACCATCCTGCTGGATGATAAAGTCTCCTTCAGCCGTTTCATAATTCGAGATCGAGATTAAAAAATTTTCTTCAAGAATGTGTCTGTACAATATTTTACACAGCCATTATTATACACTTTTAAAGATGTAGGCAAAATTCGTTTTATCTACACAAACGTCTAATTTAGCTTCTTCAAACCAAAGCATACTATTTAGTAGTTATACTAACTAAACTCAAAGACAAATATGTAGTATATTTTGGAGCGGTAATGCTAAATTTAACGTTTGTGTACTTGAAATGCAAACGAGTATCTTGTACATTTTTAAAGGTTTATCATAATGATTTTTTGATAATAAAAGTCATGTTCGTCGCGGCTGTTGTGATCTTAAGCGTAAATCTGGAAAGGATATGTGTGTATTACATGTTATTGATGACATAATTGACTCGCAGAAGAACATATACGTTTTTGAAGAAAGTTTTTACCCTCGATCTTTATCGTCCAGCAGAAGCAGGATGGTGAACCATGCAAGACGGTAAAAATGATTCGAGCATGGTTACAGAAACATAAAATATTAATATTAAAATGAGCATATTTAAATCCTGATTTATTATCTAACGAGATTTTTTGGCGTAATATGAAATATCAACTTCGTAACTATACACCGCGTGTAGCACTTCAATGAAAAGGTACCTTGAAATTAGTACTAATAAAAATTCGAATAAAAACGAAATAACACAATATTAAATCTAATTTGCACAAAACTTTTGAAAATTATAGACTTATTTCGGTGAAATTTCTAAATATGAGTCGGGAGACTTCCTTACGTTCTACAAACTTAAAATTTTAAGTGCATTAGGTCTGATATTCAATTAAACGTCAGGAGACTCCTAAAATTTTGTAAACCAAAATTTGGTACACAACTTCATTCCACTTTTCAATAACAATGTATGTCTACAGACAAGATTGTGTCCGAAACATGAAGTTTTGTTTTAAATAACTTTAGGTTTTTATTTCACTTATGGATAATAAGTATATCTATATTTCCGTAAGACGCAATGATAGCTATTAATTTAAGAAAATTAAATTTAAATAAAAGCGTTAGCAAGTATAGTTAACCCGGAGCACAATATTATTTGAGTCCAGTACTGTACACGGTAATGTATAAGCGCAGTTGCCAAATGCCACATTTTCATTTAAAAATATCAACTAGAATTACATCTATACCGATTTGAATACTACTTTGCATTACTAGATAGTATATAGATGTCGTTAGATTAATATGTCATATAAACAAATATATGTGTTAAAACTAATCACAATTTACAAGAAGTATTTATGCTGATCGCTAAGTTAATTTTATGAAAGTAAGTAAGTATTTCTGTTATAAGCATACATAAAATTACATAATTTAAATAAAAAAAAAATATATCAATCACGGCTAATACCCATTGCTGGGTGTACCAATCTGCATTGCAGATATCAGGAATTTGATGTTATATTTTACCGTAGAGGGCATTTCCCAGGCATTACCTCAGGGGCTCTTAAAGCTGGTATGGGGAGAGCGCCACAGGGTTCTTTTTTGTGCAAATTAAAATTGGTATCAAATTTGGCGTCGGCTGGAATCGAACTCGGGACCTCGCGGTTCTTAGTCCAACACTCTACGCCCGTAGCTTTTCGATCCCACTTACATATTTTTTTTTTTTTAGATTGCTGAAATGAATTATATTTAAGGTATAAAAGTCTTCTAACTCAAAAAGAATCAGAAGAAAATGCCAAAAACCAGAAAAAATCTGGAAGTAAGGTCATTGAACTTTTAGTAAGGTTAATATTCGAAAATATTTTAACTCTTGGTTCACAGCAAGAAGCTCATATATTATCAAAGTGTGTGTCATGTGTCAATCAATGCTGTACGCTGAAAAACATCGAACGACAAACGACAACCAGTTATTAAAGCCATCGATCAACTTATTCTGTATGCTGCAGAGATCCAGAATGTTATTTAATTAATATTATTTTTGTACTAATATTCCTTTGTACGAAACATTATTTAAAATTATTAAAGTTTTTAAGTTATCACATTCCAAATTTTTTAAACATAATATACGATGTGCGTATTAGTGGTATAAATATCTGTGTACATCACTAAGCGGGCCAGACACTGATATTGAGAATCCGTCTGTTAACTTGTGTACATTTCAATAAATATCACTAGTTCTAGAATAAAGTCCTACCTATATACCTGTCTGGAGAAAGGATAATATTATAATAGCTACAGATGTAACTTTGTATATGTATATTAGGTTTGGAAAGTACATAGAATTCCTAATTTGGTATATTTTTTATATAATGGTTTATTTTCCCAGTTTTTATATTGGAAATTACAAGTTTGCCCAAACACACATAAGGAAGGAAACAAAGTGTTACAGTGTGTAGAGAGCGATGACACATAGACGATGATGAAATATAAAATAAAATAGAATTAGTAAAGGGGTAGAACATTTTAATACAATACATAAATAAAAAATAACAAGAATACAATATAACACAACATATATATAAAACTAGTTCGGCCGGGCTGGTAAATTATCTGTAACAGAAAAACACACCTTGAATATTTACATATTCAGTAAGTCAAGATGGATCTAAAACAGAACATGCCAGGAATACGTCTTACACAAACACACACACATTCGCGGACTAGGGACTCATACGCATAGTCCAATCCCTCGATGCGTTAGGGAACCCCGATCACTAACGTTTCCCACGTTGCGCCCAAAAGAACAAGGACGCCGGGTACAGGGTAAATACACGATCTGTCCCGATCCCACGTTGGGTTAGGGTGCCCCGCTACTAACCTCCTTATTACGGTTTTACAATCATACACCACTCATAGAAATACATACTAGAACGCCTACAAGCAGTAATATTAAGATCCAGACTCACCTATATATGACTTTTCACTTAATTGATATTTCTATGTATAAATATCAATAGCAACTGTTTACATTGATTATTTAAAATAATAAATTTAGTACGCGTTGTATATCTTAGAGTGTCAAATGTCAAAGTGAAACGTTTGACAATGACAACTTCAATTTGACTCTGACAACTCGTCCATCCTGACATGATTCTCGACCCGAGAATCTACAGACATATATTATGAGTTTTCTTACTTAATATTCATCAGAATTTGTGTCAGAATCCGAAATTCCTCCTGGTGGTATCCAGGGCTTTATCCTATCTACAGCTATGACGTTATCATATTTTCGTTTTACAGATCTTCCTGATCCTTTATCTTCTTTTACAACATATCGATCATTTGGTAAGCATTTTACGATTTGAAACGGTCCATCGTATTTTGCTCTTAATTTTTTACTTGTTCCTTCTCCTTTGGTTTGCATTGCTATTACAACTTGATCTCCTTCTTTATATATTTTGCCAATTTTCCTTTTTCGATCATATCTTTCTTTTTGTTTTTGTTGGTTTTCTACTATCTTTACCGCTACGTCTTTTCTGGTTTCCTCTATATTTCTTATTTTTGGTCTTTCGGGCTGTATTGCAGTGGTCAATTTCGCGTCACCTGGTGCTCTTGGTTTATAGCCAAACAATAATTCTGACGGAGTTTTTCCAGTAGCCGTAGAAATTGTATTATTCATAGCAAACTGTAATTTTGAAATTTCCTTATCCCATTGTTTACTGTCCATTGCAGTAGCAGCTAGTGCATTTAGTGCTGTGCTATTATATCGCTCTACTTGTCCATTGGCTCTGGGTGTTGCTACCGCGTTCATGATATGTTGTATTCCGTGAGATTCACAGTATTCTTTAAATAATTTTGAAGAAAAGCTTGTACTTCTATCACTGACAATTCTTGTTGGAGTGCCAAACATATCTGTTATCGTCTTCAAATGTTGTACGACTGGACGTGATTTTGTATCGCGAAGTGCTTTAATAAAAGTGTATTTAGTAAAAGCATCTACTATTACCAACAGATATTGATTTCCTTTATTTGATTTGCAAAATGGTCCTAAATGGTCTATATGTAGAGTGTGTATTGGGATTGGTTTCTATTCTATAGGATTCAGAAATCCTTCTTTCTTTACTGATGGTCTTTTTTGGTATATGCAATTTATACAGCTTGCGATGTATTTTTCTATATATTTCCTCATATTCGGGAACCAATAACATTCAATTACCTTATTGTATGTTTTATCTACCCCAAAATGTC
Organism: Stenolophus ochropezus; assembly: GCA_035578165.1. NCBI lineage: Eukaryota > Metazoa > Arthropoda > Insecta > Coleoptera > Carabidae > Stenolophus > Stenolophus ochropezus. The sequence goes on along the minus strand of JAQOWZ010000131.1, from coordinate 249,419 downwards.
CAAAATTATCATGTGATTCACGTACAATTTGATTTCTCATCCCTCTATGTACCACCCATAATAAACCATTCGCTGTATTTTTGTATATTCTTTCATTATGGATTTTGTAATCTTTATGAATCCTTCGTTCATACTCCGTTTCAGCAGGTTTACTTAATATTTCAAAAATTAATTTTAACTTTACATCTGACATTTGTCCCGCTAATATCCAATCATCAATTTCAATGTGAAAAATTTCCAATGTATCAGAGCTTTGTTGTTCGGTGTTGTCCGGATTACGACTTAAAGCATCTACGTGTGCCATTCCAGTCCCAGGGCGATATTCGACAGTGAATGAAAATTCTTGCAGTTGAAGCCACCAACGTGCAATTCGTGGTAATAAGTCTTTTTTTGATGAGGCTGTTTTTAGAGCATTACAATCTGTTACAACTTTAAAAGAAATACCTATCAAATAAATTCTAAATTTCTTAAGCGTTTCTACCACAGCCAGCGTTTCTAATTCGTACGAATGATAAATTTCTTCTTGTTTGGTTGTTTGCCTACTGTAATATAAAATTGGTTTTAGCTTTCCGCCTTCTTGTCGTTGTAGTAATATTCCACCCAATCCAATTTTACTGGCATCACAATGTACTTCAGTATCAGCCTTAGAGTTGTAAATTGCTAAAACAGGTTTTGTACATAGTATTTTTTTTAATGTTATAAATGCATTTTGCTGTTCTTTTTCCCAACGCCAAAGTTCTGTTTGTTTAGTAAGGATTGTTAATGGTTTAACGATTACTGCATAATTTTTGACAAATTGTCTAAAAAATCCCGAGAGTCCAATAAATTGCCTTATATTATGTTGGTTTTTTGGTACTGGAAAATTTTCAATAGCTTTGATTTTGTCTTTCCCTGGTTTAATTCCTTCTTCGTTGATTTCAAAACCTAAATATGTTATTGAAGTCTGAAAGAAAAAGCATTTTTTTAAATTTAGCGTCAGCCCATGTGTTCTTATGGTTTGTAAGACAATTTTCAATTTTTTAAGTCCCTCTTCGAAATTCTTTGCTGGACTAATAATATCGTCCAAATAAGCAGTAGCTATATCCCTGATTGGAGCAAATATTTTGTTTATAATACGTTGAAATACTGCTGGTGCATTTGTTAAACCAAACGGCATTCTATTGAATTCATATTGACCATCAGGAGTTACAAAAGATGTTATGTACTTTGATTCTTCAGCTACCGGTATTTGATAATATCCTGAAGTCATGGCTAATGCACTGAAATATTTTGCTCCTTGCAATTGATCCAATTGATCATCAATCCTTGGTAAAGAAAATCTATCAGGTACTGTTTTCTTGTTTAATTTTCGGTAGTCGATACAGAGACGCTGTTCACCATTTTTCTTCTTTACTAATAGTACTGGGGAAGAATAAGCAGAATTAGATTCACGAACAATACCTGATGTAAGGAGGTTGTCCACGATCTCTTTCAACTTTAGTCGATCCTGTTGCGCCATTCGATATGGTCTGTATGTTACAGGTGTATCATCCGTCAAATTTATTTTCATTTCTCCGACATTAGTAGTTCTCACTTCCTCCATTTTTGATGAGAAACAATCTGAGTATTCATGAAGTAGCTCTAACACTTCGTTTCGTTGTTCTTTTGTTAAATCCTCCCCAATATGGACATCATCTAATATTATAAAGTTTATTTCTAGTTCGTCCAATGGTTCTTCTTTTAAATAGCAAACTCTTCCTCTTACTAAAATTTTGTTGGCTTTAATACATAAATCATGATTTGAAATATTATAAATGGGTATGACAGCCTCACGATTTTCTGAAACAAAACAGATTAAATTTGGAACGAAATGTTCTTGTCCTGGTTTTGATCGGTAGCTCTTTTCGATGTATATGTCACCCTCTTTATTTGCATTATTTAAAACATGTCCCACATATCCTGGAGGTATGATTATAGCTTCGTTGGATTTGAAAATGACTTTATCGTCTTGTACTGCCGGTAGACTGGTTATCATTTTTGTTTTATCATAAATAATTAAATTTTTGTCATCTTTTGTTATACAGACATTTGGAAGCTCTGTAAATGGCTGTCCAATGATCATTGGTACCTGTTGCACATTATCTGGAACTACATGTATATCTTGTTCTGCTGAAACTTGGTCAATTTTTATATTTTGTTTGCTTAATAAACCTACAGTTAGAGTTCGTCCGTCGGCAAATCCACGTATAATACGTTTATTGGTCTGGTCCGGGAAGAGATTAAGTTTTTTGCAATCTATTTCGCGAATAGTATTGCAAGTAGCACCCAAATCAATAAAAGCACGTATCTCGCAATTGTTAAGTAAAATATTTTTAAAATATTTATCACTTATTCTAGATAAAACATTAAAATATATATATTCACCTTTGGCATTTTCACTTGGTCGGGGAGTCGATTTTGGTGTTCTACTTTGATTTAACCAACATTCTGATCGTCGATGACCTGTTCGATTACAACGAAAGCAAACAATATTCTTTGGTTGTTGAGTTGTATATGGCTGAAATTTTGATTTTCCAGGATCTTGACGGTTAAATTGGCAATGTTTTTGTAAATCTGGATGGGGTTTATAAGTTTTTGGCGCTGGTTTGTCCTTGATTCCACGAAGAAAATCAAATAAGTGTTCTGGACTTGAATACTGTCCGGCCCGCGCAGTTGTTTGAATTAATGGATCTTGAATTCCGCCTATTAAACATGATACAGCTTTTGTTCCAAATATTTCTAAGGAATTTAATAACGCTAATTTTTCATAATAATATTGTAAATAAGTTTCATTTGGTTTTTTCATGCGTTGTACCATTTCTGTAATTTGGTCGCAATAATCAATTCTACTGGGAAACGCATGTAATAACATTTTCTTCCATTCTACCCAGTTATGTTCTAATGTAGGCAACGCATTATACCATATTCTCGCCAATCCTTGTAGTTTAGAAGTGGCGTTTATAATTGTAGACCTTTCATCCCACCTGCAAATATGAGCGAGCTCGTCTACTGTCCTCAACCATTTTTCCATGGACTGCTCTATATTTTCAGGATTAAAACAGGAAAGATTTTCCCTCCCTGTATTATTAGGTGCTGCTACAAGATTCGACGCCATGGTTGTTTGCATGTTAGTGACATTTTGAGTTAGTTGTAATAACATTCCGGCCATCTGCTGAAGGTCTCCAGATGTAGATGTGCTAGGAGTAACTCTGCTTGGTACAAATCCTGTAAAATCATCTTCAGACATATTGGGCAGTAAATTGCTTTATCCCACTTCTGATAGTTGTTACAGTGTGTAGAGAGCGATGACACATAGACGATGATGAAATATAAAATAAAATAGAATTAGTAAAGGGGTAGAACATTTTAATACAATACATAAATAAAAAATAACAAGAATACAATATAACACAACATATATATAAAACTAATTCGGCCGGGCTGGTAAATTATCTGTAACAGAAAAACACACCTTGAATATTTACATATTCAGTGAGTCAAGATGGATCTAAAACAGAACATGCCAGGAATACGTCTTACACAAACACACACACATTCGCGGACTAGGGACTCATACGCATAGTCCAATCCCTCGATGCGTTAGGGAACCCCGATCACTAACGTTTCCCACGTTGCGCCCAAAAGAACAAGGACGCCGGGTACAGGGTAAATACACGATCTGTCCCGATCCCACGTTGGGTTAGGGTGCCCCGCTACTAACCTCCTTATTACGGTTTTACAATCATACACCACTCATAGAAATACATACTAGAACGCCTACAAGCAGTAATATTAAGATCCAGACTCACCTATATATGACTTTTCACTTAATTGATATTTCTATGTATAAATATCAATAGCAACTGTTTACATTGATTATTTAAAATAATAAATTTAGTAGGCGTTGTATATCTTAGAGTGTCAAATGTCAAAGTGAAACGTTTGACAATGACAACTTCAATTTGACTCTGACAAAAAAGAAATATGTAGAAATCTGTATATTATTAATAAAAATACACATAATTTTATAAAATACAAATTAATAATATTACAAGTTGATCTTGATATCTACAGATATGTTACAATCGAAGTTAATGTGACGTAAGGTTCGTACACACCCGTCAAAAGAATATTTTAAAATATTGAATAACTTTGGGATCTGTCTGAAGACGTTATGTTTCTAATTTAGATAGAAATATTCATTAGTTTTCCTCTTTTGATTAATAATTATTTTTATTTACGATTAATAAATAATACGTGTATTATTGGAAGGAGCCAACAAAGTGTCTGACATCTGGTGGCAAAATAAAATATCTCAGACATAGGGAAAAAGTTGTACTAACACATAGGGTTATAAACAACAACCAAAAATGACCAGCAAGTGGAAGAGATATTGTTCTGTATTTATTTGCATGTGTTGATATATCCGTTCATTACTTCCCAAAAAGAGAAATATTAAAAAATAAGTGGAAAATCGCATTAAAAATTGAAAAACACATAGCATCCTTCATAAACATTTATACACAATATTCTTTACCTAACGATTTATTCCATGTAAATATTTATAATAATTTATGCTTCAAAACATTATTAGATTATTTTTGTGCCATTAAAAGAAAGCCATAAATTACCGCAAAAAAAAAATCAAGAGAACCTCTTTACATAGAAGAAAATAGAGAGAGACGTTACATGTAAGTAGTAATTATTATTCTTTAACATTATTTATTTATTTTGAATTGTTAATATATCATCACGGCATATTACCCATTGCTGGGTGTGCCAATCTGCTTTGTACGCAGATATCGGTAAAGGTGATGACATATATGTACCGTGCGGGCATTTACGAGGCGTCACCTCACGGGCACGCATTGCTGACGTGGAGAGTGTACCACATGTGTCAATTATGTGCCATTTAAAATTCGAAATATGTGTAAACACATGCTGTATAACATGAGGTCAAGTATTTCGAGACGAGGCTTGCTGAGTCTCGCAAATTATTGACTGAATGTCATAAAGCTTGTTTACACTCGAGTTGTATAGAATATTTTTTATACGACTTTAAATAAATAGTTATTTGTGCTGCTAGGTAGGAAAGTTGTTCTTTTCTGGTCCGAAGGATATGTATACGGCCGAGACGCAGTCGAGGCTGGATACTTCTTGAGGAACAGAAAACAACTTTACTACCATGTAGCACACACTATTTCTTTTGCTACACAACAAAACAACATAATAAAATAATATAAACATCTTACGAATACTGTATAATTTGACATTTAACTTAACCTCAATGAAATTTGTAAATTTGATTACCAACATTAGAAATAGAATAAGAACAAAAAACAAACATTTTATTTTGACATACATATAAATAAAGTTAGCAATTCGTTCTATTATTTACAGAATATATAATAAAAATACCTAGAATCTAATGTATTAAAATTATCTAAAGTTACAATATTTTAAAAGCATGTTGACGTATTTTATTTTGGTTATAATTTCTAGCGCATCAAACGCCATCTGTTAGTCCGCGTACGAACTATTTACTTTACAAGCCTAGGCCTTTGTGACATTTTTGCAGGCCTGACAGGCAAATATCTACTTTCGTGCGCACAAACACGCAGGGAAATCTTATTTTCAATACGTGTAGGATGAAAACAATATTATTGAAACAGATTAGAAATTTGACATATTATGAGCAGACGACAATTTGTAACTATATTAAAAAGAAAGTACAATCTGATATTTATTAAACTTATTTAGTAATTATATAGTTCATTGTCCCTATAGTTTAATTATTCAAATTTACTTCTGGGGGTTTTAGTGTTATTCTACTCGCTGTCTGCAGTGTGTATGTGTAAAGTACGACCTTTACACATCGGAGTATAAAAAACACTTTTAAGGGGCTACTAGAAAGCAATTTCCATAAGATGTTGTTGGTCTTTCGATAAATTTCAGTTTTAATAATTTATGATGTAATGTCTTACTAATTATTATTAATTTTACACCCAGTTGTGACATTTTATACTTTCTTTGTATTTTTTATCGTTACTTATATTATTTTGAGTAATTATACATACAAACTATCTTATTTTATTTAGACAAACTAATACAAACTTGCAGCAAAATTAGTATCTATTAATTTTATATTATACATTCAAACTACCGTTATTAAGTGTTGGAATCAAATGGAATACAGGCATTCTAGCGCAAAGTTGGATTCATAATGTACACATAGATTCATGACGTCATTGTTTGGAAAAATTTTCATGGAATAATAGATTTGCATTCGACGCCAGAATTCGCTTCTTGTTAGAAATGCCAAGGATACAGGATCAGGAATCATAGCGTAAAAATAAAATAGACGTTAGTGATAAATAACTTCTTACTTTAGGTGTTCTACACAAAAGGAATCTATAACAGAATAAGAATATTGACAATGCAGGATCATGCTCCAAAAGTAAGTCAGCTGAGGATAAGCAATAACGCAAGTAAACAATTGTTGTCGATATTTGATATACAGTGTTCAACTTCAACGGAAAAAAAGTTGTCGCTTAAAGAGAAAATAACTTTGGCATTGTCAATGTTTACGTAATGTTTATAGTGTTCATAAAATCAAATTGAATTGAATATCACAAGAGTAGAGTACCATAAATATGAAGAAATTTCATAAGAAAAAAATATTAGATTATAAACATTTATGTAAAAAATAATAAATTCTACAAAATAAGGCAAAACCACACGTTATTTTTATTTAGAAAAACATTTCTTTATTATAAATAAATATTTTGTTATTGTACGTGTCCTCCAACATTGTAAATACATTTTTCAATTCTATTCCTAATATTATGTGTATTTTGGTACATTTTTTTCTAGATGTTTATCACTTTATGCACAAATGTTTAAAATTTAAATTTGATTTAATTTTTCTTATTAAATTTTATATATTTATATTTAGCGAACTAGCTCACTTTTATAATAATATCGTGATTTTAACTTCCAATTTTACATAATATTATGATGTAAAAGTTGGCGTTAAAATCGCGATTTTATTATAAAAGTGAGCTCGTAATACGAGCCATTATTTTTTACCTACCGGTTTTATTCCATTTAAATATTTATAATAATTTATTCTTGAAAATATTATTAGATTGTTTTGTAGTCATTAAAAGAAAACCATAAATTACCGTAAAAAAAAATCGAAAGAACCTCTGCAAAGAGAAGAACAATAGAGATACGTTACATTAAATAATAATTATTATTCTTTAACATTATAAATTTATTTTGAATTGTTTATATATAGGAAAGATAGAGAAGAAGAAACGATAAAAATATCAGAAAAAGACGTGTAAAACAAAGAACATGATGTACATGTTTATATTTATATACCTATCGAATAAAATCTGTAACATTAAAGAAATGAGGACTTTATATGTATTATGAAATATATATTTTTTATTTTTTTATAGTGTATTTATATAAAAGAATAAATAAATATAATAACAAAGCAACGATTGCTTGCACTACTCTTTATCTGCTTTAGAGATGCATACACATTTCCCCGAAGTGACAATTGTATTTAATGTTATTACGATTGATTCAAATTAGATATTTGAAGACACAGCCCAATTATTTCTATATAATTCCTTTTATCTGTCTTGTAATCGCATAAAATAATATGTACAGATAAAAATAATTAAATAAGTAGTTAGCAAGCAGATAACCGTAATTGTGAATCTTATTTTCCTTTTATAATATGTTTCTACTTCGATCATAGACCGGACAGCATCATTTAAATAAATGTATATAACGACAGCTCGAGGACCGTGTAACTTCTTTGTTCCCCCAGCATGGGAGAACGAACTGGATACCGACGGTGGTAGCAGAGAAGCCAGAGCCTTTCACAGTGCAGGAGATGGAAAGAGCTGCTATGAAGATGAGGTCCAATAAAGCCCCTGGGCTAGACGGAATACCACCAGAAATGGTGAAGATTGCCGTGCAGGAGACGCCACACGCCGTTCTGAAGGTCATGAACCGCGCACTGGAGGAGGGGATCTTTCCTAGCAAGTGGAAGACGGCTCGCTTGGTTTTAATACCAAAGGGGGGAAAGCCGGGGCAAGTACGACCGCTCTGCCTACTCGACGCTGCCGGGAAGCTGCTAGAACAGATGATTCTATGCAGACTGAAAGGCAGCCTGGAAAGAAATGGTGGCCTCTCTGATAACCAACACGGTTTCCGAGAGGGGAGAGGTACCATTGAGGCAATCCAGACCGTGGTAGACGCCGGAAGGAAAGCGAGGACTGGCACCGTGAAGACCCGGAGGCTATGCGCTCTTGTCACGTTGGATGTAAGGAACGCCTTTAATTCAGCGAGATGGAAGCGTATTGTGGCCGAGCTCCGTAAACGAGGAACGGAACCTTATTTAATAAGGATAATCTGTTCGTACCTGGACGACAGGTACATCGTTGCGGAGTCCTCAGAAGGAGGGGCATGCTCTTACCCAGTCACGAGTGGAGTTCCACAGGGCTCAGTCTTGGGCCCCACACTCTGGAACGTCATGTACGACGAAGTACTTCGCCTTGAGATGCCGCAAAGCACGAAGCTAGTGGGATACGCCGATGATCTGGCTGTTGTAACAGTGGAGAAATCCGTTGAACAGCTACAGTCAGGCGTGAACGACGCGCTAAGTAGGATACACGAGTGGATGGAGGAAGCGCAGCTGGACCTTGTACCAGAGAAGACCGAGGCAATCGTATTCTCTGGAAGAAGGCAGCTCCCGGAAATCGTTTTCGAACTATGTGGAAAGGTGATTAGGCCACAGGCTACTGTCAAATACCTTGGGGTAACGCTTGACAAAAGCCTTACCTTTGGACCACATATTAGGAATGTTTCGGATCGCGCAGCACGGACAGGGTCGGCATTAAGCAAATTAATGCCCAACGTTGGAGGACCCACATCCAGCAAGCGTAAACTACTTGCGAATGTAGTTCAGTCGGTGATGCTGTATGCGGCACCCGTATGGCACGAAGCCCTACGATTCGACAATCTCCGCACACTAGCTTCAAGAGTACAGAGGAGATCTGCATTACGCGTGATCAGCGCTTATTGCACCGTGTCGGAGCAGGCGGCACTGGTCATTGCGGACATGCCACCTCTTGATCTTCTAGCTCAGGAAAGGGCAGAAAGAGCGGCAAAGGCGAAGGAAGGAGTACAGGAGGGTAAAGAGCTAGCAAGGAAGAGGACGTTGGATCGGTGGCAGGAAAGATGGGCAAATGAGGAGAAGGGAAGCTGGACGCGTAGATTGATCCCCGATCTACGGCCATGGCTGCAACGGAAGCATGGAGAGGTGGAATACCACCTCACGCAGATGCTAACAGGCCATGGGTGTTTCGCAGCCTACCTTCACAGAATGAGTAAGTACGAGAGCGATGTATGTATGTTTTGTCCCTCTGTTGTAGACACGCCAGAGCACACGCTTGTAGCGTGCGAGCGATGGAGGGTGGAGAGGGAGAGCCTGGAATCCGCACTAGGCAAGGCCATCACGCCGGAAAACCTCGTCCCAACCATGCTAGAGGAGCCTGGTACCTGGAACCTAGTCCGTAGGTTCACTAGTACCGTCCTCAAGGCAAAGGAGGATGAGGAGCGGAGAAGGCAGAGAAGATGATGCTGAATGCAAGAAAGGCAAGAAAGGTAAGGTAAGTTGAATCCGAGTGAGCTAAGACCTCCCCTCAGGGGGTCGGAGTGAAAAAGCTTGGGATGGACGACGGTATACTAGAGAGGAAGGGCGACCGACGGAGAAAAGACGGGTTTTCCCTTAAATGGGACGAAGTTTACCAGGTAGGAGGCTGGCTCTGGTACGCCTCAGAGCTGCAGCAGTCAGTCCGAGACCCTGGCGAAGGACTCCTTTCTCAGTATGACGGGCAGCGAGTGAGTGGTGAATGAAAGATAGGTGTTCTGTGAGGACGAAGTCTACCCAGTGAGCGGCTGGCTTCGCTACGCCACAGAGCTACGGAGCCAGTCGGGAACATGGGTGAACGTCGGTAAGCCTCTTGGATGCTGCGGGGGGAAGTGCAAGGGAAAGGGCAGACCCCCACTAACCGGGGCGAAGCCTCCCACCCGTGGGCGAAGCGCTCCAACCAAAGTATGAAGAGAGGTCAGAATGGATGAGACGCGCTGGAGTGGGTGCTAGCAACCTGATGTTGTGCGAATAGCGGTTCCGGGTTGTTGGTGTGACCACGAAGGGGGAGAGGTTTTAGTGGGTAGGAATCCCACAGTATCTCAGTGCGAACGCTGAGATCTCTTATGAAGATTTCCTCTTCCAGAAAAAAAAAAAAAAAAAAAAAAAAAAAATGTATATATCTGAAACTGCGATAAACAAATGTGAATTGAATTAAAAATAACAAAATATCCTGAAAACAAAGTATTAAAATCACATTAGCCCTTATGTAAAATACAATGTTTTCCCTGTAAGTCAGTCAGAAGTGCTGCCATCTCTAGGAAGTGACTTTTGTGGATAGGTTGTAATTAGTAAACTTATTCACCTTTAACATAACATGTCGTAGTAGTTTGTTATTCGGACTGTACTTTTAAATTTTTAAGCGCGCGATGTAGGATTCGCGTTAACTATTGTTTACTTGACGTTCCCAGCTAGCTGAAACAGTTATTTACGTTATAAGGCCGGGAGGTGAGTTATTACGGTACGTATGAGAAGTTTACGGACGAGGCGACAAAGGAGCCGACTCAGGAACTTCGAAATGAGTACAGTAATACTTCTTCACGGCCGTATGACGTACAACATTTTATTTCATACTGTCTACGTGTTTACAAATTTAAATTAACTCAAACTTGTCTATTTAACTTAGATCACATCATCTTTGAATTTGTGACTTTAGAGATGCATACACATTTCCCCGAAGTGACAATTGTATTTAATGTTATTACGATTGATTCAAATTAGATATTTGAAGACACAGCCCAATTATTTCTATATAATTCCTTTTATCTGTCTTGTAATCGCATAAAATAATATGTACAGATAAAAATAATTAAATAAGTAGTTAGCAAGCAGATAACCATAATTGTGAATCTTATTTTCCTTTTATAATATGTTTCTACTTCGATCATAGACCGGACAGCATCATTTAAATAAATGTATATATCTGAAACTGCGATAAACAAATGTGAATTGAATTAAAAATAACAAAATATCCTGAAAACAAAGTATTAAAATCACATTAACCCTTATGTAAAATACAATGTTTTCCCTGTAAGTCAGTCAGAAGTGCTGCCATCTCTAGGAAGTGACTTTTGTGGATAGGTTGTAATTAGTAAACTTATTCACCTTTAACATAACATGTCGTAGTAGTTTGTTATTCGGACTGTACTTTTAAATTTTTAAGCGCGCGATGTAGGATTCGCGCCAACTATTGTTTACTTGACGTTCCCAGCTAGCTGAAACAGTTATTTACGTTATAAGGCCGGGAGGTGAGTTATTACGGTACGTATGAGAAGTTTACGGACGAGGCGACAAAGTTCTTCACGGCCGTATGACGTACAACATTTTATTTCATACTGTCTACGTGTTTACAAATTTAAATTAACTCAAACTTGTCTATTTAACTTAGATCACATCATCTTTGAATTTGTGACAATTGCTAATTTGAATCCGGGAAATGATACATTACGGTACCGGGGCCAGGAAATGTTGCCTGAAAACATTTCCCGGCCCCGGTACTGTAATGTTCCATTTCTCGGGCTCAAATTAGTAACATAAAGTAGTAAAAACCGGACAGTATGAAATAAAAGTCTAAATCACTTTTCCAGCTAGCTAATGTCATTTTCCAACAGTTAATACAAATCGTTGTCATTTTAACAAGCCAAATTGTAATTAAAATATCAATAATAAGAAAAAAGCGCGTTATTTAACAAATGGCATAAAAGTACGCAATAAATTAGTAAAAGTATAATAATTGAGAAAAACGGTAAAGCTTGAAAACAGAAACAGGTTAAGATAACTCAACTGACAGAATCAATTAATATTTCGTCGTTACCTAGAAACATTGTCATATGTTAAAGTACACTAAATTATAATAAAATTGTCAAAAAATATTACTAACATTAATGTCTTAAACCCAATAATTACTAATTACTTGTGAATAAAATAGTATACACACTTTGAGGATGTGCAAATTTCAGCCTCGCGCTTATAGCTGACCTCGGTAAACCTCGATCATCTTACATAGCGCTCGGCTGTAATGGAGCATCCCCAGCTCGGTATGTAATATACTATTGCAATGAAAGAAAATATTAATTTGATAATACAACGTCAGATAATGTTTTGGCCAAAATTATAACTGACTGGGCATACAACATGAGTAAAATTAATGGAGAAAATTATAAAGAGGTAACAGTGAAAACCATTTGAAAAACCTCAGCTAAAATGCTCATGGAAAAATATTATCGTGAATATGGGAGAAAAATGTACCCGTTTGAAGCTATAGAATATAAAGAAGCAAAAGAAGCTGGAAATACTAAGAGAAATGAGTTACAAGCAATTCCTACGAAGCGTAAAGTAAGTTCTGTATCCGTATCTTATAGCGAATTTAACAAATTAGTAGATTTTTGCGATGAAAACACTTCGAGAGGTCTACAAAAGAAAGTTTTTTATGTAATTTCTTTACGAGTTGGCCTGGAGAGGAGGTGAAGGTAGGTTTTAAAAGAAGAATTCGACAATTTGGGATGCAGTGCTGGGAGGATAGACTACAACTCTAATTTTTCAAAAACTGCTCAAGGTGGAACTAAAAAATGTGCAGAATGAAACTGGTTAATTGCTAACAAAACTAAATTATATTTATGTCCTGTAAGACTCTTTAAAAATATATGGAAAAACGAGTATATGTGAAAAGCAATCGATTCTTCTGGACAAGCAATCCTTATTGGAATTTAAGTGGCAAGTGGTATAAAGACGTTCCTGTAGGCAGAAACGAAATTTCTAAATGGACTAATAATACAGTAAAAGAAGTGGGTTTTGATGTTTCACACAAAAAATTACCAACCATTCTTTGCGATCCTCAGAGCCGTAACTAGGGTTTTGAGCGCCTGTGGCAAAAATTTTATTTGTGCCCCTACATATCAAGAAAATAAAAACAACATAAACTTCTGATGAGCGGTTTGCGAGTTGCTAACAACTTAAATTTATATGAACATTTTCTGAAATTTAAAATATCTGCAAATAGGCTGTTCTCATTTTTTTCATCTAAAATATTGACGCGACGCAATATTACCTACTTAATACGTGCCGAAACTTCAGATGAAATGAGATCTAAACCGATTTGCAGATATTTAAAATTTTAGAAGAATTTCATGTAAGTTTCAGTTGTTAGTAACTCGCAAACCGCTGATTGGCAAAAATCGTGCATACTATGTTCCATATTCAACCGAATTTACATTGGGTAAACTTCTCTTGTCTCCAGTTTCAGCCAATCAGAGAGGTCGAAACTATTCCCTCTTCTCTTGCAATATTAAATGGCTTAAAAGGTGTAATACATGACATGAAGGAGAATTTCATGCTGAATTTAAATTTTTAAACCTCATTATAGTATCTTAACTGGGTTAGATTTATAGATGAATTTGTAGGAGTTGAAAAAAAATATTCAAAAATTATCAATAATTTGCTTCATTCGATGCCACAACGTAAAAAATAGTAAAACCTATTATACTGTGTAAATTCCTAATATTGTTTATTCTTTGAGTAATTTAAGTTTCTATTATAAATTGTTATTCTTCTTAAATATTTTTTAACTTATCTCTTTGAGAGTTCATCCCAGGTAAAAATGTAAGAATAAGAATCCTTTTATGTACAGAATATTACGAGTTTGTAAGGAAATGGCCAAAAACTCATTTTAGCACCTTAGCCTCAAGATGGCGGGTTAATCCGTGTTCGCTAGAGAGTGCAAAATTATTGTCATTTCGGAGATCCCAATAAAGAGTATAAAATTTACACCAGCTGCCACCAATTATTTCCAGAATAAACACCTTGCGAACTGGCCTGTCTGTAGATAATTATTCATTAAATTAATAAAATAGATTTTAGAAATATTTTATATAAAACCATATAAATGATTAAAATTGTGCGCTCGTGACTTGCTCCACCTTTGCCACGCCCTAGTTACGGCTCTGGCGATCCTCTGCTGTTACAACTCTAGCTAAAGAAGGTGTGGGTGAAGAATGAATAAATAAAATCACAGGACACTCAAGCATAGGTTCAATCAAACCTTACCTCCAACTAGATGATCAACATCATGAAGCAATAATAAAGAAATGAGAGGCGAAGAAGTCGAAAAACAGACAAATAAAAATAGAGAAATTCAACCTTCGACATCTCCATCGGCTGGTTGTGATCACGAAGATATACATATCGAATCTGCTATTCTTTCAATGAATAATCAAGAAAACACAATGACAAAGCATTTAGTTCAGCCAACCAAGTTTTTAATTTTAATAATTTAAATTGCTCAAATTTTCGATATAAATAAGTATGTATTTTTAAATAATAAAAATAAATATGATTTTTTGAATTTTAATGTTCTGGAAATAGTCTAACAAATATATTTAGTGCAATAAAAATAATCCGAAAATTCAGTAGGTATTCAAAATGTGTTGCCTGTAAGAAACTGCGTTCGTTTTTTCTGATGGTAATTTGGCAAAAAAACTTATCCAGTTTTTAGGCAACACATATTTTCATGGAATAAATAAATAACCATTGACCCGGCGTAAGAATTTATTTTATTGAACTTGTTATTTTAACCTGTTTTATAAAATAAAAGAAATTAACACAATATTATTAACTGGGAAATAAATTTCGATTTATCATATCGTGCATAGTATACAAAATATAGCTTAACATATTTTAAATTTCGCGCTGTAGTAATTTTATTATCAATAAATAATATTAAATGATTATTACAGTGTTATGTACAATAATTCATTACTTTCTTCAAATGTCTGTATGTACTTATTTTATTTTAAATATTAAATGTGAGTTTGAAACACTATCTTCTTGCGTGATGAGCCTGCGCACGAAGTGCACTGTAACGGCTGTGTGCGATGCAAGATATATCTCTATTACGCTTTGTTGAACATGTGAATCGCGGAGGATCAGCGGTATATTACTAATAGGTATATGACATACGCCAACCCAGTTCCTTTTTATGCGACGGTAACGCCGCACTATTGGCAAAGTGCCGAAACAGTTGGCGTGCAGTTTCAAATTTTTATTTATGATTCTTATGACAGTTATGTAAAAAATTCCAGAAAACTAATGAAACAGACTATTTCTTGTGATAAAATTTGGAAGTTATTATTCGATGTTGGTTTTAAATAATCGATTTATGTATATTTTAACGACAAAACCATAAACAAAGTTCGAAAATTGTGTAACCTTGTCATGTCAGCGACGTACATGAAATAATTAAAAAAAATAATTGTAGTTACATTTTTTTTAAATAAAGTAATTTATTTAAGAACAATTTGTATTTATAATATTAATATTACATTAAAATAAATATATTGCTTTTTGTAGTTAAATGTAGCAAGAGTAATATTAGATTCAGATTGTAACTGTAAAGATAAAAAAGAGTATTGTAATCATGCGACTGCAGATTGCATATACGTGAAAGCAGAAAATATTGTTCAAAACTGATCAGCCTATGATCTGGAACAAGCCTTCACAAGCACAGTTAGTAAAGTAATACAAAATTTCAATAAAACCATTCTATATAAACACGTCTGAAAATTGTCTTGATACTCCTTTTACAATTTCAGAACATATGCAAAGAAATTTGGTCTGAAACGAGTGCATAAAGTATTATACTTAATAGCGAAATAGAAAGTGCATAAAATAGAGCTGAAAGAGTAAAAAAATAATGAGTAGAAAGTAGAAGTCAAACAAATATAAACCCTAATAAAAACTTCATACGATACACAAATTCGTAATAATACTACATATTCTGCAATAAACTCTTTCATTGTAGATGTACAAATGTACCAATAGAATTAGATTGGTACAGAGAAAATATGACATGGATTATTATAATAAAAATGTTGTTGATGAGAATCAATTGCTACAATTTTGCATTGTAATCAAGCTATACGTTATGACTTAGAAACCGAAAGTAAAGCGAAATCAGTATTTTAAATTTCAACTAATTATATTATACATGAAATTGGACTTATGGTGTTGTAATATTATCTAACCAACCATACTTAGCATGTAGTGCTGATGGTTTTATCAAAACAGAAAACGGATTTGAACTTCTGGAAATAAAATGTTCTTATTCCTGTCAAAACAAATTCATTATACATTTACAAAATAAGAAGTCAGCTGTAAATGATTTAGAATTCGATGAAAACAGTTACGTTAAACTTAAGAAATCCGACAAATTTTACATACGAGTCCACTTTCCAGTGCACTTTATATCACCGTTTGCCATTTCAATATTCGTAGAAAAAGATGAGAATTTTCTATTTACATTAATTCCAAAGATTCACGACTTTTATTTTAAATATTTTATACAGTTTGTTCTGCATAAGTTATAATGGGGAAGTTTAGCGTATTTTTTTTATTTTTTTATTTTATCAAGATTGCCCTCAAAAGTGATATTCTACATTTTATTTCGCCCAAAGATGCCTAGATTTCTCAAAAAATGAAATTTTATACAAAAATGACGTCAGAGTGGCTCGCGGAGAACTTATCGTCTATCTTAACCAGCGCGCGCTGGGTTCCCATGGCAACAGAGAAGCGTGTAGTGTAATGCCGCAAGATACAACCTACGTTCAAAAAGTCAGGTCTCACCATCCCTTCTGCGCAAGCGCATATCTCACTTGTGACGTCAGAGTGGCTCGAAGATAAATCATTAATTATAAATAATTGGCAACATAATTTTAACTTTAAATTACATTTTAAGTTATAATTACTCATTTACTTACGACTAAAAGATATTTCACCTGTAATTTAAATCACGCTAAACTTCCCCATTGTATATTTATGTTATCAACGCATGAAATAATGGGTATTATAGTAGTCAATTTTTATGCATTTTGATCAAATATTTCATAACATTATTTTCAGTAAGAAATACTATAAAAGCCCTTCAGATTTACTGAATAATTACTTTTAAAATAATTTAATATAAATTAATATTTTTGAATCTTTTCGTAGTCTGGAGATTCAAGTTTTTTCTTATCACTTCATACTGGTAAGTTGGAAATAAATAAAAAATCAAATCATGGTTAATTTTGTCTGTATGGAACAATCCAAGCACACAACATACTCTTACACCTCTCTTTTTTCCAACAAATTTATTTATTTTATTATTTTACTTTTAAATGTCAAAAATCAAATTCCAATTGCTGCTCATATTACTGCACACTAACAAGTTTCGTTTGGCGCCGTATGGTGGCGTTCTCAGCATTACAGGGTTGGCGTATACAACATACGCCATCTAACGGGATAATACGTCCCAACGCAATTTTTTAATTTACTTTACATTGAAAAAGCAAGACAAGACAAGAAATAAGTTCAGCGAGAACAAGAATTCTTGCCACATTTTGCAAGAAATCATGCTTTTCAATTTTTTGATGTTCTTTACTTTTCGCGTTGCTTTATTTATTTATACGAACGCTGGGATATTTTTTGTAACGAACTAAATTATTAATACTCGTAAATCTGTAAATATAAGAGAGTGTTTGAGGTTTTGATTTATGTTGATTGATTGACAACAGATAGCAATATCGTAAGGTTGTTGATAGGTGGTGACAACATATGGGACTAGCGTTATTATAAAAATATTAATTTTTTAAAAAAAGTAAGTACAATGACAAAGGATAATAATTAGTATATATTGCGGTAAAATATTTTAAATTGTAAACAAAATCCACATTTTTGCGTGTTCGTGATATATACATAGATTCCGTTTTCTGCTATATTCAAACACAAATAACTATACATGTGATCCTTATAAGTCCCAATTCACAATGGACGTAAGCGTTAGAATAACGTAACATAAATATTACGGATATCTTACTTATGTTCACAATGGACGTAACGTAAGAATTATGATTTTAGTGGTATTGAAAGTACGTTGGTACTAAAATAGGGAATTATATATTTAGCTATGATATTAGTTTGAGTAACGTCTACTATAAAATATAATGAATATTGAAGAAACAAATTCAATAAAATCATCTACTTCATTTTACCTGTTGTATTTAAAGTTTCTGCAGTTTCTTTCCAAATATTTTGTTTTCTTATACCTATATCTTCATAATATTTATTTTTTGTCATAAAATATTCGTATGTCCCAATTAAATTAATAAATTACTCTATATCTATGTTAGCTGACATAAAATTTTAAAACATTCACTTTAATATCAAACAACAAACGTGCGACAAACAGCAATATTTCTAGACTATGCAGTATGTTTCGTTGGAAGTTTTAAAGTATTGACGCCTGCATATTTAATGCGAATCATATGTAAGAGCTACGTAAAGTTGAAATATTTTCAAAGGGTTCTTAAATTCCACTTAATATTTTTAAATGAAAATTTGGCATTTGGCAACTGCGCATATATGTATATTACAATGCACAGTACTGGACTCAAATAATATTATGTTTCGGGCTGACAATACTTGTTAACGCTACTATCTAAATTTCATTTTCTTGAGTTCAAGATATTATTGCATGCTTACGGAAATATATATTTATTATCCATGAGTGAAATAGGAAACTAAAATTATTAAAAAAAAATCGTGTTTCGGACACAATCTTTTCTGTAGACGTATACATTGCCATAGAAAATTGGAATGGAATGAAGTTGTGTAACAAAATTCGGTTCTTCAAATTTTAGGAGTCCCTGATCTTTTGTTGAGTACATGAGACGAAAATGCGCCTAAAATTTAAAAATGTTCGGTGCAATCAGAATTTGTACTAAATTTTATGTTCGTAGAACGTAAGGAAGTCTCCCGACCCATATTTAGGAATTTCACCGAAACAAGTCTACAATTTACTAAAGTTCTATGAAAATTAGACTTTTATATTTCAGATTTCTAGAATATAATGGAGTCTCCAAATACAAATTGCGATGTGTACCACATTTCAATTCTCGAGGGTATATAA
This sequence comes from Stenolophus ochropezus, assembly GCA_035578165.1. Lineage (NCBI taxonomy): Eukaryota > Metazoa > Arthropoda > Insecta > Coleoptera > Carabidae > Stenolophus > Stenolophus ochropezus. Next base: position 230,229 of record JAQOWZ010000131.1, on the reverse strand, counting down.
AAAAGTTCTCCACCCCATATTTATGTATTCATTTTTTCAAATTTCACTAAAATGTTCCGCGAAATTAAGATATATACTAAAATTCAGCTTTATAGGATGTTTGAAAATCAGTTAAAATATCTTGTGCAAAATTACAGCTTTCAAGAACGTAGGAAAGTCTGTCAACCCATACTTGGGAAAAACCGTAATATAATCCCATAATTTAGAAATGTCCTGCTAAATTAGAACATGTACTATATATTCAGTTCTCTAGGAGGCAAAAAAAACTTTCTCATCCCAATGACACTAAAATTTTAAAATATTTCGCGGTATTACGTTATATGTGTACTAAAATTTCATACCTATAGCTTATATTGTATTCTGAACCACTATTTATTAATAAAATGTGTTTACGCTATCAAGTAAATACTTATATTTTTAATAATAAAAAAAAACTTTTGAGGACCACTCGTCTTGACTCGGCATGTCGCCAATGTGACGGGTAGATTACCATGTGGCACTTCCGCGACGTCGCCGAAGTGACCACCTTGTTGTTGAAATGCCGCGTAGTTACCAGGGTTGATCGTCGAAGTGCCGCATAGCGGAATATATATATATATATATATATATATATATATATATATATATATATATATATATATATATATGATTTTTTACTAAAATAAAGTCAGATTTTACCTATTCTTGATGAATACGTTGTCTATTGTAAGCTACATTGGCTGTCTTCTAGAATACCTACCACACTTGAAATAGCAATTTTCTTGTTGCAATGTTTTCATTTAGATAAAATATGATGAAGAATTATAAAATTCGGGCGCGGAAGCAAATATTTATATGATTTTTTACAAGAACAAAGTAAGATTTTACCTTTTCTTGATGAATACGTTGTATATTGTAAGCTACATGGGCTGGATTCTAGAATACCTACCACACTTGAAATAGCAATTTTCTTGTTGCAATGTTTTCTTGAAGCTAAAATATGATGAAGAATTATAAAATTCGGGCGCGGAAGCAAATATTTATATGATTTTTTATAAAATTAAAATCAGATTTTACCTATTCTTGAAATGGATATTTTTGTTAAAACATTCATATTCATGCTTTAGGATCTATACTATGGATAATATTAGCATTGGACATGCAAAAGTGACCATAACGTGGTACTAATCAGATAATAAACATTTAATTTTTGGGTGTCATTTTAATGAATACGTTGTATATTTTAAGCTACATGGGCTGGATTCTAGAATACCTACCACACTTGAAGTTGCAATTTTCTTGTTGCAATGTTTTTTAGCTAAAATATGATTATAAAATTCGGGCGCGGAAGCAAATGTTTATATGATTTTTTACAAAAATAATGTCAGATTTTACCAATTCTTGATGAATACGTTGTATATTGTAAGCTACATGGGCTGGATTCTAGAATACCTATGACACTTGAAATAGCAATTTTCTTGTTGCAATGTTATAGCAGAGAGTTTGGCAATAATGCTTCACACGAATAGACGCAAAAAAAATCTGAAGAGAATAAAACATTATTTATAAATAATCGAAACGTTTATAATCATCGAAAACATTAATAACGGTTAATTTAAATATAAAAGAGGAAGCACGTAAGAAAATTTCAATAAAATAATTAATTTTATTAAAGTAAGGTACACATAACCTTACTTTTCCTGTTACACCTGTTTGCAACCATGGAAGAAATAATGAAAAAACTAACTTCCATAGAAACGAAAGTCGATCAAACCAAAGAAGAAGTTATTAAAATTAACACATCTTTAGCTGAAGTTAAAACAAATCACATCAAATTAGAACTTATAGTAAACCAACAACAAAATGTAATTAAAAAGTTAGAACAACTACTGAAGAAGAAAAATTTGATTTTTGTGGGTGTGAAAGAGAATGGTGATGAGAAAAACGAAGAAGTTGAAACTAATATATTACAAATCATTAATGATTACATAAAAATGCAACTCACAAAAGACAGTATAGAAGATGCTTTCCGTCTAGGGACAACGAATGAAAATTATAATTGGCCGATCCTAGTTTCATTTACTACGCTTAGAATCAAACAGGAAATATTTAAAAACAGGAACAAACTTAAAGGTAGTAATATTTATATAAATGAAGACTTAACCTCAGATAAACTCGAAGAAAAGAAGCTACTTTTAAAAGAAAGAAACAGATTAAGGGAAGAAGGAAAATCTGTTAAAATAGTCGGCAATAAGCTGGTAATTGAAGGTAGATCTATCAGCGGTCCAGGTAGAAACGACAAACGGCATAGGGGCAGCAACACCTCCGAAGACACATCCACTAAACCGATGGCGAAGAAACAAATTACTATCGATACGTTCTTTCCCGCCACGGAGTCTTCCGCCTGACGTTTCAACACTTCAAGACAACACGAAGCTAAGTAACTCTTTTCAAAATTCCCCCACCAATATTGTTTCAAAAAATTAAATTAATATCGCATTTTGGAATGCAAATGGTTTCAAAAGTTTGTTTAATCTGAATACCGAAACTATAGATTTTCTTTTGCAAGCAGAAATAATTTGCTTTTGCGAAACCTGGCTGACACATGAAATAAACACACATCCTAATTTTCTAAATGAATATAGCAATAATATTTGTCAAGTAATAGCAGTTAAAGATAAAATTAATGGCCGAGCTAGCGGCGGTATATTAGTTGTATTTAAAAATGAGATTTTTAAAAGCATCAGCATCAATGAATCGTACAATTATTGGCTATTTATGAAAGTTAGTACACATACTAAAAACTTTCTTATAGGGACTTTTTATCTAAAACCTAGTTTAGACGATAACATATCTATAGAATTACTAGAAGATTCACTTCACTCTTTTTTAGAAACCTTTCATGCCAATGCTAAAGTTGTCATTACGGGGGACTTTAATGCCAGAATCGGCCAGCTGAACCAACTTGCAGAAAATTGTGTCAGCAACCCAAATAATTTTGAAGAGAGATGGTCTAATGAAGATATAGTCAACAAAAGGGGAAAAAAACTAACAGAAACAATGGAAAGTCTAGGTTTATATGTTCTCAACGGTCGGTCACATGGCGATTACCCTGGTAAGCACACATATTTAAGCTCCAATGGTAAAAGAATTATAGATTTGGTATGGGTAGATATAAACACTATGGAATATGTAACTAAATTTGAGGTCTTTCCTACTTAGGAATCATCAGGCCATAAAATCTGTCTTTTTTCTTTTGATACAATTGAAATAAAAATGTAATTAGTAAAACCCAAAAAAAGGAGACAAGATACATAACAAAATTTCAATTTCTGGAATGTAAAGCTCCTGAATTTTCAAAGTTACTAAATGAGTCACCGCTCATTTATTTCAACAGCAGTAATATTACAGAAATAAATAATAACTTATTAATAGCTATTAAAGAGGCCGCTATTTTAAGTGGAATGTTCAAAGTTGTAAAAATTAAGGAACAAACTCAAAATTATAAAAGCAGAAAAAATAATCCGTGGTTTAATGCTGATTGTTTAAACTTAAAATACCAAACTAAAGATTTACTAAAAAAGTATAGAGAAGATCCTTCTGATATAAATATTTCAAATTTCGTAGAAAGTAAACGTTCTTACAGAAAACTTATAAAGTTCAGAAAAAATTAATTCCAACGCACTATCACTGACAGACTGTCAAATGTAAAGAACAACAACGATTTTTGGAATGTTATAAAACAACTTAAACCAAAACACATGTCTATTAATCATATTAGCACTGATAAATGGCAAACATTTTACAGTACTATGTACCCAAAATCAATGATTTAAACCTGCCCCATTTTTATGACTGCTTTAATACCAATTTCGATTCAAGTATGACAATACAAGAACTTCTCACCTCAATTAATGATTCAAAAGCAGGAAAGGCCCCAGGAAAAGATCATATCAGTAACAATTTTTATAAAAACTTACCTAGCAATTGGCTTTCTTATCTACTAAATTTCTTTAATAAAATAATTGACGAAGAAAAAATATCGTCTTCGTGGTCAGAAATCCAATTATTTATGCTTTTCAAAAAAGGGGATACCTCTGATCCTCTCAATTATCGGGGTATTGCTCTAATTAATTCAATATGCAAACTCTTCACACAAATTATAGCATCTCGAATTCAAAATCTTCTAGAAGCTACCTCTATACTCTGTGAAAATCAAATGGGTTTCAGAAAAAAAAGGAGTACAATAGATTGTATCTTTTCCTTAACCGCAATAATTCATATACAATTAAGACTGGCAAAAATTCTGTTTATGTTATATTTGTCGATTTCAAGCGAGCTTTTGACTCCATAAACCATTCATTGCTTTGGCAAAAATTGTACAATGCAGGAATTAGCTCAAAAATAATAAGAATTCTTCAAAATTTATATAAAACGAAAATCTAACTTTCCAAAATTCAGATTCTTTATCAAATGAAACTATATTTGTTACTGAAGGTGTGTTACAAGGAGAAATTTTATCCCCAACTTTATTCTCAATTTATATAAACGACTTGGAGGAATATTTACGTAAAGCAGGAGCTAGTGGTCTTAACATTGACAATCACAATGACTTACTAATGCTCGCTTATGCAGACGACTTAATGATGCTTTGTAAATCTCCTATAGACGTACAAAGAAAATTAAACCTATTAAAAACGTACTACGAAATTAATAAACTAGAACTTAATGCTAAAAAGACAAAAATCTTACCATTTCATAAAGGTCGTATAAAATCATCGCCTCCGTTTAGATATGGAAGAAAGACTATTGATGTAGTAAACAAATTCTGCTACCTGGGTGTAATATTTATTAGTTCAGGTAAATTTTTGGAAACTACCAATCACTCGTTAAAAAAAGCTGCAACATCTACCATTGTAGCTAAAAATATTCTAGCTAAAGGGAAATCAAATATGTGGCAAGAAAAAATTAAACTGTTAAATTCAATCGTTAATGCCACCGCACTGTATGCCGTCGAAATATGGGGACTGCGATATTGCGATAAAATTGAACTATGTCAGTTACGTTATATTAAATCTATTTTATCTTGTGCAAAACTACTCTTGGTTTTATGCTAAGAACGGAATCCAACTTAAAACATATAAAAATAGAAATTGTTAAAAGAACTTTAAAGTAGTGGGCTTGAGTACTTATGTTAGAAGATACTCACATAACAAAAATACTATATAATAGACTAGTTACCTTAGATAAAAGACCGTATAATAAAGCCGAATATAATTGGGTAACGCAGTTAAAAATACTTTGTTCTAAACTCCATTTCGAGGTTTTATGGCAACGTCAAAGCATAAATATAAGAGAAATACAGACCATTCTGGAAACATTAAATAGAAATTTACAAGAAAAAGATGCAATATTAGTAAGATCCTCTAAATTTTGTCAACACTATAAAGAAATATCACCAATCGTTTCAAACTATAGTTATCTGAATATAAACATCTTTTTCACTAAAAAACGCGTCATTGCTCAATTACGATTAAGCAGCCAATATAGTATAAATATTTCAATAAACAGCATAAGATATCACATAGATACTAAAGCCATTTGCATGGTATGCAACTCCCAAAAACAAGAAAGTATTTATCATCTTCGTATTGAATGCCCTATGTACCGACAGTTGAGAATTGTATACCTCCCTCAATATTTATCTACGAATGAAACAAATTACCCAAAAATTTTTAATGTCACAAATAAAGCTCAAATTAATAATGTCTTCTACTATATATCGGATGCACTTAAATTAAGAAGCTTCTGCTTGTCCGAATAACTAACCAAATACCTAATGACAACTATAGGATTGGCATATGGAGTGTTCCATAATTTGTAAGGTCAAATATAAATAATGTTACTACACAGTTAGTTTTATTATATTATCACATTTAATAGTGTTATCATAAAGGATATGTTTACTTTGTTCATATTGCTAGTTTTTAATTAGTTTCATACAAATATATATATTTATGTACAATATAACCAATCTTCTTGGATCATAGTTTGTAAGCACTAATATAAATAATGTTATTACTAATACTTATAAGTTTACATATAAATTTCTTAGATATAAATTTATTTTTGTATTATTGCTTTCTGCCTTCCTACATTATAAGAGAATGTATTTTTGTAAGACAATTAAATATATTATTATTATTATTATAGCTAAATTATGAAATTTGGGCGCGGAAGCAAATATTTATATGATTTTTTACAAAAATAAATTAAGATCTTACCTATTTTTGAAATGGATATTTTTGTTAAAACATTCATATTCATGCTTTAGTATCTATACTATGGATTATTTTAGCATTGGACATGCAAAAGTGAGCATAACGTGGCACCAGATCAGATAATAAACATTGAATTTTCGGGTGACATTTTAATGTATACGTTGTATATTGTAAGCTACATGGGCTGGATTCTAGAACACCTATCACACTTAAAATAGCAAATATGATGAAAAATTATTAAATTCGGGCGCGGAAGCAAATATTTATATGATTTTTCACAAAAATAAAGTCAGATATTAACTTTTCTTGATTAATACGTTGTATATTGTAAGCTACATGGGCTGGATTCTAGAATACCTACCACACTTGAAATAACAATTTTGTTGTTGCAATATTTTTTTTTTAGCTGAAATATAAAAAGGAATTATAAAATTCGGGCGCGGAAGCAAATATTCATATGATTTTTTACAAAAACAAAGTCAGATTTTACCTATTCTTGATGAATACGTTGTGTATTGTAAGCTACATTGGCTGGATTCTAGAAAACCTACCACACTTGAAATAGCAATTTTCTTGTTGCAATGTTTTCTCTTAGCTAAAATATGATGAAAAATTATAAAATTCGGGCGCGGAAGCAAATATTTATATGATTATTTACAAAAATAAAGTCAGATTTTACCTATTCTTGATGAATACGTTGTATATTGTAAGCTACATGGGCTGGATTCTAGATTACCTACCACACTTGAAATAGCAACTTGCTTGTTGCAATGTTTTCTTTTAGCTAAAATATGATGAAAAATTATAAAATTCGGGCGCTGAAGCAAATATTTATATGATATTTTACAAAGACAAAGTCAGATTTTACCTTTTCTTGATGAATATGTTATATATTGTAAGCTACATGGGCTGGATTCTAGAATACCTACCACACATAAAATAGCAATTTTCTTGTTGCAATGTTTTCTTTTAGCTAAAATATGATGAAGAATTACAAAATTCGGGCGCGGAAGCAAATGTTTATATGATTTTTTACAAAAATAAAGTCAGATTTTACCTATTCTTGATGAATACGTTGTATATTGTAAGCTACATGGGCAGGATTCTAGAATACCTACGACACTTGAAATAGCTATTTTCTTGTTGCAATGTTATAGTTAAATTATGATGAAGAATTATAAAATTCGGGCGCGGAAGCAAATATGTATATGATTTTTTACAAAAATAAAGTCAGATTTTACCTATTCTTGATGAATACGTTGTATATTGTAAGCTACTTGGGCTGGATTCTAGATTACCTACCACACTTGAAATAGCAACTTGCTTGTTGCAATGTTTTCTTTTAGCTAAAATATGATGAAAAATTATAAAATTCGGGCGCTGAAGCAAATATTTATATGATTTTTTACAAAGACAAAGTCATATTTTACCTTTTCTTGATGAATATGTTGTATATTGTAAGCTACATGGGCTGGATTCTAGAATACCTACCACACATAAAATAGCAATTTTCTTGTTGCAATGTTTTCTTTTAGCTAAAATATGACGAAGAATTATAAAATTCGGGCGCGGAAGCAAATATTAATATGATTTTTTACAAAAATAAAATCAGATTTTAGCTTTTCTTGACGACCGAATACGTTGTATATTGTAAGCTACATGGGCCGGATTCTAGAATACCTACCACACTTGAAATAGCAATTTCTTGTTGCAATGTTTTCTTGAAGCTAAATTATGATGAAAAATTATAAAATTCGGGCGCGGAAGCAAATATTGATATGATTTTTTATAAAAATTAAATCAGATTTTACCTATTCTTGATGAATACGTTGTATATTGTAAGCTACTTGGGCTGGATTCTAGAATACCTACCACACTTAAATTGGCAAATTTCTTGATGCAATGTTTTCTTTTAGCTAAAATATGATGATAAATTATTAAATTCGGGCGCGGAAGCAAATATTTATAAGATTTTTTACAACAAAAAAGTCAGAGTTTACCTATTCTTGATAAATACGTTGTATATTTTAAGCTACGTGAGCTAGATTTTAGAATACCCACAATACTTGAAATAGCAATTTTCTTGTTGCAATATTTTCTTTTAGCTAAAATATGATAAAGAATTTTAAATTTCGGGTGCGGAAGCAAATATATATATATATATATATATATATATATATATATATATTATATATATATATATGATTTTTTACGAAAATAAAGTCAGATTTTACCTATTCTTGATGAATACGTTGTGTATTGTAAGCTACATTGGCTGGATTCTAGAATACCTACCACACTTGAAATCGCAATTTTCTTGTTGCAATGTTTTCTCGTAGCTAAAATATGATGAAGAATTATAAAATTCGGGCGCGGAAGCAAATATTTATATGATTTTTTACAAAAATAAAGTCAGATTTTACCTATTCTTGATGAATAAGTTGTATATTGTAAGCTACATGGGCTGGATTCTAGAATACCTACCACACTTGAAATAGCAATTTGCTTGTTGCAATGTTTTCTTTTGGCTTAAATATGATGAAAAATTATAACATTCGGGGCGCGGAAGCAAATATTTATATGATTTTTTACAAAAACAAAGTCAGATTATACATTTTCTTGATGAATACGTTGTATATTGTAAGCTACATGGGCTGGATTCTAGAATACATACCACACTTACAATAGCGATTTTTCTTGTTGCAATGTTTTCTTTTAGCTAAAATATGATGAAGAATTATAATATTCGGGCGCGGAAGCAAATATTTATATGATTCTTTACTAAAATAAAGTCAGATTTTACCTTTTCTTGAATGAATACGTTGTATATTGTAAGCTACATGGGCCGGATTCTAGAATATCTACCACACTTGAAATAGTAATTTTCTTGTTGCAATGTTTTCTTTTAGCTAAAATATGATAAAGAATTATAAAATTTGGGCACGGAAGCAAGTATTTATATAATTTTTTACAAAATTAATGTCAGATTTTACCTACTCTTGATGAATACGTTGTATATTGTAAGCTACTTGGGTTGGATTCTAGAATACCTACCACACTTAAAATAGCAAGTTTCTTGTTGCAATGTTTTCTTTTAGCTAAAATATGATGAAAACTTATTAAATTCGGGCGCGGAAGCAAATATTTATAAGATTTTTTACAACAAAATGTCAGAGTTTACCTATTCTTGATAAGTACGTTGTATATTGTAAGCTACGTGAGCTAGATTCTAGAATACCCACAACACTTGAAATAGCAATTTTCTTGTTGCAATATTTTCGTTTAGCTAAAATATGATGAAGAATTTTAAATTTCGGGTGCGGAAGCAAAATATATATATATATATATATATATATATATATATATATATATATATATATATATGATTTTTTACGAAAATAAAGGTCAGATTTTACGTATTCTTGATGAATACGTTGTGTATTGTAAACTACATTGGCAATTTTAGCATTGGACATGCAAAAGTAACCATAACTTGGTACCAATCAGATAATAAACAATAAATTTTCGGGGTGTCATTTTAATGAATACGTTGTATATTGTAAGCTACATGGGATGGATTCTAGAATACCTACCACACTTGAAATAGCAATTTTCTTGTTGCAATGTTTTCTCGTAGCTGAAATATTATAAAGAATTATAAAATTCGGGGCGCGGAAGCAAATATTTATATGATTTCTTACAAAAATAACTTTAGATTTTACCTATTCTTGATGAATAAGTTGTATATTGTAAGATACATGGGCTGGATTCTAGAATACCTACCACACTTGAAATAGCAATTTGCTTGTTGCAATGTTTTCTTTTGACTTAAATATGATGAAAAATTATAACATTTGGGCGCGGGAAGCAAATATTTATATGATTTTTTAGAAAAACAAAGTCAGATTATACCTTTTCTTGATGAATACGTTGTATATTGTAAGATACATGGGCTGGATTCTAGAATACATACCACACTTACAATAGCAATTTTCTTGTTGCAATGTTTTCTTTTAGCTACAATATGATGAAGAATTATAAAATTCGGGAGCGGAAGCAAATTATTTATATAATTTTTTTACAAAAATAAAGTCAGATTTTACCTATTCTTGAAATTGATAATTTTGTTAAAACATTCATATTCATGCTTTAGGATCTATACTATGGATAATATTAGCATTGGACATGCTAAAGTCACCATAACGTGGTATCAATCAGATAATAAACATTTAATTTTCGAGTGTTATTTTAATTAATACGTTGTATATTGTAAGCTACATGGGCTGGATTCTAAAATATCTACCACACTTGAAATAGCAATTTTCTTGTTGCAATGTTTTCCTTTAGCTAAAAAGAATTATAAAATTCGAGCGCGTAAGCAAATATTTATATGATTTTTTACAAAAAAAAGTCAGATTTTACCTATTCTTGAAATGGATATTTTTGTTAAAACATTCATATTCATGCATTAGGATCTATACTATGGATAATTTTAGCATTGGACATGCAAAGTAACCATAACTTGGTACCAATCAGATAATAAACAATAAGTTTTCGGGTGTCATTTTAATGAATACGTTGTATATTGTAAGCTACATGGGATGGATTCTAGAATACCTATCACACTTGAAATAGCAATTTTTTTTGTAGCAATGTTTTCTCGTAGCTAAAATATGATGAAGAATTATAAAATTCGGGCGCGGAAGCAAATATTTATATGATTTTTTACAAAAATATAGTCAGATTTTACCTATTCTTGATGAATAAGTTGTATATTGTAAGCTACATGGGGTGGATTCATAGAATACCTACCACACTTGAAATAGCAATTTGCTTGTTGCAATGTTTTCTTTTGGCTTAAATATGATGAAAAATTATAACATTCGGGCGCGGAAGCAAATATTTATATGATTTTTTTACAAATACAAAGGCAGTTTATACCTTTTCTTGATGAATACGTTGTATATTGTAAGCTACATGGGCTGGATTCTAGAATACATACCACACTTACAATAGCAATTTTCTTGTTGCAATGTTTTCTCTTAGCTAAAATATGATGAAGAATTATAAAATTTAGGCGCGGAAGCCAATGTTTATATGATTATTCATTAAAATATAGTCAGATTTTTACCTATTCTTGATGAATACGTTTGTATATTATAAGCTACATGGGCTGGATTCTAGAATACCTACCACACTTGAAATAGCAATTTTTTTGTAGCAATGTTTTCTTTTAGCTAAACTATCATGAAGAATTATAAAATTCGGGGGCGGAAGCAAATACGTATATGATTTTTGACAAAAATAAAGTCAGATTTTACATATTCTTGATGATTACGTTGTATATTGTAAGCAACATGGGCTGGATTCTAGAATACCATCCCACACTTAAAATAGCAATTTTCTTGTTACAATGAATTCTTTTAGATAAAATATGATAAAAAATTATTAAATTTGGTCGCGGAAAACAAGTATTTATATGATTTTTTACAAAAATAAATTCAGATATTACCTTTTCTTGACTAATACGTTGTATATTGTAAGCTACATGGGCTCTATTCTAGATTACATACCACACTTGAAATAGCAATTTTATTGTTTGCAATGTTTTCTTTTAGCTTATATATATATAATATATATATATATATATATATATATATATATATATATATATAATAAAATTCGGGCGCGGAAGCAAATATTTATATGATTTTTTACAAAAATAAAGTCAGATTTTACTTATTCTTGAAATGGTTATTTTTGTTAAAACATTTCATATTCATGCTTTAGGATCTATACTATGGATAATATTAGCATTGAACATGCTAAAGTGACCCACAATGTGGTATCAATCAGATAATAAACATTTAATTTTCGGGGTGTCATTTTAATTAATACGTTGTATATTGTAAGCTACATGGGCTGGATTCTAGAATACCTACAACACTTGAAATAGCAATTTTCTTGTTGCAATGTTTTCTATTAGCTAAATATGATAAAAAATTATAAAATCCAGGCGCGGAAGCAAATATTTATATGATTTTTTACAAAAATAAATTCAGATATTACCTTTTCTTGACTAATAAGTTGTATATTGTAAGCTACATGGGCTGTATTCTAGAATACATACCACACTTGAAATAGCAATTTTATTGTTGCAATGTTTTTTTTAGCTAGAATATGATAAAGAATTATAAAATTCAGACCCGGAAGCAAATATTTATATGATTTTCTACAAAAATAAAGTCAGATTTTACACTATTCTTGAAAGGGATATTTTTGTTTAAACATTTAAATTCATGCTTTAGGATCTATACTATGTATAGTTTTAGAATTGGACATGCAAAAGTGACCATAACGTGGTACCAATCAGATAATAAACATTCAATTTTCGGGTGTCATTTTAATGAATAGGTTGCATATTGTAAGCTACATGGGCTGGATTCTAGAATACCTACCACACTTAAATAGCAATTTTCTTGTTGCAATGTTTTCTTTTAGCTAAAATATGATGAAGAATTATAAAATTCGGGCGCGGAAGCAAATATTTACATGAGTTTCTACAGAAATAAAGTCAGATTTTACCTATTCTTGATGAATACGTTGTATATTGTAAGCTACATGGGCTGGATTCTAGAAAACCTACAACACTTGAAATAGCAATTTTCTTGTTGCAATGTTTTCTTTTAGCTAAAATATGATAAAGAATTATAAAATTCGGGCGCGGAAGCAAATATTTATATGATTTTGTACAAAAATAAAGTCAAATTTTACCTATTCTTGATGAATACGTTGTATATTGTAAGCTACATGGGCTGGATTCTACAATACCTACCACTCTTGAAATAGCTATTTTCTTGTTGCAATGTTTTCTTTTAGCTAAAAATGATGAAGAATTATAAAATTCAGGCGCGGAAGCAAATATTTATATGATTTTTTACAAAAATAAATTCAGATTCTACCTGTTCTTGATGAATACTTTGTATATTGGAAGCTACATGAGCTTGATTCTAGAATACCTACCACACTTGAAATAGCAATTTTCTTGTTGCAATGTGTTCTTTTATCTAAAATATGATAAAGAACTATAAAATTCGGGCGCGGAAGCAAATATTTATATGATTTTTTACAAAAATTATGTCAGATTTTACCTATTCTTGATGAATACGTTGTATATTGAAAGCTACATGGGCTGGATTCTAGAATACCTACCATGATGAAAAGTTATAAAATTCGGGCGCGGAAGCAAATAATTATATGATTTTTTACAAAAATAAAGTCAGATTTTACCTATTCTTGATGAATACGTTGTACATTGTAAGCTACATGGGATGAATTCTAGAATTCCTACCACACTTGAAATAGCAATTTTTTTGTAGCAATGTTTTCTTTTAGCTAAACTATGATGAAGAATTATAAAATTCGGGCGCGGAAGCAAATACGTATATTTTTTTTACAAAAATAAAGTCAGATTTTACCTATTCTTGATGAATACGTTGTATATTGTAAGCAACATGAGCTCGATTCTAAAATACCATCCCACACTTAAAATAGCAATTTTCTAGTTACAATGTTTTCTTTTAGCTAAACTATGATGAAGAATTATAAAATTCGGGCGCAGAAGCAAATATTTATATGATTTTTTACAAAAATAAAGTCAGATTTTACCTATTCTGAAATGGATATTTTTGTTAAAACATTCATATTCATGCTTTAGGAACTATACTATGGATAATTTTAGCATTGGATATGCAAAAGTGACCATAACGTGGTACCAATCAGATAATAAACATTCAATTTTCGGGTGTCATTTTAATGAATACGTTGTATATTTTAAGCTACATGGGCTGGATTCTAGAATATCTACCGCACTTGAAATAGTAATTTTCTTGATGCAATATTTCATTTAGCTAAAATATAAAGAAGTATTATAAAATACGGGCTCGGAAGCAAATATTTATATGATTTTTTACAAAAATAAAGTCATATTTTACCTATTCTTGATGAATACGTTTTATATTGTAAGCTACATGGGCTGGATTCTAGAATACTTACCACACTTGAAATAGCAATTTTTTTGTTGCAATGTTTTCTTTTAGCTAAAATATGATAAAGAATTATAAAATTTGGGCGCGGAAGCAAATATTTATATGATTTTTTACAAAAATAAAGTCAGATTTTACCTATTCTTGATATGGATTTTTTTGTTAAAACATTCATATTCATGCTTTAGGATCTATACTATGGATAATTTTAGCATTGGACATGCAGAAGTGACCATAACCTGGTACTAATCAGATAAGAAACATTCAATTTTTGGGTGTTGTAACAAACCGCCAAAATTTAAATAATTAGCTGATATAGTCATTCATTATTAGTGGGGTAAAAATGCTGAACAAGGCAGTTTTTTTAATCTTCTTGCTCTCGGAGAATTCATTCATTCGTTCGCAAGCAGGCGTCTCAACAGTAATTAGTTAATTTTATCTATCGTTCGGTTTTTAAAATAATTCAAAATTCCTAATAAATTAAAATCAACCAACCTCAAGTGTCTCTCCTACAACTCCCTGAACTAAATTGTAAGTATAAACTTTTATTACTTTAGAGTATTGTGGTTTGTAAGAATAAATTAGTGTGTAGAGCTAAGAAAATCCATTATTTACCTACGAGGGCTACAAACCCAAAACCTCTCAAACCTCCCAAAACCTTTTAATCCTTTTATCCTTCTGTCTTTTTTTATAATAAATTATTAGAAAGATAATAGTACTTCAAGTAAGTATTTATTAATCTTTTTTTTAAATGTTTAATTGAATTAGTCTTTATTACATTTCTATTAAGAAATATATTTAAAGCACGTTACAAATTTGGTGGCAGCGAAAAGGGATTTTTTATTAGCTCTGCAGACTGATTATTTATTTTAAGAAAATATATAAATAATAATAATGTCGAACAACGAAAATACCCCCATTACTTCTGAAACAGGAAATGAAAATACCCCCTCTACTTCTGAAACAGGAAATCAAAATCCTCTAAATTTTTTTAGCATGCCATTAGGCATGATTGCAAACACTATAGATAGTTTTTCAGGAAAAGACCCAAAATCATATTTTCAGAAAATAGAACGGAGAGCAAAATTAGATAACTGGAACCAGGCTACGACGCTAAATTTAATCAAATATGGATTATCAGGGGATGCATTGAAATTTTTCGAAGTTAATTCAAATTTAGATACGTTAGATAATGAAAATTTTACAAAAGAAATGTTTAAACGATTCTTAATATATAAAACACCAAGTTTAGCATTAATTGATTTAAGTAAATGTTATCAGAGACATGACGAAACTGTGCCTCAATTTGTTACACGACTTCAAGCAATTAGGGCTGATATTTTGGCCGAAGATTTATTAAATGCTACAAATGGAGAAAAGCCTGGAATTAAAAAACAAAATTCAAAATTAATTTTAAATCAATTTAAAACAGGGTTAAAAAGGGAAATTATAGACAAAATAGGTTTGGCACTTATTAGGGAAAAGAATTTAAATTTAAAAATAGCACAAGAAATTGCGTGCTATGAAGAACAAAATCAGTTATCCTTGAAAATTAGATATAAAAATTTTAATAATATTGCACAGCGGGAATATCAAAAGTCCGTAAGTAATTTTAAACAAATTAAAAATTATCCTAATGCAAATTTTAAACAGGATAACAATGAACAAAATCAAAATGATATCAAAAATAATAAATTATATTGTCAAAATTGTAACAAAAATAATCATATAACAGAAAATTGTTGGTTTAGAAAACAAAATAAAATTTTTAATAAATTGAATACTTTTAAATATAATTGTTCAAATTGTGGGAAAAATAACCATACAATAGAACGATGTTTTCTTTTAAAATCGAATTAAAATTGTAGGTCTGAAAATACATTAGTAAATAGGTCTAACAATTTGACAACATCCTCTACGTCTAAATCAAAGGGTGCAATTCCAAAAAAATCAAAAAACTTAAATCGTCCTCCGTTCAAACCTCGGAGCGGAGAGAATTAAATTCAGAATTAAATAGGGGAATGTCAGTTTCGCCCATTATTCAGAAAGAGTATAAAGAATCATCATCCGACATATATTTTAATAATTATGATAATTTAGAAAGTATTCCATGTTTTATAAATTTATTCATAAATTCCAAATTATTAACATTATTAATAGACACGGGTTCTCCTGTAACAATTATTTCGGAACAAAATATTGAACAAAAATTAACAAAATTTTCAAAAAATAATTTTAACTGCGTAACAGGGCATAAATTACCAATTCTCGGCACAGCTCGAGTAGAAGTTGGTTTCGAACCAAACGTACTTAAGTCATATTTTGATGTCTTAGTATGTGGTATTAAACTACCGTTAGAAGCAGATGGTATAATCGGTAGAGATTTTCTTCATTTTACGCGAGCAAAAATTTATTTTGATAAACAATTAATTAATATTTGGAATACTACTATAAAATTATTATGTTTAGATCAGGAAAATCAAAATCTTAGTATTATTAAAGAAAAAATTTATACAATTTCAAACAAATCAATACAACAAAATTTTGATATTTTAATAGAAAACGAACGGCGAACTGAACAAAGCAAAAATTTAGAAACGAAATGTAAGGAACAAGATGAAATAAATAAAAAATTGTTATACCAAATTAAAAATTAAGAATCAAAATTAAATAATATTGAAATTCAGACCATAGAATTAGATAACCAAACAAAAACCAACAATAATAATAATGAATGCCTGCCCAATAACAATTATAAATTAAATTTTAAACCAACTATAATAAATATAATAATTCAATTTTTTATTCTTATTATTTTATTAAGTCAATTTGTTTTTAATATAATCGTATCATTATTACGTCTAACTCTAAAAGAAAGGCCATATTGTATTCAGTGCAACTGTAAAGATAAAGCAGTAGTATCTATCAAAAATATACCGTGTGACTCAGAGAAGCACACAATAGAAATGCACACCGAATCAAAATCTTCGTGTGGGAAAAACCTTGACGACAAACCTCTAATAAATAATAACAATAATTGTTTAACAATAAATGATCGTGTTTTACGTTCGAATTGTACAAAAGCGCAAATAGAAGGAGATTTTGCCAGTAAGCTGAGGGTCCCTTGATATCAGTCAACAATCTGATAATTGCAATTTGTCACAAATTTTTGATGGAAGCGTAGATTAAATTGAAAATAAAAGTAAAGAAAGTGCAATAAATAAAGGCACAATTAATAATAAAAGTGTTTCAAATGAAAACACAAATAATATAATTAATAATAATAAAGTCGTCCAAGGGTTAAGTAATAATAATAATAATTGCACTGAAAAAGTAAAACCAAATATTAATAATAACTATTCTGATATTTTATTATGTGAAAATTTAAAAATTCCTGCTCACAGTGAAGCAAATTTTAAATTTAAATTAAAAAAGAATTTAAATAATAATGATAATATTTTAATAGAAGCTTATGAGCTGCCAATAAGCGGCGTATATGTAGCTCACTGTGTAAGCAATATAAAATATTGTCAGGGCCGTATTATTAATTTAAATACTTTTGAAGTTGAATTAAAACAAAATACAAAATTGGGCAGAGCAACCAATCAATTTAAAATTGTACAAAATTTTGAAGAAAATAATAAAAACGACAAAAAAAGTGTCAGGGTAATAGGAAATATTCAGAAAAATAAAAGCGATATTTTTGAAGACATAGATGTATCACATTTAGATGAAAAAAATAAAAATTTGTTACTAGAATTATTAAATAGGTACAAAGATATTTTAATTGACAATGATTCTGTACTTACGAGTACTACTAAAGTTAAACATAAAATTATAACAGAAAATGTACCGCCAATCTCAAAACGCCCGTATCGTGTTCCATTCCATCAGAGACAAGTTATTAAAGATGAAATTGATAGATTGTTAAAATCCAAAATTATAAGACCATCAAATTCTCCTTGGTCCGCCCCTGTTGTATTTATTATAAAAAGAACTGAGTCAGGTGAAAATAAAATACGAATGTGTTTAGATTATCGTGCGTTAAATTCCATTATTTCCCAATTCCAAATTTAAATGAACAAATAGAACAATTTAATAATTCTAATTTATTTAGTGTGATCGATGTAACAGCTGCTTATCATCAAAT
Source organism: Stenolophus ochropezus (assembly GCA_035578165.1). NCBI lineage: Eukaryota > Metazoa > Arthropoda > Insecta > Coleoptera > Carabidae > Stenolophus > Stenolophus ochropezus. The sequence goes on along the minus strand of JAQOWZ010000131.1, from coordinate 211,774 downwards.
AGATATGGATGAAAATGACAAAGAAAATACTGCATTTTTCGTACCTGATGGTCATTATGAATATAACAAAATGCCTTTTGGTTTATGTAACGCTCCAGCTGCATTTCAAAGATTTATGAATTTTACACTTTCCGGCCTAATTAATGAAATTTGTATGGTATCTTTAGATGATATATTTATTTTTAATTCTTCAGGCATCGAGAATCATATTAAAAAAAATAAGTTTAGTTTTTGACCGACTAAAAAATGCAAATATTAAATTAAAAGCCTAAAAATGTAATTTTATGATGAAAGAAGCAAATATTCAGGCCATATAATATCTGAAAATGGAGTGAAACCAGACCGAAGTAAAATTGAATCAATTAAATCATATCCTCTTCCAAAATGTGTTAAAGATGTTCCAGGATTTTTAGGCCTAGTCGGGTGGTATAGGAAATTTATTCCAAAACTTTCCGAATTAGCAGAACCACTCACAAATTTAACTAAAAAAGATGTAAAATTTGAAATTACTCCTGAAGTCGAGCAGTCTATTACAAAATTGAAAGAAGCTATTATTCAGTATTGTTTTATCTAAATTTTGATGAACTCTTTATTTTATCTACCGACGCCAGTGGCGTAGGATTGGGAGTTATTTTAAGTCAGGTTAGAGGAGGTTTCGAAAAACCAATCACTTATGCAAGCAGAAAATTAAATAAGGCTGAGAAAAATTATAGTACAACAGAATTAGAATGTTTCGCAGTTGTCTTTGAAATTAAACAATTTAGATGTTACTTATACGGGAAAAATTTTACAATAATTACAGATCACAGGTCATTAAAATGGCTTCTAACATTAAAAGATTGTAGTTCTAGATTATCAAGATGGTCACTTGTGTTAAGCGAATATGACTTTGATATTAAATACAGACCTGGAAGAAAACACGGTAATGCTGACGCGCTAAGCCGAAAGTACGAGATAAATAATGTATGTTCACAAAATTTTTAAGATTTTATTAAATATATTCAAAATTATAATAATAATAAAAATATTACTAACGTTGCGATCAAATATGGTGACTTATTATCAGCACCAGAAAATTTTTCCTTGGCTCATTGTGTGTCAAAAGATTTTAATATGAGTAAAGAAATTGCCAAAATATTTAAAAAACAATTTGGTCAAGTAAATTATTTGAAAAATCAAAGTAAAAATGTACGTGAGGTAGCTACTTTAATTTTTCCACAAAATTATGTATTTTATTTAATTACTAAAAGTAAATATTTCCAAAAACCTACTTATGAAAATATTTTCCAATGCTTGATAAATTTAAAAGAATTCTGTTTACAAAACAACGTTGAAAATTTAGCAATGCCTAAAATTGGCTGTGGACTAGATCGTTTAAATTGGGATATTGTTTTATCAATGATAAAATTTGTTTTTCAAAATTCTGCAATTAAAATTTACATATACTTATTATTTGAAAATGAATCAATCATTAACAGTATAAATAATACTGTAGAAAATTTAGTATTACCTGTTTGGGATAAACAAATAATTCAAATTGAACAAGAAAAAGATTCATTCTGTAAAAATATTATTAACGAAATTATAGATAAAAGTAAAAGTACTGATTCATATTTTTTGGATAGCAAAAATATTTTATACAAAGTTGATAATCAGAATCAAAAAGAACAACTGGTAATACCAAAAACATTAATTCCAAAAATTTTACATGATTTCTATAATTTACCCTTTTCTGAACATATGGGTCAACAAAAAACATATTCATTAATAAATAGTAGATTTTATTGGCCAGGTATGAAGAATGACATTTTTCAATATGTAACAAGATGTCATGCTTGTAATAGCCGAAAAAAAAGTCCACACTTAAAACATGCATTTATGCAACAAATCTCGGAAATCTCAGAACCCTTCGAAAGAACATCAGTGGATATAGTAGGACCATTCGTAACAACTAATAAAGGAAATAAATATTTGTTAACTTTCCAAGATCATTTTTCACGATATCCTAAGGCAATTCCTATTCCAAATCAAAGAGCCGAAACCGTAGCAAAAGCATTAGTAGACAATATTATAACTCGGCATGGAACTTCAAAACAATTAATATCAGACTAAGGTGCAAACTTTTTATCAGAAATTATGAAAGAAACATGCAAATTATTACAAATTGAAAAAATTCAAACAACCCCATAAAGACCACAGTCTAATGGAATACTCGAACGTAGTCATCGAGTACTAAAAGATATTTTATCTCATTATATTCATAAATATCATCAAGATTGGGATGAGTGGATACCTTTAGTATTAATGGCTTATCGAACACATGTTCATAGTTCTACTGGATACAGTCCTTATTTTATTATTCACGGTAGAGACCCCGTATTACCCATTGATGAATTTATAAAACCAAGACGTGTAAAATATGATGTTGATCAAAATTATGTTTCGGAATTAGCTGCAAAATTACCTATTGTATTTAATCACATAAAAGAAAATTTAGCTAAGTCAGGGGAGTCTAGAACAAAACAATATAACAAAAAAGCAAAAGAACTTCATGTTTCTATTGGAGATTTAGTATATTTACACAATCCACATGTAAAATCTGGTTTAAATAAAAAATTATCAAAATTTTGGGAAGGCCCATATAAAGTGTTAGAAAGAAAAGGACCTGTAACCTATAAAGTACGAGAAGTTGGAAAAAGGAAGGATCTAATTGTACATGTAGATCGTTTAAAACCTTGTTATAAAAACCCGAATTTCGGATATACTGATGAACACAGTCAAAATGAATTTTCAAATCATGATGATGAGCCAAGCCAAAACGAAATCTTAAATAAGGAAGAATTAGAAAATTCAGAATTTTTAGAACAAACTAGTCTAAATTTATTGTTATCAAATTTTCAAAATCCTATTCCCACTTCTTTAACCGTGGAAGAATTAGCACCTACGGCGTCAACGTCAACCTCGATGCCCTTAAGACGTTCTACCAGATTCAGGAGACGTCCTGTTCGATTAAATTATTAATATTCGATCGGATAATTTCTAATAGATCTGTTGTGCCCACCCGTGAGTAATGCACTGGGGTTCTCGCATCCTGACGAAATCTCCTGCGTGAGTTCGTCTAGGTGGTGAATTCCCGGTTACGCACTGGTGACCAAAACAAGTCTACAACTTTATTGAATTCGCATCCGATCGAAAAGGCAAGGAAATAAAATAAATTTTTTGAAAATTAAAATTAATAGCTCGAATCCACCAGTTGAGGTACGCTATTCGTCTTTAGCACGAGTACCTCTTCTGGATTTTTGTTTAACTTAGTTGGGAGGCTAATATCTCACGTAACGCCCTTTGGAAAGCCTATTCAAAATTGTTGAGACTAGCTGAGCCCTACCGGAATTCGAGCCGGTCATAGACCCTTTACACAGAAAAAGTGTTAAAGCTGCGTATTTTTCCTTTGAAGAAAAAAAGTTTTCACTAAAATTAAATATAAGTTAAAAAAAGCAAATACATATGATGATTATAGCGACCTTTAGATTAAGAACTAAATAAGACCCTGTCCTGGGGGTTTATTGCATATGACTGCGAGGGACCTGTCCTCAATATGACCACCATTTCTCTGAAGGATGTCGAAGAGTGTCCACATCCAGACTCCGATTACCAGAGTGAACAGGTCCAGGCCAAAGTTATTCAAAGAAATGAAGTTAAACTCGTACCAGTTCAAGCATGTCTTGTAAAAATAACTCGAATTATATATTACTGTGGAATGCATAGTCACACTTCTGCAGTAACAAATGGGATTGCAAATTATGTATAGAAAATCGGAGCCCCAGAATGTAGAAATATTCATAGATACAAAACACTAAAAAATTTACCAACAAATCATCGGAGAAATAAATATGAACGGTACAACATCAGCCTCATTAGTGGCCTACGGCAGCCTAACACCCGAAGGGGCTTGTAAAGGAACAACGTATCATGAAAATGGTCACACCTGGGACAACGTCGTTATTACAGCTGCAGTAAAAATACAAACCAAAGACTATTTAGCTCCAGTAAAATTGGATTTTATTATGTTATATTACTTATAAAGTATGTATGCGGAGTAGGGCTTCGAGCAATCACTATTTACCATACAATTGGTTGCGGTTGGTACCTTATCACCAGTATATGGGGTACTTTAACTAACTGGCTCCTTCATCGAAATATATTGAGCAAACAAAAGAAGCAGAATACAACCAGTGATACGGAGACAACAACCACACCCGGAGCTCCTCCCCGCGTTTACCTCGAAATCAACAGCCCATCCCATTGGACGGATAATCGTCAGGATCAAACTTAATTTATGTATTGCTTTATTATTTTTATACATTTTAATTTTAATATAGATAGAGTTGTTAAAAATATAAACTGTTACAGAATTATTCGTAGTAACCCACCTTACCTTCCACGAGAATTGAGTGCTCAGGGACTTTAGTGATCAGCCCTCATATGTGCCAGGAACTTTGATGTGGAGGTGCAGAGTGAATTTCGTATATATTATATATTATTAAGTTTTATTTTGTATTTTATATCATACTAACACTTGTAAAGGAATGACACTTGACAGTATCATTCTTTCATAAAGAAAGGGGTAATGTAACAAACCGACAAAATTTAAATAATTAGCTGCTATAGTCATTCATTATTAGTGGGGTAAAAATGCTGAACAAGTCAGTTTTTTCAATCTTCTTGCTCTCGGAGAATTCATTCATTCGTTTGCAAGCAGGCGTCTCAACAGTAATTAGTTAATTTTATCTATCGTTCGGTTTTTAAAATAATTCAAAATTCCTATTAAATTAAAATCAACCAACCTCAAGTGTCCTTTTAAGCCTTTTATCCTTCTGCCTTTTTTTATAATAAATTATTGGGAAGATAATAATACTTCAAGTAAGTATTTATTAATCTTTTTTTTTAATATTTAATATAATTAGTCTTTATTACATTTCTATTAAGAAATATATTTAAAGCACGTTACAGTGTCATTTCAATAAATACGTTGTATATTGTAAGCTACATGGTCTGGATTCTAGAATATCTACCACACTAGACATAGCAATTTTCTTGATGCAATGTTTTCTACTCTGAGATAGCGCGTGAAGAATTATAAAATACGGGCGCGGAAGCAAATAATTATATGATTTTTTACAAAAATAAAGTCAGATTTTACCTATTCTTGATGAATACGTTGTATATTTTAAGCTACATGGGCTGGATTCTAGAATACCTACCACACTTGAAATAGCTATTTTCTTGTTGCAATGTTTCCTTTTATCTAAAATACGATAAAAAATTATAAATTTCGGGCGCGGAAGCAAATATTTATATGATTTTTCACAAAAATAAAGTCAGATTTTACCTTTTCTTGATGAATACGTTGTATTTTGTAAGCTACATGGGCTGGATTCTAGAATACCTAACACACTTGAAATAGCAATTTTCTTGTTGCATTGTTTTCTTTTAGGTAAACTATGATGAAAAATTATAAAATTCGGGCGCGGAAGCAAATATTTATATGATTTTTTACAAAAAAACAGTCAGAGTTTACCTATTCTTGATAAATACGTTGTATATTGTAAACTACATGGGCTGGATTCTAGAATACCTACCACACTTGAAATAGCAATTTTCTTGTCGCAATGTTTTCTTTTAGCTAAAATATGATGAAGAATTATGAAATTTGGACGCGGAAGCAAATATTTATATGATTTTTTACAAAAATGCAGTCAGAATTTACCTATTCTTGATAAATACGTTGCATATTGTAAGCTACATGGGCTGGATTCTAGAATACCTACCACACTTGAAATAGCAATTTTCTTGTTGCAATGTTTTCTTTTACCTAAAATATGATGAAGAATTATAAAATTCGGGCGCGGAAGCAAATATTTATATGATTTTTTACAAAAATACAGTCAGATTTTACCTATTCTTGATAAATACGTTGTATATTGTAAGCTACATGGGCTGGTTTCTAGAATACCTACCACACTTAAAATAGCAATTTTCTTGTTGCAATGTTTTCTTTTAGCGAAAATATGGTGAAAAACTACAAAAATTCGGGCGCGGAAGCAAATGTTTATATGATTTTTTACAAAAATTAAGTCAGATTTTACCTGTTATTGAAATGTATATTTTTGTTAAAACATTCATATTCATGCTTTAGGATCTATACTATGGATAATTTTAGCATTGCACATGCAAAAGTGACCATAACGTGGTACCAATCGGATAATAAACATTCAATTTTCGGGTGTCATTTTAATGAATACGTTGTATAGTGTAAGCTACATGGGCTGGATTCTAGAATACCTACCACACTTGTAATAGCAATTTTCTTATTGCAATGTTTTCTTTTAGCTAAAATATGATGAAAAATTATAAAATTCTGCCGCGGAAGCAAATATTTATATAATTTTTACAAAAATAAAGTCAGATTTTACCTATTCTTAATATGGATATTTTTGTTAAAACATTCATATTCATGCTTTAGGATCTATACTATGGATAATTTTAGCATTGGACATGCAAAAGTGACCATAACGTGGTACCAATCAGATAATAAACATTCAATATTCCGTTGTCATTTTAATGAATACGTTATATATTGTAAGCTACATGGGCTGGATTCTAGAACACCTACCACACTTGAAATAGCAATTTTCTTGTTGCAATGTTTTCTTTTAGCTAAAATATGATAAAAAATTATAAATTTCGGGCGCGGAAGCAAATATTTATATGACTTTTTACAAAAATTAAGTCAGATTTTACCTGTTCTTAAAATGGATATTTTTGTTAATACATTTATATTCATGCTTTAGGATCTATACTATGAATAATTTTAGCATTGCACATGCAAAAGTGACCATTACGTGGTACAAATCGGATAATATACATTCAATTTTCGGGTGTCATTTTAATGAATACGTTGTATAGTGTAAGCTACATGGGCTGGATTCTAGAATACCTACCAGACATGAAATAGCAATTTTCTTGTTGCAATGTTTTCTTTTAGCTAAAATATGATAAAAAATTATAAAATTCGGGCGCGGAAGCAGATGTTTATATGATTTTTTACAAAAATAAAGTCAGATTTTACCTATTCTTGATGAATACTTTGTATATTGTAAGCTACATGGGCTGGATTCTAGAATAACTACCACACTTGAATTAACAATTTTCTTGTTGCAATGTTTTCTTTTAGCGAAAATATAATGAAAAATTATAAAATTCGAGCGCGGAAGCAAATATTTATATGATCTTTTACAAAAATAAAGTCAGATTTTACCTATTCTTGATGAATACGTTGTATATTGTAAGCTAAATGGGCTGGATTCTAGAATACCTACCACACTTGAAAAAGCAATTTTCTTGTTGCAATGTTTTCTTTTAACTAAAATATGATGAAGGTTTATAAAATTCGGGCGCGGAAGCATATATTTATATGATTTTTTACAAAAATAAAGACAGATTTTACCTATTCTTGAAATGGATATATTTGTTAAAACATTCATATTTATGCTTTAGGATCTACACTATGGATGGTTTTAAGCATTGTACAAGCAAAAGTGACCAAAACGTAATACCAATCAGGTAATAAACATTAAATTTTCGGGTGTCATTTTAATGAATACGTTGTATATTGTAAGCTACATGGGCAGGATTCTAGAATACCTACAAAACTTGAAATAGCAATTTACTTGTTGCAATGTTGTCTTTTAGCTGAAATATGATGAAGAAATATAAAATTTGGGCGCGGAAGCAAACATTTATATGATTTTATACAAAAATAAAGTCAGTTTTTACCTATTTTTGATAAATACGTTGTATATTGTAAGCTACATGGACTGGATTCTAGAACACCTACCAAACTTGAAATAGCAATTTTCTTGTTGCAACGTTTTCTTTTAGCTAAAATATGAAATAAAGTCAGATTTTACAAATTCTTGATATGGATATTTTTGGTAAAACATTCATATTCGTGTATAGGATCTATACTATGACTTGTTTTAAGCATTGGACATGCAAAAGTGACCAAAACGTGGTACTACTCAGATAATAAACATTTAATTCTCGGGTGTCATTTTAATGAATACCTTGTATATTGTAGGCTACATGGGCTGGATTCTAGATCACCTACCAAACTTGAAATAGCAAAATTCTTGTTGCAATGTTTATGTTTAGGTAAAATATGATATAGAATTATAGATTTCGGGCGCGGGAGCAAATATTTATATGATTTTTTACAAATATAAAGGCAGATTTAACCTATTCTTGATATGAATATTTTTGTTAAAACATTCATATTCATACTTTAGGATTTATACTATGGATGGTTTTAAGCATTGGACATGCAAAAGTAACCAAAACGTGGTACCAATCGGATAATAAACATTCAATTTTCGGATGTCGTTTTAATGAATACGTTGTATATTGTAAGCTACATGGGCTGGATTCTAAAATACCTACAACACTTGAAATAGCAATTTTTTTTGTTGCAATGTTTACTTATAGCTAAAAAATTATGAAGAATTATAAAATTCGGGCACGGAAGCAAATATTTTGAAACGATTTCATTCGTTTCGCGGTTTTTTTATTTAAATCTTTTATATTTAACTAAACATACGACATCACAAGTGCGGCTGACTGCTTGAGAGGTGAGCGCGGTCGGTAGAGGAGTTGAGTTTCTGCAATCTGAGACAACGGACGTATTTTGATAGCGATTTGTTTGTTCTAAAAAATTTTATCTAAAGTTATTTTAGAAATCTTCGAGATTTTATTTAGAATATTCCTACTCCAGATTTTTTATTTCACTGATTTTGGTGAGTAAAGTGATATTTTTATTTTATTCGAACCTTTTGTTTTAAAGAAATATTTAGATAACCACGTGTTGTCAAAGCTTGCGAGGTAACCTCCTCAACTTTTTTCTTTTTTTGTTATTATTATTTTCCAAATTTCTCGTGTATCTTTCACAGGAAAGATTCATTTTTTATTAGTTTGCTTAATATTTTTCTTTTGAATACGATTTAGGTTATTTTTTATACTGCGGGATTTAGACAGTGCTCACGCTGATTTACTGTCGTAAGTAGAATTTGTATCGTTCCATTTTTATTTTTCTCTTTGTTTTTAGATGCCATTAGTTATCTTTTTATCGTTAATTATTTTTTTGGCAGCCAAAAAGTAAGAACAAATTTTACAAGTCCCGCAGTCAAAACGTTAGTTTTTGAAAACCTTTCAAGTCTGTTATATTCTTTCTTTCTCTTATTTTCTGGTCTTTTACAGCCTGCCCAGCTGATAGTTTTTATAAAAGTATTTGTTGTATGTTTTGTGCACAATTTTTTTTGTAAATAATAATTTTTGCATTTATTTATTGTTAAATAAATTATTTGTTCATTTTTTATTATAAAGATTTTTTTGTATTTTTGCCACGGCAAGTTATTTTTTGGGGTCAATTATCTGCTAAAATTTTTTATGTTTTATATTCCCTCCTGGTCCTGGATGGTCGAGGTTTGTTGGTAGTGGAGTGTGGAGGTCCAATCCAAGCTGAATAGTACTGCGAAACGTGCACACGTACACAGTACCAACTTACACACAGTACTGAGGCATCACGCACAAAAAAACAGCAGTTTGCATTACACAAGAACAACTCACGCAACCGCCAGACACGCTTAGTCCGGTGACACCACGCATTATCCTGTATCCTGCTTTACGCTACTACACTCCTTGTGTCCGACATCCTGTGGCGCCGCTTAATACTAACACGAACAGTACACATTCCGTCGACAAGCCGAACCTCGGTACCAAGACGTCCAGGGACCCACTCCAACGACCTAGCCATTTCAGACCCATCGATATTTTGTTACCCCGCAAAAGGTATTTTCTTATTTTTTTGTAATAGGCAATAATTGTCCTCGTTAATTTCCTATTGTACTTTTACTAGCCGTAAATAAAATTAGTTTTATTTTCAATTTGTTATTTTCGGTGTTGTTGTGTCCACCATTTTCCTTTTGGCACAACTGGCGCCCATCCCTATTATTGTTATTACAAATATCTTAGTGACCCACGACCTAGCGATACTACGACCAATTCTGAGCTGTCGAGGTAAGTGTGTGACGCGTGATTTCTTTTTGGGAAATCACGGTAATTTTTTGAACATTATTTTTAAATTTCTGGCACACGTCACACAAATAATTTTGGCGCCCAGCGTGTGGCCCGTGGTTAATATTTTGTTGGTAATTTTTTTAAATTTAAAATTATTTTTCGTGGTTTTGCTTGGTCTTTTCTAAATCTCTCTTTACTCTTTTATTTTTATCTTTCTCTTTGCTTTTCTCTCTACATATTGTTATTTGGCACTAAAATTATTTTTTTTCAAAAATGTCACTTACCGTGGAACACATCCAATATCTACGAGGAGAGGAAATCAGTTACGAGCTCAAAATTCGAAATTGTTTCTATCCCGGATCAAATGAGGAAAATTTAAACATATTATGTGGATTAATCGAGATGGAAAGTATTGGGTAAACTACAGTTAATGCTGATTATTTTCCTGATCCCATCAATGACTCTCGGACATGTCTGGAAACACTTAAAGAGATGTCAGGTATGATTCAAAATTTTAATAGTAGAAATCGTTCTCATATAGAGCAATTTCAAGTTGAAATAAATTCTCGTTTAGTTGCCTTGTATCTTCGTATTTCTCGTTTGCCTCAACATTTAAGTGGCGATCTTTTGAGATTGCTGTCTATGATAAAATCTGCCCTTTCTTCCATGTCCCGTGTAGTTGATACTAACCAGGTAGTAAATTTAATTGATTTTGATGAAATACCTTCCACTAATTCTTTTCCAACTACTTTATCTATCCCTATTGCCATGCTAAGTTCGTTCGATGATAGTTGCCAAAGCTTTTTGCAAAAATTGAATGCTATTAGATTTAGTAACGTACATATTACCCCTACGGTATCGAATGTACATTCTGAAATTCCACCGACACGGCTACCACATCATCTACCAAGCAGTACTGTTTTACCTCGTTCCGCGACTTGCGATCATAAAAATTTAGTTGCCAAATGGAATATTACATTTGATGGAAATACCGGCCTTAATAGTTTTCTCGAAAATATCAACAGCACGGCTTATTCTCGTGGCGTCTCTCACGAACAATTATTTCGCCAAGCTGGTGACCTCTTTACCGGCCATGCTCTCGTTTGGTATCGCATGATACGCAACTCTATATCTTCTTGGTCGAAACTTGTTTCTAAACTTCGTTCTACCTTTTTACCTGCTAATTATGATCTAGCTCTTATGGATGAGATTCGGAATCGAACCCAAGCTTCTTGTGAGAAGGTAGAGACTTTTATTGCCATCATGGAAAACTTATTCTGTCGTTTAACTAAAACTCCTGACGAACAAACCAGGGTTAGTTACATTATTCGTAATTTACAACCGCATTTTCAGAGATTTTGCTCACTTCAAAATATTACCTCTCTCTCAGAATTGATTACTATTTGCAAGAGAATTGAAAACACTGAACTTAATGTCTCGCAGTTCAAAAATCCGCCAACTCGTTCCTCACATACTTTAGAACCCGATCTTTCATTTCAAAGTAGTTCTAAATCATCCTGTAAATTGGATAGGAATTTTTCTCGTTCAGCCGTTGCAGTTGTAGGTCTAGGGCGTGTTCTTAGTTGTTGGAACTGTAATAGTACGGAACATCTTTATCCAAAATGTCCAAAGCCTCGTAATCTCTTTTGCTTTTCTTGTGGTAAAAGAAACGTTACCAAACTTGAATGCCCTAACTGTTCAAAAAACGTGTGCGGCGCCTCGGTCTTGCCAGCTGTCGAGGAAAACGCCACCCCAACGCTGGTAAAGTCGTTAGAAAAACCGACAGAGACGAGTGGTCTCAATGGTTAAACCAAGTCTCTAACTTTTTTACGAATAATGTCATTTCACCTATTTTTAATAAATAAAGTGATGATAACCGACCTTTCGTTACTATCTTCATTCACGGAGTTTCTATGACAGCCTTAGTTGATTCGGGTGCTAATATTTCTATTGTAGGTGGTCGAGGCTATTTAATGCTAAAACATCTATTTTCTCTAAAACCTAGTGTTGTTCCTACCGTTTCAACTGCTGATGGTAAATCTCATCCAACCCTAGGCAAAGTTTTTGTACTTTTCTCGTTGGGTAAAACGAGTAGTCATTTTTCTTTTACTGTCGTTCCTTCTGTAAAACGTCCTGTAATATTAGGTGTGGACTTTTGTCGTTGTTTTGGTCTTAAGTTAGACTTTTCTAAGTATTCGTGGCATGCCTAAAATTAAATTGCTTCTCTTAGTGGTGTTTCTAGCCGTCAAAACTTATCTTCCCGTCCTCAAGAAACTCTTCATTCCGTTGTTGCTGATTTTGAAAAGCTCGGATCTAGGACTCGGTTGTACCAATAAAATTCAACATGTTATTGATACTGGTGACGCGCTTCCCTTAAAACAGCGCCAATATCCTCTTTCTCCAGTTATGATGGAGTTCGTTAATAAAGAACTGGACAAAATGGTGGAATTGGGAGTGGTTCGTCCATCTGTGAGTCCGTGGTCTAGTCCAATATTACTTGTCAAAAAGAAATCGGGAGAATATCGGCTATGTTTTGATGGTCGGAAACTTAATTCGGTTACACGTAAGGATAGCTATCCCTTGCCTCGCGTAGATTACATCTTAAGTAAGCTGGGTAATGCAAAGTTTCTGTGTTCTGTTGATCTAAAGAGTGCATTTTGGCAAATTCCTTTATCGGCTTCATCTAAAGAAAAAACCGCTTTCTCTGTACCAGGTCGCGGTCTGTTTGAGTTCGTTCAAATGCCATTCGGTCTTTGTAATGCCCCTCAAACTCTTCAAAGACTAATGGATGAAGTTTTCGGTCCAGAATTAGACCCAAACGTTTTTGTTTACCTAGACGATTTAATTATCGCTACTTCTTCTTTTGAAGAACATATCGTTATTCTCTATAAAGTTTTAGATCGCCTCAAAGCGGCCGGTTTCACTGTAAATGTCAAGAAATGCGAATTTTTTTTACCTTCTCTCAAATACCTTGGTTTTGTTGTCGATCAACACGGTCTTCGCACTGATCCCGATAAGGTATCTGCTATTGCAAATCTTCCTAGACCTAATACCGTAACCGAAGTGCGTAGGGCTTTAGGTTTATTCTCGTGGTACAGGATATTTGTACCAAACTTTGCCTCTATGTCAGCTGTTATTTCGGACCTTACTAAAGGTAAAGGTAAAAAGTCCACCATTTCTTGGACGTCAGCTGCTGACGAAGCTTTTAATCAATTAAAAGATGCGCTAATATCTGCCCCAACTCTTGCTAGCCCTGATTATAGTAAACCTATTAAGCTTTTTAAGATCTATACTGACGCTTCCAATTATGGACTTGGAGCTGTGCTTACACAGATTGGCGATGATAATGAGGAACATCCTATTTCATATGCAAGTCGTACTTTGAATAAAGCTGAGAAAAATTATTCAGTTACGGAAAAAGAATGTCTTGCCGTAATTTTCGGTATCTTAAAATTTCGTTCTTTTATCAAAGGGCTTCATTTCGAAGTTATTACTGACCACTACTCTCTTTTGTGGCTGCTTCGCATGCAGGATCCGCATGGAAGATTAGCTCGCTGGTCGGTACAATTACAACAATTTCACTTTAGCATCACTCACCGCCCTGGCAAACTCCATGAATTACCTGATGCTCTATCTAGGTGTCCTCTGGAGGTTTGTGTCATCGACAATAAGACTTTTTTAAATACCCGGGACAATTGGTATTATCGAATGCGTGAAAAGGTAGTTTTAAGTCCAAACGACTATCCGGACTGGCGCGTGGAAAATAATTTTTTGTACAAAAACATCTTATCTCCCTATTCCCTTTCTTCTAATTTGTCTACATGGAAATTAGTTGTACCCCGGGAGTTTCGTAAAGAAATTGTCTCACGATGTCACGATGATACAACTGCCGCTCATTTTGGAATCTTTAAAACTTTTCACCGTGTTGCATCAGAATATTACTGGCCTAAGATGCATCATTTTATTGCCGGTTATGTAAAACGTTGCAAGACTTGTTTATCTCAAAATGTTCCTCATATCCCTCCACCTGGTTTAATGGGCAGGGAAAAGATTATAAAGTTTCTTTGGCAAGCTATCTCCGTTGATCTTATGGGACCATTACCTCCTTCGTCAGCTGGAAATCGCTATATTTTAGTAGTGACCGATTGGTTTTCCAAATTTGTCATTGTTCACCCTATGCGTGAAGCTAACGCTCCAAAAATTTGTAAAATTTTAGAGGAAAATGTTTTTCTCTTATTTGGTGTGCCACAAATTGTTATGTGCGATAATGGAACTCAGTTCGTCCCTAAATTATTTACAGATCTTATCGCTAAATATAAAATACCTAAATTATGGTATAACGCCAAGTTTCACCCCCAGGTGAATTTTGTTGAGCGTACCAATCGGGTAATTAAAACAGCTATTAGGTCTTATCTCGACAATAATCATCGTGCTTGGGATAAAAATCTTCAAGCCATCGCTCAGGCCGTTCGTACGAGTGTGCACGAAGTTACTCGATTTACTCCAGCTTTTCTTACTTTTGGTAGGCATGTTCCAGTTTCAGGAAACTTTTACCGTTCTTTACCTGACAATATTTGTTCCGATTCCCCAGCTGATTATGGCAACTCATTATCAGAGATTTCTGAATTTTTCTTAATCGTTCAATACCGTATTCATCAAGCTTGTGAGCAAAACGCGAAATATTATAATAAACATCGTCGTCAGCTCGAATTTGATGAAGGTGATCTAGTTTATCGTAGAAATCGAGTTTTATCTGTTGGTTCTAGATGTTTCTCTTCGGCTCTAGCACCTCGTTATGTCGAAAGCAAGGTTTTTCGGAAACTATCTCCTCTCGCGTATCACCTTCACGATACCGACGGAACTGATGCTGGCATCTACCACATAAAGGACCTTAAACCTGCACCTACTGTCCCCGATGATCCTGACACAACTTTTGATGATTCCGTTACGTCATCATCCTTTTTGGAGGGGGGGCAGTGAAACGATTTCATTCGTTTCGCGGTTTTTTTATTTAAATCTTTTATATTTAACTAAACATACGACATCTCTAGTGCGGCTGACTGCTTGAGAGGCGAGCGCGGTCGGTAGAGGAGTTGAGTTTCTGCAAGCTGAGACAACGGACGTATTTTGATAGCGATTTGTTTGTTCTAAAAATTTTTATCTGAAATTATTTTAAAAATCTTCGAGATTTTATTTAAAATATTCCTGCTCCAGATTTTTTATTTCACTGATTTTGGTGAGTAAAGTGATATTTTTATTTTATTCGAACCTTTTGTTTTAAAGAAATATTTAGATAACCACGTGTTGTCAAAGCTTGCGAGGAAACCTCCTCAATTTTTTTCTTTTTTTGTTATTATTATTTTCCAAATTTCTCGTGTATCTTTCACAGGAAAGATTCATTTTTTATTAGTTTGCTTAATATTTTTCTTTTGAATACGACTTAGGTTATTTTTTATACTGTGGGATTTAGACAGAGCTCACGCTGATTTCCTGTCGTAAGTAGAAATTGTATCGTTCCATTTTTATTTTTCTCTTTGTTTTTGGGTGCCATTAGTTACCTTTTTATCGTTAATTATTTTATTGGCAGCCAAAAAGTAAGAAATAAATTTTACAAATCCCGCAGTCAAAACGTTAGTTTTTGAAAACCTTTCAAGTCTGTTATATTCTTTCTTTCTCTTATTTTCTGGTCTTTTACAGCCTGGCCAGCTTATAGTTTTTATAAAAGTATTTGTAGTATTTTTTGTGCACAATTTTTTTTTGTAAATAATAATTTTTTCATTTATTTATTGTTAAATAAATTATTTGTTCATTTTTTATTATAAAGATTTTTTTGTATTTTTGCTACGGCAAGTTATTTTTTGGGGTCAATTATCTGCTAAAAAATTTTATGTTTTATATTCCCTCCTGGTCCTGGATGGTCGAGGTTTGTTGGTAGTGGAGTGTGGAGGTCCAATCCAAGCTGAATAGTACTGCGACACGTGCACACGTACACAGTACTAACTTTCACACAGTACTCAGGCATCACGCACAAAAAAACAGCAGTTTGCATTACACAAGAACAACTCACGCAACCGCCAGACACGCTTAGTTCGGTGACACCACGCATTATCCTGTATCCTGCTTTACGCTACTACACTGCTTGCGTAGTTTGAATGGTATTATGTTTCTTCAGTCTGATGCTAATGTGTTTTTGTAAAAAACGATGGGGTAACTATTATTTTGAAGAATATTGTACATGTAGTTGATATTTTGTTGGTGATACATTGAATGAGATAGTAAAATGGCCCTGTCTACTCATGAGTTTATAACACTTATTTTATATTTAAGATTTGTGTGTGAATTAAAATTGAGGTATCGTCCTGAAGCAGTGGGTTTGATGTACCAGTTAGTGAGGATTTTGTTATCTTTTCTAATTACAGTGGTATCAAGGAAGTGTATATGATTATTAATTTCCATTTCTAAGGTGAATTTGTAACCCTTCCTCGATGAGGATAGGAGTGACAAAAATATTTAATATGGGGTTCTTTGTCAGACTGGAGACGGAACAAGTACTAGGAGATGGAGATTGAATTAAACAGAAATACTCACGTTTGAATATATAAACAAATAAATATAATGTATATTGTTGACTGTACACTTTCGATGATAATGTATATTGTTGACTGTACACTTTCGATGTTACTCACACTTCTATTGCCGTTTATCACTACTATCTCCTATTCATTACCTTACTCTATATATACAAAAGACACAAGTGCTAAGTCAGCAAATATTAGCTTTACCTTACTCAATATTATTTATGTATTACATCCATTTCCTATTTACTTAATTGGTGCCACTAGAATGTGCTGACTTAGACTTGTTACATTCCTCCCGACTTCGAGAAATTTGTTTCCTGTAAGGAGCACAATTTCCAGAAGCACTTACTTATCCTAAACTTAATGTCTCTACATGATCACTTTGTTATTTCTCTCCCAGTTGTCTGCATCGTAGCACAACACCACACATATAAATTGTTCACTTTGGTGTCCACTTCCCGTCTTGAATGATAATGAAATGCCGCGCTGTGCCACTTGACCTTGCCGTTCAATTTTTTTGTGTATATGATGACAACAGATTTCTTGCTTACCCCGGGTATCCATCGCTTTTCTGATCTGTAGCTCCTTGGTCTTCATGCTGGTTGTGCTGGGACGTGATCAGTCTTAATCTAAGCTAACTAACGTTGGTGAAACCATCCTGGTTGTGTGCTTGGTTCTCTAGGGGGCGCACTAAGTGTTACAACCCCAGGTATACCCCCATCTTTATCGCGGTTTATATTTAATACTTCAAACTCTTGTCCTTGGTTGTGTTGACGCGTTCTGCAGTGGTGATTATTCAGAACTAGGTGCGTCAACGCGTTCCAGAGACAAGCAACTATACTAATAGTGCATCCCATTGTTCTATATAAATTAAATCCATTTATTATGGCGTCCAACAAATATTTAAAAATTTTGAAAATTGTATAAACCCCAATAAAGCCTGACATAAACATACCTATACTGGAGAACCAACCCCACATTTGTTTAGCCGTAGACACTGCCAAGCTTCTGAGATCACCTTTCGAGAAAAGGTCTAGAGTTGATAGACCCTGGTCTACCGTATCTCGTCCTACTACCTTTCTCGTTATTATATTTGCTATGGCTTGTCGTTCTAGCCCGAAAATTAACGCATCTTGAGCCGATTTTATCTCTTTTTTTGAGTAGATGCCGGCGTTCCCTATGTCGTACAGAGGTTTGAATGTGAACTTTGGTTCTTGCTGTACCTCCAACATTTCTGGCTCGATACCCTGCGTTAGATGCGGGCTGAACCCAAGCCACTTATCTTCCACGAAGTACAGGGCTGGTGCTAGATGACTGCAATCTATCTGCTCGGCTTTGTCTTGCAGGATGTGTGTTAATGGAGTCATGATCATTTCTTCCTCATCCGCAAATATGGGTAGTTCGTTGTAGCATTCTTCTACTCTCCGAATTTTCACTACCCTTGGTGAACATTGCATAATGTGGATGACTTCGCCCATGACTCGCCCTACGTACCCTAACTTATTTTTAATAAGGGTGCTTACTGCATTTGGAGCTAAGGGAGCTAGTAACAGTCGATTTCGCAACATGTCTCGCTCGAGTAGACAATGCCTGTGAATTACGTCACTATGCATGTCTCTCATTTCTCTTTTGAAGGATTGTTCAACGTAAAGGAATTTAGTATTCAGATATGCTAATAAATTTACATTTTTTGGATTTGGAACCCCGTTGACTAAATATTTAATACCAAAGTCTTTTTTAAATGCAACTAATAATTTTGGGTGTGCGGTGAGCCAAACTTCGTTGTTACAAATGTTTGTTCTCTCCAATAATCTTACTGCGAAAATCTTTTCTCCTTCCTCGACTACCACATACCTTTTACTGTCCCCAAATTTTGATTTTTCTGTGGATACTAGGCTCACATCTCCTTCAAAAATTAGTGACATATTGCTGCCATCGCACTGCCCTGTCGCGACTCGTTCCCACACTGTTTCTCCTATTTCAGTATCCATGCAGTAACCATTTAAAAACTTACACACTACACCACCTTTTAAACTAATCGCATTAGATTCTAATTTGACAGTCGCCGAGTAATCCTTTAGTGTGATTTTTACAGTTGCTTGTACCGCAACACCTTCCCATGATACTCCATTTTCAATAAACGATCCTCCGGTGCATTTCCCGGAAATATCTAACCTCCCTGCCAAAGTTAGTGAGGCTGAGATTGTCCCATTACTTAAGAGTTTGTTTATAACTGAGTTTCCCAGCCCCTTATACATTTTTGTACGATGCATCAGGCGACATTCTTCCGGACCAACTTCATGGATGTATGTAAGAAGCCCTTGTTGAACGGAAGACGTATGACTGTGCATCCCGCAGTGCTGATTTAACCGTGTAACCTCTACCAGACAAGTGTACACTTGGACGTTGCGAAATTCGTCTTCTTGTAATATCTGGACGTTGGCGCGAAACTCATTGTACCCTTTATCTAAATCTGGGCATTCGGCTACGTCTTTTAGCGAGATGGTCGTTATATTTGTATTCGGTCCCCTGCAGTTGAATCCGATTAGCGCGTATGCCGCACTAATAAGACTGCAAATTATCCACACAACCGGGATGGACTGCATCTGTAATTTAAAAACATTATCGTCCTGATGGTTGTATCCAGGGATAGTCTGGTGCTGGACCCTTGCTACGTGTATGGTATGGAGTGGTGGGAGTTTGTGGTAGAGCTGGCTGTTGTTCTTCAATTCGGCTTAATTCCTGTAATAAAAGTTCATAATGGTGAAGGTTATTATTTGGATTCGCTACTCTTGCTTTCTCCGGTTCCTTTGGTAGAGTTGGAGTTGTCTCTTTGTTATCCTCGTCCTTTGGAACTTCTGCTTTATAATGTTTAAGGCGATTAACGTGAACTTTGAGAATTTTGCCTGATTTATTATCTTTAATTTTATAATTAACGGGACCCAGTACTTCAATTATAAAGTACGGCCCTGTCCATGGTTTGGCTAGCTTGCGTGACGTTCCTACCTGTATTGCTGCGTCATGTAAATATACTGCATCTCCAACATTAAATTTTGTTGACATCGTGTTTTTATTAAATTGCCTATGTACTGTCTCAGTCGCTTGTGCTAAATGTTGTTTTACTTTTGTGAATGCGAATCTTTGTCTTAGTTCTGATGCGTAATTGTCCTCGTAGTCGTAACGTAATGTTGTGGTCTGGTTATATCATCGTATGGTAACTCAATGTCTCGTCCGTGCATTAAAAAAAATGGCGTCTCTTTCGTGCTGTTATGAACGCTACTTCTGTACGCTAATAAAACATATGGTAACCAATCGTCCCAGTCAGTTTGATCGTGCTTAACAAAATGTGACAAAATATCTTTAAATACGCGGTGACTTCGTTCTAGCACTCCATTTGTTTGAGGTCTATAGGTAGTTGTTTGAATTTTTTCGGTTCTGAAAATAGTGCATACTTCTTTAAATACTTGTGACGTAAAATTTGCTCCTAAATCTGTTAATAATTGTCTTGGGGCTCCGTGTCTTGCTATATTTTCTTGTGCTAAAATTTTTGCGATTGTACTAGCTTTCTGATCTTTTATCGCGAATGCTTCCGGGTATTTTGTGAAATGATCCTGGAATGTTAAGATATATTTATTACTTTTCAAAGTAGTCGTTAATGGACCTACAAAATCCATTGATACTCTTTGCATTGGGACCGAAATTTCTTGAAACTTTTGTAGTGGTGCTGGTTTGTGATGCGGAGATGTTTTTCTTTCATTGCATGAGTGACATTTGCTGCAGAAATTTTCAATGTCCTTGCTCATGTTGTTCCAGTAAAATTTTTCTTTGATTCTTTTGTTCGTCTTTTCGTAGCCCTGATGTCCGGCATATGGTAGGCTATGATTATCGTGCATCACTTGGAATTTCATTGACGTTGGTACCACGAGTTTATGATGTCTCTCGTCTCCGGTTTTTTCTTTAAACAACAAGCCCTCGGTGTCCGTAAAAAATCCATCTTTGGTCTTCATTTGCTTTATATCTTTATCTGTCTGTTGTTTTGTAAGTATAGTATGCCTGTCCCATACGGGTTCGTAGCTTTGAATTTCGGTATTAATCATATTTACTGGTATTCGTGATAATACGTCAGCATTAATATGTTTTTTTCCCGGTCTATGTATAACTTCGAAATCGTGTTCACTTAAGGTTAGTGCCCACCTGGCTAGCCGTGAATTGTCACCATTAAATGTCATCAACCATTTCAGTGGCTTGTGGTCCGTTATGAAAGTAAATTTGCGGCCATATAGATAACATCGGTAGTACTTTACACCCCAACATACTGCTAGACATTCCCATTCTGATGTTGTATAGTTTCTTTCGGAAGGCTGTAATTGTCGACTAGCGAATGCTATCGGTCTCTCGTACCCTCAAATCTTTTGACTTAGAATAGCACTAATTGCTGTGCCACTGGCATCCGTTGACACGATAAATTCTTTTGAAAAATCTGGATGAGCTAACACTGAATCTGAGCATAGGGCATTTTTTAATTTTTCATACGCTTACTGACACTTTTCGTTCCAATTAAATTCTTTATCTTTCTTTATTAATTCGGTTAAAGGTTTCGCGGTTTCCGCGAAATTATGAATAAAACGTCTGTAAAATCCCACAAGCCCCGTGAAAGCCCTTACTTCTTTTACATTTCTAGGTTTTGGATAATTTTGAATAATTGAAATTTTGTCGTTATCTAGTTTTATCCCTTCTCCTGTTATAATGTGACCTAAATATTTTGTTTCTGACTTCAAAAATTTACATTTGCTTGGTTGTAATTTCAAACTTGCTTGACGTAATTTATCAAAAATTTCTCTTAATCGATGTAAATGCTCTTGTATTCCTCCCCCATTAAATACAATGATATCATTCAGATAAACCAAACATTTCTCACCTTGCAACCCTGCTCAGATACTATACATCAGTCTCTGGAATGTGCTGGGTGCATTCGCTAGACCAAACGCCATTTTTGTAAACTGATAATGTCCTCCGTCAGTTGTGAACGCTGTTTTTTCTTTGTCCTGCTCATCTAATTGTACTTGCCAGTATCCAAAAGCCAAATCTAAGGTGGTAAACATATTAGCATTCCCTAATTGATCCAAAGTCTCCTGCATATTGGCAACAGGGAAATAGTCCCTTTTTGTAACCTTATTTAACCCTCTGAAATCTATACACACTCTAATTTTCTTTTCGCCATTCTCTGATTTCTTAGGTACCATGACAACTGGCGCTGACCATGGCGAATCCGATGGCTCTACTACCCCTGCATCCAGCATTTTCCTTATTTCCTTCTTAAGTGGTTCTTTTTGGCTAAAAGGAACCCGGTATGGTGTTTTTGCAATCGGTTGCAAGTCCCCTGTAATTATTCTGTGTTTCACCTTATGTGTGCACCCCAATTTCGTATCTTCCCAGTGAAATGTATCTTCGTACTCTTCTAATAACATCAACAATTCCTGTTGCACCTCGTGAGGCAGGTAATCTAACTCTAGTTGATCTTCGATCTTTTTCCTATCACTATTTCTTTGAACTGCGTTTATCTGAACCTTGTATGACTCATTGTCTAATCCTCATTCCGGTTCATTGAGCCATACTTCCGCTTTACCTATGATCGTATTTTTACGAATTATAATCTCTTTGCTTGTTATGTTAATTAAATTTACGGGTATCTCTTTTTCTGCCTTTGTAAGGATTCTTGCCGCCATTAACCCGTGAATTTTGATTTTTTCTGGTTCCATTATGATCTCACCCCCAGGGTAAATTAAGTTCTGTATGGCAGTACACATAAATTCGCAATTAGGTAAAATTCTTTCTGTGTACTTTAATCTAACTATCCCAATTTTCCGTGTAGGTGATCTTCCTTGTTTCAATGTACCAATCTCTACTTTGCAACTTTCTGCGTTTACCTTTAATGACGTTGCTTTATCTCGTCTATTTTTTAAAGCGTTATCCACATCGCCCTGACCTACATCAACTATGTCATGCGGCCTTGTAGCGATATTGTTTTTTGTTGACATTACCTTTGCTGTTGTCAGCATTTCTTTTGCTTTGCTGTCTGTTATCAATGGAATACTTGTGTTACCTATTATAACTTCGTTAGAGTAATAATTTATACTAGCCTCATATTGTTTGAGAAAATCACGGCCTAAAATACCGTCGGCATCTAATTTTAATTTTTCCGAACAAACAACACACTTGAACTTAATATTTACCTTATTAAAATTAAATTTTACATCCGTTACTCCAAAATAATCTAATTCGCCGCCTAAGATAGAAGTTATTGTTCCGATGCTTTCTGATTTTATTTGTTGCCCCTTAACAACTCTACTTTTAACCAATGAAACTGCCGATCCCGTATCTACTAAAAGTTTTACTGATTTATTATTTACTGATGCTAATACCAAATTTGGAATATAATTATTATTTTTTTCGATTTGAGTGATTACTATGGGTTTATTTTGATTTGAGTTATCTAGTACCTCCCGCGGTGGGGCGTCTGCGAGAGGGGCTACCCGTTTAAATGATGACTGTTATTTGTTTGATAGCGTGAATTTTGTTCATACCTTTGTTGATTTTCCTTAAATCTGTTGTTGCCGTAGTATCTCGTATCTTGGTTTGGCGGTTGATTCCTATATCTGTTTAGGTAACCGCCATTACTTCTATGAAACTGGTATTGACGGCTGTTATTGTATATTTTCTCTCTGCACCCTATAGCAATATGGCCTGGTTTTCCACACTTCCAACATGACCCTCTTTCTCTTTGCTTGCAGTCTCTTTTAAAATGGTCAGTGGCCCCACAAGTGTAACATTTTTTTTCTATTTTTGGTGGATTCTCCGATTTCTATTTGTCCTATTCTTTCACGTAGGATTTCTATTTCCTCTCTTTCTGCCATCATCACGGCGTCGTCAAATAACAAGTTTCCTGTGCGTCCATTATTGCCCGTATATATCTTTTTATTTCCATTTTTAACCCTGTTTTAAATTGATGCATACATAGTTTATCTACGAAATTCTGTTCCACGCCTCCTTGTTGCAATAATTCTCTGTTTAGTTGCCGTAACCTCTGAGCGAATTGTTGTACAGTTTCGTTAGGTGTTTGTGTACAGTTAGATAAGTCATTGTAAATTTGTCCCGGTAATCGTTTTTTTGAAAATCTGTCTAGAAAATGTTGCGCGAATTCTTTCAGTGATAGAGTTTTACTGTGAAGTTCTGGGTTGTTCATGTACAGTTCGAAAGCCTGGCCTGTTAGTCTTATTCGCACCAGTTCAACTGTGTCCTAGTCTGTCCATTTCTCAATGTCTTTTTGTATTTTAACTTTTGCAAAATATTCTTCCGGATTTTTCCCGCAAAATTCATCCAAAACATTTGCTGCCGTACTGAACTTTATTTTTGATACGTTGAAGCGACTCTGTAACTCTTTGATTACCTTTCCCGAATTTTCCTCGTTACTCTAATCTGACAAAAAAATTCCCGAACCGCTGCCACCCATTTGTAACCCTTCCTCGATGAGGATAGGATTGACAAAAATATTTAATATGGGGTTATTTGTCAGACTGGAAACGGAACAAGTACTAGGAGATGGAGATTGAATTAAACAGAAATACTCACGTTTGAATATATAAACAAATAAATATAATGTATATTGTTGACTGTGCACTTTCGATGATAATGTATATTGTTGACTGTACACTTTCGATGTTACTCACACTTCTATTGCCGTTTATCACTACTATCTCCTATTCATTACCTTACTCTATATATACAAAAGACACAAGTGCTAAGTCAGCAAATATTAGCTTTACCTTACTCAATATTATTTATGTATTACATCCATTTCCTATTTACTTAATTGGTGCCACTAGAATGTGCTGACTTAGACTTGTTACAAATTAAATACGAGGGTGGAATTTATTAAACTCATTCAGAATATCATCAACAATATCAGTTGGTGCTATTACTACACAGTCATCAACATAACGTTTGTAATATATAATATTCCAATTGCTATTGGAGAAGACTGTTTCTTCTAAATTTTGTAAGATAAGATCAGCCAATGAGCTGCTAATGCTAGCACCTATGGGTGAGCCATCTTGTTGAAAATAAATTTGTTTATTGAAAGTGAATACTGAAGACTCAAAACATAATTTGATACCTTCGATAAACTAGTCTTTATTTAAATCGGTTTGTGGATCGATTGAAGGCCATAATTCTGCCAAACAATCTATGACTAAATGTTGGGGGATAGATGGGTAGAGAGCAACAACATCACGAGAAAAGATACAGCAGTTGAAGGGTATGTTAAGTTGAGAGATGTCATTTACAAAATCAAAAGAATTTTTGATAACTGTTTCTGAAACAGCAGTGACTTTATTAATAGTGTTATTTAAAAATTTAGAAAGAAGGTATGTAAGAGTATTTATTGTAGATGTTATTTGGCGTAAAGGGATATTATCTTTATGTATTTTTGGCTGCATGTATATTCTACCCAATGATGGATGCTGTAAGTAGGTATAATCGGCGGTTTCTGGCCCACTTCCGCTTCCGGTCTTGGTGTTAAGCTAGTGTTCGCACGCCTAGGTTGTATGCAACCCACATGCGTGTGTTGCGCTGTGTGCTGCTGTTGTTCTGTTGAACTTTATTTTATCTATGCAACCCACATGCGTTGTGTGTGTGTTTGTGTGTGTATGTGTGTATTGTTCAGATAAATAATACAGATCTCACTCACGCAACCCTCTCCCTCCGACCCTGCCGCCCTCTCCCTCCGCCCCTGCCGCCAACTTCCTCTGCCCCTGCCACCCTCTCTATCTCTCTATCTTTTATATTTATTTATGTGGGACAACAACAATTAGAATGATTTATATTTGTACACAATTCAAAATTACAATTGTTTATATACATTTTTATTTTATTTATTATATTTTTTAAAACAGATTACGCTTTATCACAGTAAAATCTGCTGAGATACATGGTAAAAGTATACATGCCACCCTTTCTATCTCTTTATCTTTTATATTTATTTCTATGGAACAACAACAATTAGAATGATTTATATATGTACACAATTCAAAACTACAATTGTTTATATACATTTTTATTTTATTTATTATATTTTTTAAAACAGAGCACGCTTTATCACAGTAAAATCTGCTGAGATACATGTTAAAAGTATGCAATGTCCTAATGCGACTATCCCTCTGCCTGATGTCTCGTACTTATAAGAACGCTGAGTGTGTGTGTTTGTGAGGTGTAAATAAATCTGTAAAAAAGTAAAAATTTAAATAATACAATATTTTTTCTTTTAATAAATAGTACATACCTTTTCTCCCTTGTTCATTATTATTGTCTGGCACATTCTTTTTTATTGCATGATGTATATAATTCACATTCGCAATTATGACAACGATAGTAGTCTTGTGGTATAGTTTCTAATTCATGTAAATTTATATTATGACATTCTTTTTTATAAAAATATACAAATCTGGGCTCAGTAACCCAAGTTCTATCTATAGAATTTTCTCGAAAACAATATTCACATAATTGTAAAGGTCCCACGTCCATAATTCGTTCATCTGCTAGCCAAGCATGGTTTAAACAATAAAATACGATTTCATAGCAATACCGGGCGTCATCGTTTGAATCTTGTGGTATTCCACATATTGGATATAAATTATTTGTACTTGATACTTCATTGTTTTGTAGACTCATGATTGTGACTACCAAAAAAAAAAAGAAAAATATATTTATTTATACTCACATGCTATCGAGTTGTCCATCTTACAAACTTTGAATCGTTGATAAATTAATTTTTATATTGGTTTGGTTTTTTTATGGCTTAAAACCATGATTTCCTTCAAAATAGTTATTTTTACATTTTTTCTTTGTTTTAAACAATGATAAGTTAATTTTAATATTGGTTTGGTTTTTTTAATCTACATAGGTTTACCAATATTTCCTTTTTTTATATTTTTTATCTATATGATTATTTTTTGTTGTATTTTACTTAACATTTTTTATATTTTTAAATATTAACTAAATACAAAAATAATATCACCCAATCACAATAGTTGTTATAAAAACCAATCAGAATAGCTTTTATTATAACCAATAAAAAAACTACTGATATTTGGTACGACCAATATAAAATAGGATAGATAAAAATATTTTGTATAAAAGATACTTTTCTATGAATTTTTGTAGATATTGTTCAACATACAATATACAAAGCAAGTAGAAAATATTCCAATGTAAGCATACTTATAAATATTAAATTGCTAATATATTTTAATGAAATATTTAATTATTTTAGATTAGTATGAAACAGCTCAGTGAAAAGAAATCTCAAAGAAGTACTGGAATGGGAATGAATAAAAAAAACTAAACACTCCTAAAAATACGAAAAAAAATTACCATCAAAGTGTTTGAAATATCTTCATGGTAACAATAAAGAAAATATAGAGCCCAGTTATCAGCAGACACATAAAGAATCTGTAAATTCACGAGACCAAAAACAAAAACTAGAACAAGGACAACTACAACAGTCTAATATTACTTTTTTCAACAATGAGGGTTTTGTGTCAACTATTTTAAATTTTCAACAAATGAATAAAAATAATAGAAAATTTTTATTGGAATACAAACATTCATTAAATTCAGAATTAAATAAGTGGATAAGCGTAGGGTTTGATCCAACTAAAAATTTTAAAATTGTTGTAAGACTTTCAAATACAAATTATTCTAATATAATTTGTTTTAGTTTAACAGACTGGTTTGAATTTTGTCATTTAAAAAACATTATTCTAAGTTACTTTTATAATCAAAGTAATATTGAATATCGCAATTTAAAAGAACATCACTTAATATTTGATAGTGTTAATTATATAAAATTATTATTTATAAAATGGTATGGTGAAAATATATGTCTGAATTTAGAATCTGTTGAAAATATATTTAGATTGTCAGATGTCATAAATAATTATATAAATGTTTTACAACATTTAAACTTTTATAATTATTATTTAGATAGAATTGGTACGACATACTTGTTAGCGGAAAGTAAAACAGAAACTATTAATAATATTATTATGACAGAATCTATATATAGTATTTATAGCTATGCTATGAAAGAATTTTTACAGGAATATTCCGATATTATAGAAGACATTGTATTATATTAATATATATTTATATATTGTTTAATTTATTAAGTATATAAATAGTATTTATTAACTGAAATTACTGAAATGTAATATTATTTATTAACTTGTAAATAATAAACAAAAAATTAAATTGTGTTTTTATTTTATCTATTATGCATTCATAACACAAGATACAAGAAACCACAAAAATGATATATATATAGATATACCTATATATATATATATATATATATATATATATATATATATATATATATATATATAAATATATATATTTAAATACACAATTGAATTTTACGACAAAAAAATGTTGTCATTTGACATAATTAGTTCGTCTTTTAAAAAACGTATATTTTGTGGGCGAATTATGAACACAGATGATATTATTGATCCAACAACATTTTTAAATCAGTGTTTATTTATTTTAATAAACAAAGTGGGTGAATTTATGTTTCAATGGAAATCAAATGTGAAATTGAATTGTGAGCTTGCGTGTGAATATCTAACTGAAAAAGGTGATACTGAGATAACTACACATATTTATCATAACTGTAAGATGGGGTATATTTGTCTAAGTGATGATTTTACTGAATGGTTTGAACGAAATGTAAAACAACCCATTTTAAATCAAATGTCAGAATTCCAAGAACGTGACAGTGGCAAAACTTTGAAACGAATTCTTTATTTACAAGTAAGTTTTTTCAAATTTGTTTATAATATTTTTTATTATTAAAATATTTAATTTTTACAGGTGAATATAAATAAATACGATCCTACAAACTGTGGTGGTTCTTCGTATATAGAACTACCGCTAAATATAAAAAATAAGCATGCTGTTATTAATGTAAAAAACAGTGACAATAAGTGTTTTGTATGGTCACTCCTTTCCGCTATGTATCCAGCAAAAAAACATAATGATCGTGTGTCTAAATATTCTAAAAATCATGTTGAAATTTTTAATTTAAAAAACATACATTTTCCTATGACTTTGAAAAACATTGAAAAATTTGAAAAACAAAATAAAATTTCGATTAATGTTTACGGTTTAGATTATGATATGAAATTAAAATTATATGTTGTTGTTGGATCATAACATTTCACGAAAAATAAGCTAGACAATCATTTTAATCTTTTATATTGGAAAAAAGATAATATGGGACATTACGCTTGGATAAAATCACTTTCTCGTCTTTTATCATCTCAAGTATCTAAAAATTAAAAAAAAAAACATTTATTTGTGAGAGATGTCTTCAATATTTTGGTACTGAAGCTATTTTAAAACAACATGAAAAAGATTGTATGAATTTCGACGCTGTTAAAATTGAAATGCCAAATGAGGATAATAAATGGTTTAAATTTAAAAATTTTATGTTCAAAGAGCGTCATCCTTTTGTCATTTATGCAGATTTTGAATGTCTAACAACACCTGTTTATACCTGTCAACCCAATCCATCCAATTCTTATACAAATATTTATCAACATCATGTACCATGTGCTGTCGGGTATCAATTAAAATGTTCTTACGATGATACATTATCATTTTATGAATCATTTCGTGGACCGGAAGCAGCAAAATGAATCATGAATCGGATGAAAGATATAGTAGGATTAATACAAACAATTTCTAAAAATATTGTTCCTTTGAAAATGACAAATGAAGAATGGCAAAATTATAATCAAGCTGTGATCTGTCACATTTGTGGCAAAATCTTAGGAGAAGATAAAGTAAGAGACCATTGTCACTTTTCTGGTAAGTTGTTAATTTAATTATTAATATTTGTTAACTTTTATTGAATAATTATAGGAAAATATTGAGGAGCTGCTCATAGATCATGTAATTTGTATTATAAAAAACCTAAATATATTCCTATTTTCTTCCATAATCTTGGTGGCTATGATAGTCACCTTTTATACGCGAATTTGGAGTAGATGAAGAAAATATTGTATTAATACCTATGAATAACGAGAGATTGGAAATTTAATATGTTAAAAAGAAAAGCTATATTTCCATATGATTATATTAATTCATGGGAACGTTTAGAAGAAGTACAACTACCGTCAAAATCATCGTTTTACTCTAGACTATGTGATAAATCTGTATCAGATGATGATTACAACCATGCATTAAATGTCTGGAAATTATTTGATCATGAAAACTTAGGCGACTATCTAGAGTTGTATCTTCAGACAGATGTATTGCTTTTGTCTGATGTATTTGAAAATTTTAGAAATATTTGTTTAAATGCATTTGAATTGGACCCTGTTCATTATTATACAACTCCAGGTAAATATATTCTAAATATTTTTTTGTTCATGTATAAGATTTATTTATTATAATTTTGTTTTGCAGGACTAGCATGGGATGCCATGTTGAAAATTACAGAAGTAGAGCTGGAGTTACTGACTGATATTGATATGATATTATTTTTTGAAAGAGGCATACGTGGTGGTATTTCTCAGTGTTTAAACCGCTACGCCAAAGCAAACAATATTTATATGAATTCATTTAACCCAAAAGAACCGCAAGAGTTTCTTATGTACTTTGCCGCTTGTAATTTGTATGGTTGGGCAATGACACAATGTTTACCACATGGTGGCTTTACATGGTTAAGTGACGAGAATATTAAAACACTAGACATTACTAATATACCTGACAATGGATTAGATGGATACATTTTTGAAGTTGACTTGGAATATCCAATAAACTTACACGACCTACATAAGGATTTGCCCGTATGTGCAGAACAACAAAAACCCCCAAATTCAAAATTTAAGAAACTTCTTACAACACTATATGATAAAAAAAAAATATGTAATACATTATAAAAATTTAAAACAAGTATTGGAATTTGGACTAAAAATAATTAAAATTCATCGTGTTATAAAATTTAAACAATCATTTTGGCTTAAGCAGTATATTGACAAAAATACAAATTTTCGAAAATACGCAAAAAAACAATTTTGAAAACAACTTCTTTAAACAAATGAATAACGCCGTTTACGGGAAAAGTATGGAAAATATTAGAAATAGATATGATATAAAATTGTTTCGAAATGGAATGGAAAGGGTGGGGCACGGAAGTTAATTGCCAAACAAAATTTTAAAAAAGTCGTAATATTAACAGAAAATTTAGTTTCAATCAAACTAAGTAAAATAAAAATTTTGTTTAATAAACCTATTTATATTGGTATGGCTATATTAGATATATCCAAAACACTTATGTATGACTTTCATTACAATTACATACATAAAACTTATACAACGCCAAAATTACTGTACATGGACACTGACTCATTTATATATAAATTTAATGAAGACCCATACATACACATAAAAGAAGACATACACAGATTTGACACATCGGACTAGACAGTAGATAATAAGTATGGTATACCACAAGCGAACAAAAAAGTTGTTGGATTGTTTAAAGATGAGAATAGCGTGTTACTAATGACAGAATTTGCGGGTTTAAGATCAAAAATGTATTCCTTTGCATTGGAAAATAACTAATCATACAATCGAGCTAAGGGAATTTCAGGAATAACAACAAAAACACTCACTATTGACTGTTATAAAGACTGTTTATTTACAAATTCACATATGTACAAAAGACAACACAATATAATATCTAATAATCACACAATATTTTCATGTAAAATTAACAAATTATGTCTTACAAATAATGATGACAAAAGATATATCATTGATGGACAGACTGATACTCTACCCTGGGGATATTATTCATTGTTGTGATGATCAGATAATATATATTTTTTAAATAATATCAGATTTATTTATCCACGAATTGTGTGTTTAATTGAAACTTAACCATTTCACAAAAGCTTTCCATCCCTTAGTTTTTAAAACTTTTTCTACTAAGTAAATATTTGGAAAGTTTGTTTTTGAAGTTCGTGTTCATAAAATCCACCTCTAATTTTATTCCCTTCATAGTCTTCAATAAGATAAATAACAGGATTTGTAATATTTACTTTTACAATCTTAAATATTTCTGTACTCCAATTCGGAATATATCCTTTATCAAATATGGACTTGTATTTACTAATTCGTACAAAATCACCAATTTTGTACTTACCACGACCAACGATTTTAATATTGTTATATACAGTTTTTAATAAATGATCTTCTTTTTTCTGTGTTACATCTATAGGTTTCATTTTTATTGTTCTATGTTTTGTATTGTTATATTTTTTAATTAATCGTGGTAACATACCTAACCATTTGTATGAAGCTTGAACACTAAATTCTCGCCACATGTTAGTTTTCAACGTACGATTAAATCTTTCCACTACACTTGCTTTAAGATTACTAAATGTTGAATAATGATTGATTCCATATTTTTTTATTTCTTTCGTAAATATGCTATTGTAAAATTCTTTTCCGTTATCCGTATGTAAATTTTTTGATATACGACCTTGTTTTAAAATTTTTACAAAAGCTTTGGTGACGTCATCACCAGATTTTGTTTTTACTGATAAAGCCCAGGCATATTTAGAAAATACATCAATTATTGTTAATAAATACTTATATCCTTTATTTTCACGTTGATATGGAATCATAATTACAAGATCACATTGCCATAAGTCATCAATACCTGTTGTTATAACTTTTCGTCTTTGAAAATTTCGACGTGCAGGTTTATGTAATTCTCTTGCAACATTTAGTTTACTCATTGTTTTTTTAATTTTTCAATATATTTCTTAAATAATTCTTCTATTTCGTAATAATATTTTTTTATTTGGTTTTTCAGTTGTATAATTCTATTTCGTCTTTGTTTAAACCAATTTTAATATGATCTTTAAGATATTTTTCTACAATCAATTTAATTTTTTGATTCGTCTGGTTGAATACTCTTTATTCTTTCTTTCAACATGTTTTAAACTATAGTTTTTTCTTTTATCATGTTCTGTACCATAGTCGTAAGATTAACGATTTTTTCATCTTGTTTTTCAATTTTAGAACTTTGGTCAAGAATATTTGTTTGTTCAATATTAATATTTCTTACTATTCCTTCTATTCTTTTATTAATATTGTGTAAATGAGTATTTAAATTTGAGCCCACAATTGAGTCTGATGATTTTACAATTGTTTCAATTGTGGTTCTAGTATTTTTTTCAATGTCTTTTACAAGTTTGTTAAATTTGTTGAAATTAGTATTTATTTTTGAGTCTATAATTTCTGTTAATGTTCTATTTATAGCATCTATTTTTTGTTGATTATTATTTGATTTTGTTTCTATAAGATAATTAAATATAATCAATTTTGCATTAATTTTTGAGTCTACAATTGATGGAATTACGTTTATTACTGAGTAAATTTTTTCATCTACGTACTTTTTATTTGTTGCGTTTGTATTGTTAATTGGCACTGCAACATTTGCAATTGGTTTCATTTTAGCATTGTATACTTCTGTATTATCTTCTATTGATATATTTATTGAATGTGATTGCACATCTTTTACAGATTTTATAATTTGTAAAACAACATAATTTTTAGTAGTTGCATCTAATGGCTCTATTGGATTTGCAACATTTACTAGTCTTTTGTCATTTACGTCATATGTATTATTATTTAACCGCAACGAAAACTGATCACTATAATTTTTTTCTCGTTTAAAATGTCTACCAAACTTGTCAACAGACATTTTAATACTAATAGCAAATTTTAAATATTTATTGTATTATATTAGCTTCTCTTAATTCTTCAATAATAGATATAATTTCATTGTTTACATTATTATTCCCCGCTTGTTTCGAGGCCAGTAGTAATTGTAGACGATCTACTAACTCAGCAGAATCCCAATAGACATATTCTCGCTTATAGTCTGTAAATTCCATGTCAGTAGGAAGCAATCCATAACCTTTCTTTTTAATTTTAGTTTGTACAGATGGTAAATATCTTTTTTTAGCTTTAGTAGAACGGGACGATGTACGTACAAAATTTGGTTTAATAATGTTAAAATATTTAGGATATGTAGATATAATGATTCGTGTTCCTCTTGTATTTTTATGTGCATCTGTTTGTTTTAGAATATTTACATATACCTCTTTATCATGTTCGGTGTATGATTGTAGATCTTTTTTAAAAATTAATTCGTATAAACCTTCTGTTCCTTCATACTGAATATTGTCAATTATGATATCATTTTTATCTATTTCTATATATTTTTTTCCCAATTTAAATAACCCATTATCATATTTTAACCCATATATTTTATCAATATCACCATGATTTAATAAATATTTCATGAGATATTTTGAAGCTACATTTCCAAATTTCATTTCTAAATTTTCCCATTCTTCTTGTCCTTGCGGTGTATTAATTGATAATCTGGCTTCTGTTATTGGCGAAATTTCTGGTGATATTTCATACTTATTTTCCGTTTTTACATTAGAAATTGTTGGAGACAAAAAAAGATTCATTAGGAGAATCTTCAAAATTTAATTTTTGTTCAAATTTTTTAGTTTCGTTATTAATTTCTGTTTTATCCTTTATTTCTGAACTAGATTTGTTTTGAACGAATTTTTCTAAAGGTGTAATTATTGGTTTAAATGTTTTTATAATAATTCTTCTGTGTCAACATGTCCTCTTTTTACAGCATTAAATTTTTTTCGTAATACTTTACTTACTGATATAATATCTTGTAGAACGTTCTTGTCATTCATTCTTTTTGATAAAATTTATCTAATCCTTTCCGGTAACGACCTAAGCCACAACTGTCTTTATCAATGACTGCAAAGTCATATTTATCTTGCCAACATTTTATACAAAATTTTTTGAATTGATCGAAGGTCATATCTGTATTAACATGATCATTATAAACATGACGCAAATTAGTTTCATCTTGTTTAAATAAAATAATAAAATTTGTATTGTCTCTAATTAAATGTTTTGGTATGTGTGCATATGTCTGGGAAAGATAAAAACAATCAATAAATTGTGTCGTCCCATACTAAAATATTTACGCATAGAATTTTGTTTATCACTAGTTACATCATCGAAAATTATAACAGAATTATGTTGTGTTTCATTTGGTGATATAATATCACAATTGTCATTAAGTTCGTAATAACCCATTTCCTTCACTTTGGATGCACATTCTTTTAGAAACTTGTATTTTGGTTGTTGTGTTGATTTTGAATATAAATTAGTATTTCTAAATTTTTAACCATTTATATGAGTAAGTAAACTAAGCAAAATATTGGTTTTCCCACATATATATATAAATTATAAAATTCAACTTTAAAAAATTGTTTTTAAAAAGTTTTTATTTCGAGATACAACTATCTAGCTTGATTACAATATGAGAACTAGCCTGTCTACAGGGGTTACATTACATTTTATACTCATCTTGTGGAAAGTTTATAACTTATCTCTAAGTCAGCATTCTTATAGTAGTTACGTTTTATAATTCCTCCCCAGCAAGTTTAAACTTTACACAAGATTTACAAATTTTCTGTTATTCTTTCTAAATCACTTAATTCTATATTATTCTTTAATTGTTTAGTTTTATAATTCTTATAATATTTAATTACAAATCTTATAATTAATACAAATATTATTACAATAAGTATGATATAAATTACATAATAATGATTCGTGTGATTTTCGTAGTTATTTATGTCTTTTATTTTCTGAAGTTGAGGGAATGAAATGTTTAATCCTTGTAATGGTTTCAGATTGACTTTATCTATTTTTGTATCAAATGTTTGAAGTTGGACATTGCTTAATTCTAATTCTTTATAATCTTTTGATATTCTATTGAATGTCCATTGGTTTATTTTACAATTTCCGTCATTAGCAAGTCTGAAGATTCCTTGAAAATTTTTCTTTATATTTTTATGTTTGCAATTTATTACTAATTCTTGGTTAATTGGGGAAATAATTATTATATTATTGGTATTTGGGATTTGTATGACGTTATTTTTATTATATTTCTCCTTTATGTCACAGTCATCATTATTCTCGTGTTTTACTATATTATTAATACAATTACTTACTTCTATGCCTTTCGTTTGACAATAATTTATGTTATTAGATTGTCTACTGAATCTTTCTATTAATATGTTTTTATTATTTTTATAAATGTAATGAGTAGGTGGTTCTGTTAATCCGTATAATTTTTTGTTGTGGATAAAGGGAATTGGGTACAATTGATATAAAGGATAGAGATTCTGAGAAAGTTCCGGTTCTATTAGTAATATCTGGATTTCTTCGTCTTCGAATCTACAATATGTAACGATTTCATTTACTTGTGACCAAATGTCTTTTTTGCCTGTAATTTGGATTAAGTCATCGTGGTTTATAATAGTGGTATCTAATTTATTTAAGGAGCAAATTACTAACATTAGTTCTATATGTTTACAAAAGTCTATTAAATTTTGAATAATAATTAATAATTCATTGATTTTTACTTCCGTGTCGATTAGACTTTTCCAATTTTGTTCTTTGTTTAGTGTGAGTACTATGGCGTTAAGCTTTTCTGATATTTTATTTTCGTTCACCCGTATTTGTTCTAATTTTGAATTAAATTTGTCGGTTAGATGTTTTTCGTTTTTTATTATTTCATCATTTTGATTTTGAAGAATCTTTTGATTATTTTTTAATTGCTCTATCAGAGTGTCATATTTTTCTGCATCACTTTGATCTAGGTTACCTGTAATTGACCTGATGATATTCCCTAACCCATTTATTAGACCTCGTTTATTTCTTTTATTAAACAGTTTTTGAATTTGTTGTGTAAGATCATTAAGAAAGTAAGATAAAGCTTTAATTTGTTCCTCTAGCTGGTGTTTGTTTTCTATTTGTTTTATGACATTTATTGTGATATTATTTAATTTTGAATATTCTTTATATAGTGGAGTGATATTATAATTAAAATAGTGTATGATTTCTCCTTCTTTTATTTTACAATTACCGATTCCAAATAAAAGGAATCCATTGTTGTTAGAGATGTTTATTAGTTGACCGGTGGTAAAGGCCCTGGAATCAGAATTTTATTTTATCTAACTTGAATTTCCGAATATGCCTTTTATTTTTTATTTCTACTGTTCCTAATATTGGGTTATAATTTTCTACAGTAACTCTTTTGAATATGGGTTTTTTATATTTGTGCATTAATCTATTATTTTGTTTAACATAGACTTTCTCCGGAATTTTTAATGGTAGTTCGTTTTCTTTTGTTCTTTTTGCTTTATCTTTATTAATTAATTAATTTATTATTTTATTTGTTTCTGATTTATTAATAAAATAATCGTTTATTACTTCTTCTTCGGATTTTTGTTTTTGAAAATATTTATTTTGTTCGTCCTGTCCGAAAATTATTTCACAATGGGTCATTTTTGTTATTGAGTGTTTGGTGTTATTGTATGCTATTATTGCTTTATTTATGTTTGTTTGTAAATCTTTATTTTTGTTTGTTGAGTTTAATATCCGAAGATGTTCTATTAATACAGAGTGAAACCTTTCTACGGCATTTGACTTTGGATTTGATATGCTGATTAAGTGTAATTTTATATCGTGATTATTACAATAATTTTCTACTAAAGCATTGTTAAATTCTAGTCCATGATCTGCGATGATTATATTTGGTTTTTTGTAAGTTTTTATAAATTCTTCGATTATTAACATTGTTTCTTTTCCAGTTTTATTGAAGGTAGGATGGATGAATCCAAATTTCGAAAATTGGTCAAATATAGTGATGAAATATTCTTTATTTAATGTGAGAAGGTCTATATTTATAATTTCAAAAGGAGTTTTTGGTGTAGGGGTTAGATTGTCATTTAGTTGTATAGGGTGTCGATCATATTTGTTTTCTTTACATATTCTGCATTGATTAATAATATCTGTAATATCTTTAAGCATGTTGGGCCAGAAATATTTTTCTTTGAGTTCGTTATAAGTTGCCATTATTCCTCGATGATTTAAATATCCGTTATGATTGTCAAAAATTATTTGAGTTTGTTTTTCCTCGTTCTCAACGTCTTCCACAAATTTATTGCATTTTATTAAATTTATCGTATTTGATTCAAATTTGTTTTGAATTATTTCATTTAGGTTTTGTTCGTATTGTTTGGGAATTAATATCAAGTATTTGATTTTTGGCACTATATAATTTTTTAATGTTTCTAATAATTGTTCTTCCATTTTATCTATGTTAATATTTATTATAAATCTTTGTTTTTGATGGTTAAATATTTTTTTTATTTCTATTTCAAATGGTTTATTAGAAAAGTGAAATATAATTTGGTTTTTTGCTATATTTATTCTATTGTCTACAAATTTTATTCCGTTAACTGGGTTCCCATTCGAACTATGAATTGTGTTTCCGGATTCTGATTGATTCACGTCTATGCTTTGTTTTTCATCTCTGTTATTACCATAAATTGAGGCTACTGATTCATTTATTATTTGATCTAATTCGTCTGTTTCCAAACTATAATTTTGTAATTGTTCGTACAAATTTATTTGTATTTGAGTGTTATTAAATATTTGTTCTAAGATTTTTATTAATTCTGTTTTTTCTAATTTGTCATATCCACATGATAAATATGGAATATTAATTTCATATATATCGTTTTTTATTAAATAGTCTCGTAATTCAGTAAGTGTTTTCTTAAAGTATTTTCGGTTTACGTTTTCTAAATAAATATCTTTTGTAATTAGATGGAAAATTATTTTATTTTCTATATTTTGAATTATAATATTTTTATTGTTGTTATTTCTTTCACAATAATTTTACTGTCATATTTTAAATCTATTTGTCTGGCAAGACCTTTAGAAAATTTGAAATCTTTTGATATGCAGTGTGCGAATATGTCAGTGTTAGTTACATCTCCATATTTTTTTATGATTTTAAATGGTTCTCTTTGTCTTGATAAGAAATCTGCAATTTTGTTTGTTTTTCCTGGTAAATACTCGATGTCGAAATTGTATTCACCTAATTCTACTTTCCATCGCATAAGTTTTTGATTTGCGTTTTTCATTGAGAACAACCAAGTAAGGGGTTTGTGATCCGTGCGAATAGTGAATTTTCTGCCAAATAGATATGGTTTAAAATTATTTACAGACCAGATAATTGATTTTAATTCTTTTTCGACAGTGCTATAATTTTGTTCTGCTGAATTGAATGTTTTTGATGCGTAGGCGATAGGTTTCTCTTGTCCGTTTATAACTTGTGAAATTACTGATCCCATTGCGTAATCAGAAGCGTCCGTGGTGAGAATAAATTTTTTTTGAAAATCCGGGAATTCTAATATTGGGGGGTTACTTATCAATTCTTTGGCAGTTGTAAATGAATTTTGATACTCTTTATTTGTAATATCTATTTGTTTATTCTTTTTTAGGCATTCTGTAAAAGGTTTAGTGAGTTTTGCAAAATTTGGAATGAAGCGTCTATACCAAGAAAGTTTTCCGAGGAAAGATTTGATTTCTTTAACTGTTTTAGGGATCATTATTTTTTCAATTGCGTCAATTTTCTTTTTATTTGGTTTAAGTCCTTCCTGAGATATTATAAATCCTAAATATTCGGTTTCGGTCTTCAAAAATTCGGATTTATCGATCTGTATTTTTAGATTTGCATCTTGTAACTTTTTAAATATTTTTTCAATGTTTTCTAAGTGTTCTTTTAATGTATTTCCAAATATGATTATGTCGTCCATGTAGACTAAGCAAATTTTGTTAATATATTCTGCGAGTATTTCGTTCATCATCCTCTGAAATGTTGCCGGTGCGTTGATTAACCCGAAAGGCATACGGACAAATTCGTAGTGGCCTGAGGATGTCGAGAAAGCTGTTTTTTCCCTATCATTTTCATCTATTGGTATTTGGTGAAAACCCGAGTGCAAATCTAACGTGGTAAAGAATTTTGGTTTGCCAATGTGATCTAATAATGAGTCGATATTGGGTAAAGGAAATTTATCTTCAATTGTTTTTTGGTTTAGTTTGCGAAAGTCTATTACTAATCTTGTTTTGCGTTTGCCTGACGCATCACTCTTTTTTGGCACTATCCATATTGGTGAATTATATGGGCTTTTTGATTTTTGAATTACTTTAGTTTTTAATAAATTTTGAATATGTGCCTCAATATCTTTTTCGTATATTTGTGGGAGTCTATAATTTTTTTGGAAAACCGGTGAGTCGTCTGTTGTTCTGATTTTATGTGTAGTAGTGTTTGTGATGGATAGTTCTTCGTCGGGGTTTGGAAATAAATCTGAATATTTTTCTAATAAAGTTTTAATTTTTTCTTTTTGTTCGTAAGTGAGATGCTCGTGTCTGAATTGTATAAAAGAGTTATTTAGTGTTTGTGAAGATAATAATTTAAATTTCTTATTTCCGAGTGTTATAATTTTATTTTTAAAGTCCATTAAAGCATTACAATGTTCTAATATTTTTACGCCAAATAACATATTACTTTCCTTATGAAATTCATGTATAAAGAATTCAAAAATTTTGCCTTGAATTTTTATTTCAACACAATTTTTACATTTTACTTTTCCTTGGGCTGTTTTGAAAGTAATTTGTTTCTCAATAATTTTTAAATTTCTTTGTTTAACAATGGCTGGAGAAATTAAATTTATACCGGAACCAGAATCAATTAATATAAGGTAATCGTTAAATCTTATTAAAGGAATAGATTTTAATTTGGAAGTCATTACGTATTTTGTTCTAGTGTTTCTGGGCTTTCCTCTAAAAAAGAGTCTTCATCGATAATTTCTTCTTCGTATTCTTCAAAATTTTGTTGTTCAGGGTTGACATTTTCATTTTCGATTTCAGTATTAAAATTTTGTTTAATTGTTGAAGTTGTCATAGGCTGCGTATTCCGTGTTTGTAATGACATTGGTTGAGGTTGGTATTTGCGTGTTTCGTTACTATTTACTAAATTTTGTCTTGAGAACCGATTAGGGGCTGGAGTTGGTTGTTTATAGACATTGACTGGTTTTGAAGGGAAATATTGTCCAGGAAATTGTCTGGGTGGAGGATTGAAAGTAAAATTTAAATTTTTTGAAGTGTTTGTATTTGGTTCGTTGTCGTTTCTTGTCATTGGGCTATTATGTAAAGAATTTGCGTAGCTAAATTCATTTTTTAATAATAAATCGCATTGCTCTAAGGTTGAAGGTTGTTTCACTATAAAAGATCCTTTTATAATAGGTGGTAATAATGATATGAATTTGTTTACGATCGCTTTTTGGTTTTCTTGAACAATCGCGTTCTTTTGTTCTAAACTATAATCTTTTGCAAGTATTTTTGATTTATATATTTCAAATTTGTCTAACATTGCTTTCAGTGTGGCTTCTGTACTTTGCTTATATTTAGTTTCAAATAATTCTCCTAGTAATGTCTCGGCAGTTGTTCTGTCTGAGAAATTAGTAGTCAAGTAAATTTTTAATTCTTCCCAATTTGTGAATTTATTTTGTGAAACAATCTTTTTCGCATTGTTTATTAATCTATTTTTAATTAAATTAAAAGCGAACACTTTTTGTGCTGCTGTTATTGCTAATGTATTTAAGATGATATATGTTTCATCCACGGTTTGAATAAAATTATTAAGGGTTGTTATGTCCCCTTCATATGTTGGGATCATTTCGACATAACATTTAATGTCTTGTAAAGAAGTCATTTTGGTTTCGGTAAGATTAAGTCTTACTGGATTTCGTATAATTCTATTAATACTATTTTGAATAGTATTTACGAATTCTTCGTTATCGGAATCTGACATGAATTATTGTCTCGTGTTGGGACTTATATTCTTTATTATTAATAATTGTTAAAAGAGTGCCCGGTGGGTTATATAAGAAATTTTTTTTTACTTACAATAGTAAACTTATGACTATCGTTTTCATTGCAAGGAGTTCTCTGATGGGGTACTCGAACTGCTTCTCGTAGACTCAGGGGTAGACGAGATGTGAAGTTCTTGAAGCTTGTAGTTTGGATTCTCGTGGTCGATCGTCGATCGGACAGCAAAGAAGGTCTGCGATGGGACGTATGAATAGTCCTCTGATGGGACGTATGAATAGTCCTCTGATGGGCACTGTTTAGCCGTGAGATAAAGTAATCTTTTCTCAGATGTGGAGTTGTTGATTAGCCAATTTGCGTATAGAAATACGCCAATTAGATGAGTAACTTTGATTTGTTTATCTGTTACAAACTGATTGTTGGCTAATCCTACCGACTGCGCCAATTATAAAATTCAACTTTAAAAAATTGTTTTTAAAAAGTTTTTATTTCGAGATACAACTATCTAGCTTGATTACAATATGAGAACTAGCCTGTCTACAGGGGTTACATTACATTTTATACTCATCTTGTGGAAAGTTTATAACTTATCTCTAAGTCAGCATTCTTATAGTAGTTACGTTTTATAATTTATATATATATATATATATATATATATATATATATATATATATATATATATATATTTATATACGTAAGACTGTTTTATACTTAAGTTACAAACCAGAACTGACTGATTACGTACAGTGGAGCTGGTATAATTAACAAAGTAATAGATTCTTTACCTATTGAACTACACATACCTGGTTATAATTTTTGTGGTCCTGGTACGAAATTAAGGAAAAGATTAGCTCTAGGTCATCGGGGTATCAACCCGTTAGATGAAGCTTGTCATGAACATGACGTATGAAATATCACCATGATAAAAGCAAAACGATAATTTGGTTTGGGAATAAAAACTAAACCGGTGAAAAAACATCGCCGTGGCCGTGTCATAAAAAATCGAAAGAAGAAGGGTGGATTTTTACCACTTGCAGCTTTATTACCTTTTCTTGGAAAAGCACTTATAGCTGGTGCTACAAGTGGGGCTGCATCATATGGGGTACAAAAAATGTTGAAGAAAACTGTTGGTGATGGCTTATATTTAAAACCGTACAAAAAAGGATCAGGAATTAAAAAGAACAAAAAAAAATCAAAAAATTGCCGAACAAGGCGTTAACTAATTGGGATTTAAAAAAATATAGTAATATCGTGGTATCTATATGCATGACACACTACTGAAATTTTCATTAAAATATGAAGCTGCAATTGTTAATTTAGATAACAACTACGGTCTTGGGACTCATTGGGTTGCATATATTAAAAAAAAAAAATGTTTTGACAGTTTTGGAAATTTACCACCACCTAAAGAGTTATTATATTATTTTGGGGATTAAGATTAAAATCAGATATAATCATAAACGATTACAAAGACTAAATTCATATAATTGTGGTCATTTATGTTTAAATTTTCTTATAAATTCAAAAGAAAATTTCTAATTAAATTAGTTTCATAATGGATTCTATAACAATTACATTAACTAGAAATAAATCAGAATTAAGTGCAGATTTTTTTCCACCTATTGAATTAAATAATCGTAGCGAATATGCTGTTGGTTTAATTAATTTTGAAACATTTCATTTAATACCCAACGTTGATGAAAATAATAATAAATTTTATTATTATATTGATAACACAATTCAAGAATATACTATTCCAGTGGGTTCATATGAAATTGAAGATTTAGATAAAATTTTAAAGAAAGAACTTAACGATCCTAATATAGTTATTTTGATAATATAATCCAAAAAAAAAGGGAAAAAGAAAAATATCTTAATCTAACTGCTAACAATAATATATTAAGATGTGAAATAAAAAGTTGAGTTAGAGTTGATTTTACGAAGGAAAATAATATTGGTGCATTGCTTGGATTTACAAAATGGATCCTTGAAAGTAATATTATTTATGAAAGTGATTTACCAGTTAATATTATTAAAGTGAACTCTATTCTTATTCAATGTAATATAGTTACGGGGTCTTATAAGAATGGTAAACTTGAACATATTATTCATGAGTTTCTTCCATCAGTTGCACCTGGGTATAAAATACTCGAAGTACCTAAAAATATGATTTATTTACCAGTGAACACTCGTAGAGTAAATAATATTACTCTAACTATAACTGATCAAGAGAGAAGAATAGTAAATTTTCGTGGTGAGACAATTACTGTGAGACTTCATCTTAAAAAAGTTTCTAATGGGTATTGACTATAAAAGAACTCAACTATCAGAGACAAAATTCAGTGTACCGTCAGTGTTGTCAAAAAGACGTTTATTAACCTCAAAATATACTATATCTACAAAAAATAAGATATTTCTAAAGTCATTGGGTTTAAAACTTAAAATATAAACTATGAGCAATATTTTAAATATTACATCTAATATTGTGTTTGATAATACAATATAAAACAAACAAATATGTAGTTATCAACCAATTGTTGCTTCATCTTTTAATAATTGTGATGAAATTCGAATACAAATACAACTACATGATATTTATACATTACCACATGAAAGTTACTTATATATTGAAGGCAAATTAACAAAAGAAGATGGATCTGCATCTGTATAGATACTAAAATTACTAATAATGATATTTCCTATTTATTTGAAGATATAAAATATTTATTAAACACTGTTAAAAATGATACAATTAAATATGTTGGAATAACAAGCACAATGAAAGGATATGTATCTAATTCATATTCAGAACGTCAAAATTTAATAAATGCTGGTTGGATTATTGATATTGAAAATATTTTGGATAAGTAGAGAAATTTTAATGTATGCATTCCCTTAAAAATGTTACTCGGATTTGCAGAAGACAACAAGAAAATTATTTTAAATGTGCGACAAGAACTTAATTTGATAAGAGCAAGGAAATAGTGCTGCTTACAAATCAACAGAAGAATTAAAATTTAATATAAAAAAAATT
Organism: Stenolophus ochropezus; assembly: GCA_035578165.1. NCBI lineage: Eukaryota > Metazoa > Arthropoda > Insecta > Coleoptera > Carabidae > Stenolophus > Stenolophus ochropezus. The sequence continues at coordinate 167,101 of JAQOWZ010000131.1, read as the reverse complement.
GTTTGGTGCATGCCACATGTGTCAGTTAACAATGAAAATCGTTTAAAATTATTAAACATTGTAAATTCAAATCGTTTTTTGCCATTAGCATATCGTTCTTGGGATATATATGAATATCCTGTACTACCAGCAGCTAAAAAACAAACATGGTCTATTAAATCGTCTACACAGTTGAAAACACCAAGATTTGTAATTGTAGGGTTTCAAACTGATCGTAAAAATAAAAAAGATAAGGATGCAAGCATTTTCGATTCGTGTAATTTAACAAATATTAAATTGTATTTGAATTCTACATATTATCCATACGACAACTTAAATATTGACTTTTCATATAATAATTATGCAGTTCTGTATCACATGTATGCAAATTTCTAAAATGCTTACTATCAACAAAATTTCGGTGTATTATTAGATAGAAAGAAATTCAAAGAAATTGCACCATTAATAGTAATTGATTGCTCAAATCAAAATGAAACTCTTCAAACTTCTTCAGTTAATATTAGATTGGAATTTAAATCAGACACTTATTTCCCGGCGAATACAACCGCGTATTGTCTGATAGTACATGATAAGATTGTTGAATATAACCCGTTGTCAGGAGATGTTAGAAATTCATTTTAATTTAAACATTTAAAGCAATTAGAACATCGTACTTCATGGCACAAATCAAAAGAAAAATGAAACTTCTCAAACTTCTTCAGCTGATATTAGAATTTCCTACCATACAACCGCAAACATTTTAATAATACATGATAAGATAGTTGAATATAATCTGCTGTCAAGTGATGTTACAAGCTCATTTTAATTCAAACATTCAAAGTAATTAGAACATCGTACAAAAACTATATATAATGGAGTTAATTATTGACATACAAGGATTTTAAGCTGATGGATTTTAATACCAAAAGAAATTTTTATACTATCAAGAGATGGAAGTACACAACAACATTTTTATATCAAACCACCATTTACATGGGAAGAATTACCACAACATAACAAAAGATGTGCTACATGGTTATGTCGAAATCATCACGGATTAAAATGGGATAATGGACATATAAATTATAACGAAATGTGTTGTGAGCTAAAAATTTTTTTAGAAGAATCAAAAACTGTTTACCTACAAGGTGCTGTGAAAAAAGAATTTTTATTATCATTCAGTGTAAAAACATGTAATGTTATAGATTTAAGCGAATTTAATTATAAAGTAGCTTTAAAAAATTGTTTAATACATAAAACATGTTTCTTACATTCTATTCCATATGTTTGTGCTGTATGTAATGTATATAAAATTAAAAAAATTCTAGACGATGATATATATTGTATAAATTCAGATAATTTTATGTAATATTATGTAATGAGGTATATAATAAAACAATATAATTACAAATTATTTGTGTTTTTCTTTATGTTTTTCAATTACAGGTACAATGAATGTATAAAAATGTTTATAATTTTCTTTCAACAATTTTATACATTTCTCTTTTTCTTCTTCATGTATAGTCTTACTACATTTTATGTAATTTAAAATCTTAACAATACTAAGAACATAATTTGTATAATATTTATTAGTTGGAACATTTGTAGTATTTTTTAATAGAAATTTACAATTTGGAGACCAACGATAATGTTCAAATAGTGCAAAATCGTTTTCTTCAAAATAGCATATTTCAACATCACAAAAAGCACACTGCACAAAATCACTATAGTTTTTGTAAAAGAAACCGACTGTTGCTAATTGCTTGGCACAAATATTTGTATTTGACCACGTACTGAATGTAGATAAACGATTAAATTCACTTTGAAGTGATAATTTTTATCTTCATAACACAATGGACAATTTGTGATAAGTAACCAATCAGATGGTGAATCAGCCACAGTAAGTCTCGTATCAGGATGTTGTAAACAAGGTTCAAATTTTTTAAAAAATTATCCTTTTTCCACTTTTCAGGTAATTTGTCCCACACAAAACTCAGTTGTCCAATATCTCCTTTATTTTTATATTTTATATATTCCACTGGAACATTTTTAATATCCTCATTGGTCATTGAATTTAATGGAAAAATAGATTTTCCGTCTGCTTCATAATATTTTTTCGATGTTTGATACGTTACGCTATCAGGTTTAAAACTTAATACTTAACATCAGTAAACTTCGAAAAATTAAAATCTGACATGATGTAGATATACTTTATAACAGGGCATGTAACCGGTTAAAAAAACCGTAAAAAACTTTAACCGTAATTTTAACCGATATTTTTTAGGCCGAAAATACCGGTAACCGTTAACCAAAAAAAAATAAACCGGTTTTAGCGAACATTAATCTTTATTTTTCATTTAGCGAGAAATATTTTAATATTTTCTTATATCTGTGTTTTCTACTTGTATTTGAACATGAGTCGTGACAGTTTTTACAATTTCCATTTTATTGGAGTGTCATAAATGTAGGTAGTCTCTTTGGCCGTTAAGGTTACTTAAAAAGTCCCAAATAAATACGGCCTTTGTCAACACAGGCAAGTTTAAAATTGAAAAGTAACCTGCGTGTTTCTAAAGATATTATGGGAATTTTTGTGAATATTCATTAATTAAATTGTTTTTTTTAATTGTTATATTTTTCTCAGATGGATTTTTTTTCGAATTTTTTTAATTAATTATTTTGTAATTTTTTTAATCAAATTTTTATAATTAATTTGTTTTAATTAATTTTAATTATTTTTTTAACCGATATATTAACCGGTTTAAACCGGTTTCCAATTTTCAAAAACTGGTTTTCGAACTAAAACCGTTATTATTATAACGTTCTCTATAAGGGTTAATCGTTAACCAGTATTTTTTCGGTTACATGCCCTGCTTTATAACTAACTATTTTATTTCAAATTCAAATTATATATACTTTAGTTGACAGTGAATAATAATTACTGATTTTTGTAATTCCACAATTTTGATAATAAAATTTGAATTTGTTCTAATATACTAATTTTAGGACAGTTAAAGTCAAATAAAGAAAATGTTTAAAACAATGAAAAAATGTAAAAATAACTATTTTGAAGGAAATCATGGTTTTTAAACCATAAAAAAACCAAACCAATATAAAAATTAATTTATCATTGTTTAAAACAAAGAAAACATGTAAAAATAGCTATTTTGAAGGAAATAATGATTTTTAAACCATATATAGATGATAAAAATATGTATATAAAGAGGTAATATATTCATAAAAAAATATTATATAAATAGAAATTGTTGAAATAACAACAAGTACCTAACTACTCTACTGCAAGTAAGTAATTATTATTTCTTTATTACTTTATCGTTATTTGTATTTTGTGAATTCTTTTAGAAATGGATTGTCTAAACAAAATTAACAAAATTGGATGTTTAGAACGAAAAATTATAAAATCATTAACTGAACTCGATAGTTCAAAATATAAAATTTGCGAAGCTCGAATAATTCCAACAAAATATGGAAAAGCAATTATTTGTGAATTAGAGGAATTTTCAATATTCCTACCAAATCGCTATAACACTCCAACGGAAGAAGAAGTTCAACTATTGAAAGACAAATACATTCAAGTTAACTTTAACAAGGACAATTATGCTGAAATAAAATTTTACTAAGAAATTTTAAATTAAATAATTCTAGAAATATTTAAAAGGAAAAAAATAAGAAAAAATATAAATAAAAATTATATTATTTTAGTTTAAGATTTGCAGTATAACAAGTAAACATATTGTTAAAAAAAATGTTTGAAATTATAGATTTTTTCGTTCCAAGCGATGATGAAATTTGCTTTAAACAGTTAATAGAAGAAGAGGAAATAGAAAAAAGAGAAAACATTAGTTTAGATTATTTTAATTTAGATCATTATAAAATATGGAAATATGGAACTTCAGAAAATATTATACCATATTGCTTTAATGATAATAATCATATAAATATAAAATATTATACGTTCTTTTTATCAAATGGTAATTTTTCTTGGATGTGTCAGCATTATTGTCGTGTATGTGCAAGATATTGGATGCAAAAATCATTTGTAAAAATATGTAAGGAACAAAGTTTTCTACAAATGCAAGGAAAAATTAGTGGTATTTGGCATTTTAAACCACTTTTTAAAGATCATTTAATATTAAAAATTTGTGAAATGTTACAATTTTTAAAAGATTTTGAAAATAATTATTGTTATGAATTTAATACACAATTGTTTCAATGGAATTCCTCTGTTACTTGTCCCTGTATTGAATTAAAAGCTATGGAAACTAGCTTGTAACTCTTATTATTTTATTATATATTTTTTTCTTATTTTTAAATGTGTTTCAAATATATATGTATTAACTGTATTGTGTGTTCTTTTCTTTGTTTTTACTCATAATATTCCCAAACCGTTATCCTAGTAATCTCATTTCTGTATAAGTATGGATCCTCCAAAATGCAAATACTGTCGAAAACCCGAATGTGTGGGACTTCCAAAAAAGTGTCCGGGGTGTAAGAGAAAAACAACCTGGGTTTTCACACCTCCAACCTGTGAATTTCCGGTGAAGATTTCATGTTACAAAACTTCCTGCATTTATTACACTGGATGTGGAAATGTGTTTAAATTTCATCCCAAATTGGAACTTTAATTGTTCACATATAACAAAGTAAATGGGCTTTAGGTTCCAGCAACAAATTACAAAAGAGCAACTAACATTATAGCCGGCCATTTAGCACTCAGTCAGTAACTACGGACGCGTTTCGCTCTTATTAGAGCTCATCAGCGTAGTATAACTTACAGCCGGAGTGTATGAACACTATTCCGAGCTGTAGCGACTGAGTGCCATGGCAATCCCCCTAAGGAGATTCTCAATGGTAGATGGTCTAGAGACGTAAGTCTCCTAATTTCGATCCATCTACCTCCCTATCCAGGGATTACAAAAATTTAAAAAAAAGAATTTACAAAATTAAAGAAAACAAGCTAAGGAAAAAAGTGGTATATTAAGCCGACCACCAAATTATTTAAAATGAAAATATAAAGGAACCAGCTAATATATATAACAAAGTAAATGGGCTTTAGGTTCCAGCAACAAATTACAAAAGAGCAACTAACATTAAATGGCCGGCTATAATGTTAGTTGCTCTTTTGTAATTTGTTGCTGGAACCTAAAGCCCATTTACTTTGTTATATATATTAGCTGGTTCCTTTATATTTTCATTTTATTTAATTGTTCACGATATGTACTATAAACAAAAGTTATTAGGTTATTTAGTATTATCATTTCTTTGTAACTATTATTTTCATTTAAAAAATGTATATAATTTTTCTTATGTTACTGTTTACAATTTTTTTAATATTCACTATATACCTTTTTTATATTACTAAATCTTATATATTATTTTTGTATTACCTTTTATATGTAACATATTGTATTTTCTTTTATGTACATTGTAATAAATTGTGTTTAACCAATACCACAAATTGATAAAAAATAAAAGCAAATTTTCTTATACGTTGTTCTATATATAAAAAATGAAAAATTTTAATCAAAAGACCGCAACTTGATAAAATATTATCATATTCTATAAAAGCAGCTGCTGTCTTATGCATTATTCACAGAAAAAAATGGAATTTTTCAAGGTTAGTATGTCTGTCCACAGATATTTAATCGAAAAATTAAATGTAAGTTATAAAATTATTTAAGTATTTTAAATATAACATTCATAATTTGACTTTATTTATCATATATATTTCAGATGATCGATGTAGAAATAATCGAATTAAACAAGTTGCCTCCCCCAGAGGCAACTTGTATATACAGCGGAATAGTGGACGGCATTGAGTGGCCACTCCAAATTTGGAGGAGTGGCCGCACTGTGTACGTTATGTATATAAATGTTTGTATTATCAATTTCTTTTTAAAAAATATTGTAAATTAATATTATTTAACAAAATATTTTAAATTAATTAATTTTCTTTTGTTACAGAAATGAAAAAATAAATTTTGTTATTTCATAATTGTGTGTTCTTTTTGTTATCACTCCTAATATTCCCAAACAATTTCATAGCATGTGAGTATAAATAAATATATTTTTCTTTTTTTTGGTAGTCACAATCATGAGTCTACAAATCAATGAAGTATCAAGTACAAATAATTTATATCCAATATGTGGAACACCACAAGATTCAAACGATGACGCCCGGTACTGCTATGAAATCGTATTTTATTGTTTAAACCATGCTTGGCTAGGAGATTAACGAATTATGGACGTGGGACCTTTAAAATTATGTGAATATTGTTCTCGAGAAAATTCTATAGATAGAACTTGGGTTACTGAGCCCAGATTTGTATATTTTTATAAAAAAGAATGTAATAATATAAATTTACATGAATTAGAAACTATACCACAAGTCATAATTGTGAATGTGAATTATATACATCATGCAATAAACAAGAATGTGCCAGACAATAATAATGAACAAGAGAGAAAAGGTATGTACTATTTATTAAAAGAAAAAATATTGTATTATTTAAATTTTTACTTTTTTACTGATTTATTTACACCTCACAAACACACACACTTAGCGTTCTTATAAAATTCACCAAGTACGAGACATCAGGCAGAGGGATAGTCGCATTAGGACATTGTATACTTTTAACATGTATCTCAGCAGATTTTACTGTGATAAAGCGTACTCTGTTTTAAAAAATATAATAAATAAAATAAAAATGTATATAAACAATTGTAATTTTGAATTGTGTACAGATATAAATCATTCTAATTGTTGTTGTCCCATATAAATAAATATAAAAGATAGAGAGATAGAAAGGGTGGCATATATACTTTTACCATGTATCTCAGCAGATTTTACTGTAATAAAGCGTACTCTGTTTTAAAAAATATAATAAATAAAATAAAAATGTATATAAACAATTGTAATTTTGAATTGTGTACAGAAATAAATCATTCTAATTGTTGTTGTCCCACATAAATAAATATAAAAGATAGAGAGATAGAGAGGTTGGCAGGGGCAGAGGAAGATGGCTGCAGGGGCGGAGGGAGAGGGCGGCAGGGTCGGAGGGAGAGGGTTGCAGGAGTAAGATCTATATTATTTATCTGAACAATACACACACACACAACGCATGTGGGTTGCATACAACCTAGGCGTGCGAAAACTAGCTTAATACCAAGACCGGAAGCGGAAGAGGGCCAGAAACCGCCGATTATACCTACTGCTGTACTATGAGGTTATTACTGTTTTAGAACCTTCATCGGCTTTTGTAATGATTAATTTATCAGAGGTTAATTTTGCAAATTGTTTGGTTTTCTGAATCCATCGTAGCAATTCTTGCTCTTGGTAATCTAGTTTGTAATTTTTTAATTGGTTATATCTGTGATGGAGTATAGTAGAAATTTTCTTTTTTATTTGATCTTTATCTGTTATATCACTTCTATCTACTGCAATTGATAAGTTTACGAAACAATGTATAATAAGTTGTTGATTATGTTTAGAATTTATATTTTTGTAACTGAATTTTGGTCCAAGAGCAAGTATTGCTAAGACTTCTTAATCAATTTCTATGTTGCTAAGGTTTGTTATCCAATTTTTATAATTCTTTAGAAGACAGGAGCAAATACTACTTTTTAATGCTATTGATTTTAATTTATTTATTTTAATTTCAATTGTATGTTTATTAGAAGTTTTTGTGTTAATATAAAAAATGTTTGATTTATGAACCACATAGTTGAAAACATCAATGGGTAAAATGTCCATGCAGTAACGGATACATTTGGTTTTCTGTTTATTTAAATCATTTAAGTGAGAATGAGCCTCTTCTATTTCTATATTTAAAATTTTGTATTTATAAGTTTGGGTGGCATGAAAATATTTTTTGCGATTATCTTTGTTTGCCAAGTTGTTATTGATTGTGGTACAAATATTAATAAAATTTAGGATTAAATTATTATCTTTACATGTGTGTAAGAAGAAAATTCTATTTTCAGTTGTAGCTATTTTAATATTTAGTGTGTAGTACCTTTTTCTTTTCTGCATTGTTTTCCAGCCGAAGCTGTCTTGTATTATCTTAAAAAAACCGGTGTATCTTGTCTCAGGAGATTCCGGGTGATGCCTGTCGGAGTAGCACATGGTGGTTAGATTTCTTGAAGGATTTGTTTTATTCTGGAGAGTTGCAAGAATAAGGGAGAGTTTCGCCTGCTGCCCTTCTAATGTTGATCGATGAAATTTTGGGAACTCGAAAACTGGGTAAATGAATAGGCCTTTAGGTTCCTGATGTTTATTAGACATGTGTCTTGTTTAATTATTTAAAATTTGGACGTTTCGGGCTAAATTCGCTCATCATAAGCTACAAATATTATAAAATTGTTACATGATTTGATTATAAAATATTTTAAAACTCAACAAATTGATGTTAATGTTTTACAAAATGTTTCATATGTTACAGTGATATATAATTACTTTGTGGAAAACAATTCTTTCCCAAATTTAAATAATAATTGTATCATTGTCGTTGAAAGAGAGAGTACATGATGTTCACATCATGGCAACAGAAGAAACTCTAAATAACACGCATTAGTGGCAAAACAAGTGAATTAGATAATACATAAAGATGAAGAAATATGGATAAATATTTTTATTGTTGTTAATTGTTTTACAAAAATATCCATTTTAAGAATGGATAAAATCTGACTTTATTTTTGTAAAAAATCATATAAATATTTGCTTCCGCGCCCGAATTTCATAATTCTTTATCATATTTTAGCTAAAAAAAAACATTGTAACAAGAAAATTGCTATTTCAAGTGTGGTAGGTAATCTAGAAACCAGCCCATGTAGCTTAAAATATACAACGTATTTATCAAGAATAGTTAAAATCTGAATTTATTTTTGTAAAAAATCATAGAAATATTTGCTTCTGCGCCCGAATTTCATAATTCTTCATCATATTTTAGCTAAACGAAAACATTGCAACAAGAAAATTGCTATTTCAAGTGTGGTAGGTATTCTAGAATCTAGCCCATGTAGCTTACAATATACAACGTATTAATTAAAATGACACCCAAAAACTGAATGTTTATTATCTGATTGGTACCACGTTTTGGTCACTTTTGCATGTCCAATGCTAAAATTATCAATAGTATAGATCCTAAAGCATGAATATGAATGTTTTAACAAAAATATTTGTTTCAAGAATAGGTAAAATCTGACTTTATTATTGTATAAAAATCATATATATATATTTGCTTCCGCGCCTAGATTTTATAATTCTTCATCATATTTTAGCTAAAAGAAAACATTGCAACAAGAAAATTGCTATTTTAAGTGTGGTAGGTATTCTAGAATCCAGCCCATGTAGCTAACAATATACAACGTATTCATCAAGAATAGGTAAAATGTGACTTTATTTTTTTTAAAAATCATATAATTATTTGCTTCCGCGCCCGAATTTTACAATGCTTTATCATATTTTAGCTAAAAGAAAACTTTGCAACAAGAAAATTGCTATATCAAGTGTGGTAGGTATTCTCGAATCCAACCCATGTAGCTAACAATATACAACGTATTCACTAAAATGACACCCGAAAATTGAATGTTTATTATCTGATTGGTACCACGTTTTGGTCACTTTTGCATGTTCAATGCTAAAATTATCCATAGTATAGATCCTAAACCATGAATATGAATGGCTTATCAAAAATATCCGTTTCAAGAATAGGTAAAATCTGACTTTATTTTTGTATAAAAATCATATAAATATTTACTTCCGCGCCCAAATTTTATAATTCTTTATCATATTATAGCTAAAAGAAAACATTGCAACAAGAAATTTGTTATTTCAAGTGTAGTAGGTATTCTAGAATCCAGCCCATGTAACTTACAATATACAACGTATTCATCAAGAAAAGGTAAAATCTGACTTTATTTTTGTAAAAAATCATATAAATATTTGCTTCCGCGCCCGAATTTCATAATTCTTTATCATATTTTAGCTAAAAGAAAACATTGCAACAAGAAAATTGCTATTGCAAGTGTGGTAGGTATTCTAGAATCTAGCCCATGTAGCTAACAATATACAACGTATTCACTAAAATGACACCCGAAAACTGAATGTTTATTATCTGATTGGTACCACATTTTGGTCACTTTTGCATGTCCAATGCTAAAATTATCCATAGTATATATCCTAAAGCATGAATATGAATGTTTTAACAAAAATATCCATTTCAAGAATAGGTAAAATCTGACTTTATTTTTATAAAAAGTTATATAAATATTTGCTTCCGCGCCCGAATTTTATAATTCTTCATCATATTTTTAGCTAAAAGCAAACATGGCAACAAGAAAATTGCTATTTCAAGTGGGGTATGTAATCTAGAATCCAGCCCATGTAGCTTACAATATACAACGTATTCATCAAGGAAAGGTAAATTCTTACTTTATTTTTGTAAATATATATATATATATATATATATATATAAATAATAAGTTAATTTTCCGACGTTGCGTTTTTAAAAACAATTTATTGTTTATTATTTATTACAATGTTGTTTATTGCTAATTTACAATTCTAAGTTACAACAAATCTAGCATAGTAACAGCAGATAAAGACTAACATAAAACTACAAGAGAGCTATTTTATACTTAAACTAGGTTGGGTGTAGGGTTGCTCGGTGGGAACTGCAACCTATGCAGTTTGATGGTGGGAACAGCGATGTAACTCCTCCATCCCTAGAACGAAGCTTCCCCTGGAAGGTGAGGTTCATCGGGTTGCTGGCCTGGTGGGGTTGGTCTGGCTCGTTTTGCTATGAAACATCTCCAGGCGTAGTACATAATAATTATTAAAAGTCCACAATAGATTAATACTGTCCAAATACTTGGCACTTGATATATTACAGGCACACTACTGATTTCCACTGGGGGTTTTAAGGCAATGTCCTCTAATTTGATTGTTTTTAATTTGATTGTCATGTTGGATAATTTATTCTGTTTTATTTCGAAGTTCAACTTTGGTATCAATATTGGTTTTCCAAATGTCTTATCAAGATATATTCATTGTTTATTTTTGAATATAATTTCACATTGGTTTTGTTGTACTAAATAAACACCTATGAGGGATTTGATATTAGTTTTGTCGGGACACTTTGTTTTATTTGTTTCTATTTGTGGAAACACTGCCAAATATTGATTAGTTTGGGGAATTAGTTCGATATGGCTGGTGACTTGAAGCTTGGTGTAATGACAGCGACTTGTATTTTGTTTAGTGAGGATGTCTTCTTCACAAGATGGGTTGAAGTGCGGATGATATTCGTTTTTGCACTGGTAGATTCTACTCTTGATGCACATATCGCTAAGAGGTTTAATTTCGTCTTGACTTTTTAGAAAATATTTTGTATTGGGAATAATTGTCACGTATTCTGACCCATATTTTGTTGGTAATGATTGTAAATAGTAAAGTTCAAAGTTCTTTTCGAAATTTATAGGAATCGAGATAAAATATGTAATCTGATTTGATTCTATTTTGCAGTTTATGGATAGTATAGCTTCGAAATCTAATAGATTCTCTAATTTTGGTTCGTATGGTAATTGATGTTTGTAATGATCGGATATTTTCTTTAGTTCAATTAATAACTGATTAGGGTCTATTATTGAGGGATGAAGTGTTTTCATTTTGCAGAATGTGATTGAGTTTTCTATGTCTTGTAGTGTATTCAGGATGGAATTATACAAGGAACCTAGTTGGTTGTACAAGTCCTTTATATAAAGAATTTCATTAATGGTTTTAACAGAATTAAGTAATTTGTTTAAATTCTGAATTTTTGTTCTTATTATTTCCTCGTTATGTCTGATGTTTTCAATTGTGTTGTTAAATTTCTTTATTATTTCTTGGTTGATTGAGTATTCCAATTTCTATTGATTTTGCAATGAATTTTGGTTTTCTTCTAAATGGTTTAAAATTGCATTATATCTTTTGCCATCTTCTGCGTCCAGGTTTCCCGTCATTTGCTTAAATATACTCCCTAATCCATCTATTAGTCCTCGTTTAGTGCGTGCTTTAGAATATATTGTTATGTGGTTTATCTTTTGAATTATGTTTTGTCTTATGTGTTCCAATATTTTATTGTTATTTATTAATTCCTTGTTTAAATTTGTCTTATTAGTTATACTATTTTTTAATAGTTCGTATTGATTATTGAGATTTTCGAATTCATCAAATATTGGAGTAAGGTCATAATAATGAACGAAAGTATGTTTAGATTTTTGTAGTTTAGCTGCTCCGAGTTTGATTGGCATTAGTCCTATGTTTTCGGTAATATTAATTATTTCGGATCCGTGACAGATCGCGAACAACCTGGAATATTTTTAAATTCGTAGGTTAGTTTTTTCGGTCTTTTAATATTTGATAAGTGAATATTATCTGTAGTGTTACCATGTCGTGTTTTAATTTTGGCTGTCTTTAGATGAGGGTTTATAGATTTTATTTTTTCATTTTTATATTTATTCCGCGTTTTATTTCGTTTTTGGCAATTCTTTACATAAACTTGTTCTGGTATGTTAGGTAATTCTTCCCGATTGTCATTAATTTTATTGATAGTTTTTTCTTTTGTGTGTTGAATTTTTTCATTTAGTTTTTGGTACAACAATTTCATTTTATTTTTATGGTCTGAAATATAATCGTTAATTAATTGATTTTCTAAGTCCATGTTAAAGGGGGAGTCTGTTTCAAGGTGGCCGGAAATTATGTCAAAGGGTTTAAGTTTAGTTGTGGAGTGGATAGTGTTATTGTACGCTAGAAGAGAATAATTTACTTTTGTCTCTATTGGATCATTTTTATAATTATTTTGATTATTGAAGAGTTTAATATGTTCGATGAGAGTTGAATGAAATCTGTCGACTATCCCGTTTGATTCGGGGTGTTGGGAGCTGATGAAATGAATGTTCATTTTATGCAGTTCTAAAAGTTCGCGGACTAGTGAGTTCTTGAATTCTAAACCGTTATCTGCAATTATTGAATCTGGGATACCGTGGTGTGTGAATGATTTAATTAGGTTATTTACAATTTCGATGCCTTGGGAAGAGTTCAATTTGTATGCTTGAGCAAATTTTGAAAGTGAATCTACTATTGTGAAAATTTTTGTGTTCTCCAAAGTAATAGTATCTACGTGTAATATTTCAAATGGTTTAGTTGCCGTTGGGGTGATGTTAAATTTTAATTTTAAAGGGTTTTTATCGTATTTTGTTAGTTGGCAGATTTCACAATTATTTATAAAGGTCTGAATAGATTTCTTTTGATTTGGCCAGTAAAATCTTTGTTTGATTTGGGCTAATGTTTCGTCTATACCACGGTGATTAGTCTTTCCTTCGTGGTAGTTTTTGATAGTTTGAATTATCTCGTCTTCTTCTACGATATCTGTTAGTTGTTTCCCGCATTTTATCATTTTTATTTTGGAATTTTTAAAATAATTCTGAAGTACTAAACTGAATTTTGCATAAAGATCGTGTTCGAAATATAAATAATACTTTACATTTAGTGCTATATATTCTTTAATAAATTTTATCATTTCTTGTTCATATTTCCTTTTTGAAAATTGTACGTAAATCTTTTGTTTCATATCGTGAATTTTTTCAATTTTGGGTTTGCTTGGGCTATGTGCTACTTCAGAAATGATTACTGGATTTTTTCCATAATTAACCGGGTATTCTACGATCGGTATACCAATGACGGGGTTCTCATGACTAGAGTGTATTGTGACGTCATCATCACTAGGTGATTCGTCGTCTTCTTTGTCGCCTATTTCTACGATTAATGATTGATTATCTGGAATTGTGGATTTATTTTCTAACTCTTTATTGAATTCTTCTATGTATTTTGTGAGGGCATTGAGATTGTCTGAGTCGTTTACGTTTAGGTCTAATGTCGGTATTTCGTTTGCTTTTTTAAATACTGTGATTAGTATATCAGTTTCGTTGAAAATGAATTCTAACATGGATTTAACATCGATCCAGTTTAATTGGTCAATGCCACATCCAATTTTTGGAATGCATAAATTTTTTATGTTATTTTGTATACAAAATGATTTTAGATTTAGTACTGTGTAAAACATATCTTGTTTTGTAGGTTTGTCGAAATATTTTTCTTTAGTAATTAGGTAAATAATAAATCGAAATTTGTCTTTTAAATAAACAAGAGAATGCAATTTTGGATTTTGTTTATAGAGGTTGTTTACATTTCCAAATTTATTTCTGAACTGTGCCGCAATTCCTGCTGACATTCGTAAATCGCGGCTTACACAATGAGCTAGATTACTAGTGGGTGGTGAATCAAATAGATCGCCTTCCACTTCTAGGATATTATTATGATCTAATTTGGTTTTATTAATTTTGTTAGTTAAATAATTTTCATACGAGTCTAAAGGTTCTTTTGAATTTTGGACAATAATTTTTTCGTTCTGAATTTGTGGGATCCGACTTAAAGCGTCAGCATTTGTATTTGTTTTACCTTTTTTGTAAATAATTTCATAGTTGTATTCGGCTAATTTTAGTCTCCACCTGATTAATTTTTGGTTACACTGTTTCATAGATAATAGCCATTGTAAGGGTTTGTGATCAGTGTAGATTTTGAACGGTCTGCCAAAAATGTAGGGACGAAAATATTGGACGGCCCATATGATTGCTAACATTTCTTTCTCTACAGCTGCATAGCTTGACTCAGTTGAGTTCAAGGTTCTGCTGGCGTAGGCAACAGGGAGATCTTGACCTACTGTTCCTTGAGATAGAACAGCTCCTATCGCGGTGTCACTGGCATCGCATGTTATATTAAATTTTTTTGAGAAGTCGGGATATTGTAATAGTGGTTCATTTGTTAGTAAGGTCTTACACGTTTCGAAACATTTTATATAGTCGGGGTCTTTAATGTCAATAGTTGCGTCTTTTTTCAGGCATTTTGTAAATGGTTTTGTTATTTTCGCGAAATCTTTAATAAATTTTCGATAATATCCTAACAAGCCTAAAAATCCTTTAATTTGTTTCGTGGTTTTGGGTATTGGATAATTTTGAATTGCTATAATTTTATCTGGATTGGGTTTTACGCCGTCTGGAGTAACAATATGGCCAAGATATGAGACTTCCCTTTTCAGGAACTCACACTTATCTAGTTGAATTTTGAAATTTGAATTTTGTAATCTTTCGAACACTAATTTTAAATTTCCAATATGCTCTTTAAGACTGGTACTAAACACGATAATATCGTCTAAGTAAACTAAACACTTGTCGTTGTTTAGTCCACGTAGAACATTATCCATTACGCGTTGGAAGGTTGCCGGCGCGTTTTTAAGGCCGAAAGGGATGCGCGTGTATTCGAAATGCCCTTCCTCAGTGTTGAATGCCGTCTTTTGAATATCGTCTTTGTCCATTTCTATCTGGTGAAAACCAGAGGCTAAGTCCAGGGTAGTAAAATAGTGACAACGTCCTAATTTGTCAAGCAAGTCCGTGATGTTTGGTAAAGGGTACTTGTCATCGATTGTCTTATCGTTTAACTTCCGATAATCAACCACTATTCGCCACTTTCTTTTCCCTGAAGCATCAAGCTTCTTGGGGACTACCCATATGGGTGACGACCACGGGGAACAAGACGGTCTAATAATGTTTTGTTCGAGCATTTTTTGTATCTGTGATCGCACTTCCTCTTTATGAACTTCTGGGTATCTATACGATTTAGTATAGGTGGGAATTTCGTCTTTGGTCTTAATAGAGTGCTTTATTTGGTTCGTGAAAGTGAGTGGGGCGTTATCCAAATGGAAAATATTTGAAAATTCGCGAATTAATTTGGTGATAGCTGATTTCTCTTCATTGTTCATATGATTGGTCCGAATCTGTGATATATCGAATTTAAATTTTTCTGAATCAATTAGGTTTAAATTTTGACTTGTGTGTGTTTCGTAATTTTCAAAATTTTCAACGTGAAATGGTTTTAACTGTTGGAATTTTATATCTGAATCGGTAGTGTTTGTGATAGTGCAGAATGCATGATAATTTTTTGCTGTCGCAACGCATTCAGGAATTATCAGTGTATCTGTCGTGTGTTCGGGAATTAAAATAGTTCCGTTTTCTTGGTCAACTAATAATTTTACTACATTTTCAGAATTCGATTTTAATGTGGTATAAGTATTTGTGTGAGTAACGATGTTTGAGTTTGTTTCGCGTTCTAAATTTTGATGATAAATTTTTATTTCAGTTGTAGGTGTTGATATTAAATTTTGACTGAGATCGATTACAACTTTTAAGAATTTAAGGTTGTCAAGACCTAATAGTAAATCAAATTCGTCGTGGAAATCGAAAATGTGATATTTTAAACTTACTTTTTTGTTGATTTTAAATATTTTAGAAATTGGTACAAAGGTACTGAAATTTTCAATGGAAGTCCCGTGTGCGGTGACAATTTTGAATGGGTCACTAATTATTGAATCTTTATAATATTTTTCCGCTATATTGGGATTAATAAACGATTTGGTACTGCCGGTGTCAATGAGCACTTTTAAATTATTTTCAGGGAATATAATGTAAGGCAATTTGCTTTGATTCGTGAGATTCATTAATTCGAAATTTGGTAAATATTTTGTTCGGTTTCCGAGGCATCGATCTCTAAAAAATTATTAGGGTCATCGAACTGTTAATCAGAAAGTACTTCTGATTGTTCTAAGGGTAAATCGGAATTTTGTTCGTCAAATTCATAATTTTGATCAAAAGGTTCTTGTGATGATTGGCCATGATTTATATTAAACAATTCATTTCGAGGTCTTTTTGGTCTTTGTTGATAAGTATTGTTTGTACTAATACTCATGGGTGTGGGCTGATAACTTTGGTTATTAAATGGTCTAGGATTTGAATTATTTTGTTTAAAGAATGGCTGGCTTCGTATATGTGTCTGAGGTTGTGTTTGATGTGTAATTCTAGGAAATTGATTTTGTATGGGAACTTTGGGAGTATTATTAATGTGTGCTGGTTTTTTATTTGAATGAAACGACGGGTTATTTGCTTTAAACGGTATTATTATTTTATTAGATTTTGGTGATTTGTATTGAAAATCATTAGTGAGCATATTTAAGGCTGTATTAAGATCAGTGGGGTTTTTGGTTCGCATAAGCTGGCCAATTGGATCTTTTAATCCTCTTAATAATATTCGCAATGCAAAATCTTTGAAATAATTGCCTAATATTGTTTGCTCGTCAGCGGTTTTTTGAGTATTAATATAACTAATTATTAAATTTAATATGTGTTGTATTCTATTAAAATATTCAAATACAGATTCATTATGTCCTTGTTTGGCGTCATTTAACTCAATATTTAAAGTAAAGAGATCGCGTTTATCAGCGTACGTGTTGATTAGTGCACTTTTCAAATCGTTCCAAGTTTTTATATTGCACGCAGCTATGTTTACTGCGGCTTCACCTTTAATTTTTGAATACAAACTGAGCATTAAATATTCATTTTGAAAATCATTGGGATTAGCAGCATTGAAAATTTTTTTGACTAATTTCTCACTTATTTCTAAGAATCTAGGCAAGAGTTCTCTCTGCCCATGGATCTCAGGAACCATATCTAAGTATTCCTTCTTTAATTCCATTTTGTTTGTTACTTGTAATGTGGGGTTACGAATTAAATTTTTTCTGTTTGAATAATTTGTAATACGATCGTTATGATCGGAGTCAGAATCGCTATTATTTGAATCTGATGATTCGCTAGCGTAATAAATATTGCCTCTTAACGACATGTACTCACAAGAGAATACAGTACATTGGTCCTTGGGGTGGTACTGTGATGTCGTGAAGTCGCTCGGCCTCGATGTCCTGGTGCTGATGTTCGTTCAGCGGCGGTACGTCGATGGGTGCTGATGTAAGTTCAGCTGGCTCGGCGGACGAATTTTATTCGCGGCAATAAATGGCACAACGACGAAGTTTTTGGGTCCGTTGTCGGGTAAATCATAAATGAACCGGTATTATATTCGTTAATACCGTCGCGACGGATCCTACCGACTGCGCCAATAATAAGTTAATTTTCCGACGTTGCGTTTTTAAAAACAATTTATTGTTTACTATTTATTACAATGTTGTTTATTGCTAATTTACAATTCTAAGGTACAACAAATCTAGCATAGTAACAGCAGATAAAGACTAACATAAAACTACAAGAGAGCTATTTTATACTTAAACTAGGTTGGGTGTAGGGTTGCTCGGTGGGAACTGCAACCTATGCAGTTTGATGGTGGGAACAGCGATGTAACTTATATATATATATATATATATATATATATATATAAATATATATATATTTGCTTCCGCGCCCGAATTTTATATTTTTCATCATATTCTAGCTAAAAGAAAACATTGCAACAAGAAAATTGCTATTTCAAGTGTGGTAGGTATTCTAGAATCCAGCCCATGTAGCTTACAATATACAACGTATTTATCAAGAATAGGTGAAATCTGACTTTATTTTTGTAAAAAATCATATAAATATTTGCTTACGCGACCGAATTTTATAATTTTTCATCATATTTTAGCTAAATGAAAACATTGCAATAAGAAAATTGCTATTTCATGTGTGGTAGGTATTCTAGAATCCAGCCCATGTAGCTAACAATATACAACGTATTCACTAAAATGACACCCGAAAATTGAATGTTTATTATCTGATTGGTACCACGTTTTGGTCACTTTTGCATGTTCAATGCTAAAATTATCCATAGTATAGATCCTAAACCATGAATATGAATGGCTTAACAAAAATATCCGTTTCAAGAATAGGTAAAATCTGACTTTATTTTTGTAAAAAAATCATATAAATATTTGCTTCCGCGCCCGAATTTTATAATTTTTCATCATATTTTAGCTAAAAGAAAACATTGCAACAAGAAAATTGCTATTTCAAGTGTGGTAGGTATTCTAGAATCCAGCCCATGTAGCTTACAATATACATCGTATTCATTAAAATGACACCCGAAAATTAAGTGTTTATTATCTGATTCTTACTATGTTATGGCCACTTTTGCATGTTTAATGCTAAAATTATCCATAGTATAGATACTAAAGCATGAATATGAATGTTTTAACAAAATTATCTATTTCTAGAATAGGTAAAATCTGACTTTATTTTTGTAAAAAATCATATAAACTTTTGCTTCCGCGCCCGAATTTTATAATTTTTCATCATATTTTAGCTAAAAGAAAACATTGCAACAAGAAAATTGCTATTTCAAGTGTAGTAGGTATTCTAGAATCCAGCTCATGTAGCTTACAATATACAACGTATTCATCAAGAAAAAGTATAATCTGATATAATTTTTGTAAAAAATCATATAAATATTTGCTTCCGCGCCCGAATATTATAATTCTTCATCATATTTTAGCTAAAAGAAAACAATGCAACAAGAAAGTTGCTATTTCAAGGGTGGTAGGTTTTCTAGAATCCAGCCCATGTACTTTACAATATACAACGTATTCATGAAGAATAGGTAAAATCTGACTTTATTTTTGTAAAATATCATATAAATATTTGCTTCCGCGCCCGAATTTTTTAATTCTTCATCATATTTTAGCTAAAAGAAAACATTGCAACAAGAAAATTGTTATTTCAAGTGTGGTTGGTATTCTAGAATCCAGCTCATGTAGATTACAATATACAACGTATTCATCAAGAAAGGTAAATTTTTAATTTATTTTCATAAAAAATCATATAAATATTTGCTTCCGCGCCCGAATTTTATATTTTTTTATCATATTTTAGCTCAAAGAAAACATTGCAACAATAAAATGTCTATTTCAAGTGTGGTAGGTATTCTAGAATCCAGTCCATGTAGCTTACAATATACAACGTATTCATCAAGAATAGGTAAAATCAGACTTTATTTTTGTAAAAAATCATATAAACATTTGCTTCCGCGCCCGAATTTTATAATTCATCATCATATTTTAGCTAAAAGAAAACATTCCAACAAGGAAATTGCTATTTCAAGTGTGGTAGTTATTCTGGAATCCAGCCAATGTAGCTTACAATATACAACGTATTCATCAAGAATAGGTAAAATTTGATTTTATTTTTGTAAAAAATCATATAAATATTTGCTTCCGCGCCCGAATTTTATAATTCTTCATAATATTTTAGCTAAAAGAAAACATTGCAACAAGTAAATTGCTATTTCAAGTGTGGTAGGTATTCTAGAATCCAGCCCATGTAGCTTACAATATACAACGTATTCATCAAGAAAAAGTAAAATCTGATATAATTTTTGTAAAAAATCATATAAATATTTTCTTCCGCGCCCGAATATTATAATTCTTCATCATATTTTAGCTAAAAGAAAACATTGCAACAAGAAAATTGCTATTTCAAGTGTGGTAGTTATTCTAGAATCCAGCCAATGTAGCTTACAATATAAAACGTATTCAACAAGAATAGGTAAAATTTGATTTTATTTTTGTAAAAAATCATATAAATATTTGTTTTCGCGCCCGAATGTTATAATTCTTTATCATATTTTAGTTAAAAGAAAATATTGCAATAAGAAAATTGCTATTTTAAGTGTGGTAGGTATTCTAGAATTAAGCCCATGTAGCTTACAATGTACAACGTATTCATCATGAATAGGTAAAATCTGACTGTATTTTTGTAAAAAATCATATAAATATTTGCTTCCGCGCCCGAATTTCATAATTCTTCATCATATTTTAGGTAAAAGTAAACATTGCAACAAGAAAATTGCTATTTCAAGTGTGGTAGGTATTCTAGAATCCACCCAATGTAGCATAAAATATACAACGTATTCATCAAAATTAGGTAAAATCTGACATTATTTTAGTAAAAAATCATATAAATATATGCTTCCGCGCCCGAATTTTATAAATCTTTATCATAGGTTAGCTAAAAGAAAACATTGCAACAAGATAATTGCTATTTCAAGTGTGGTAGGTATTCTAGAATCCATCCCATGTAGCTTAAATATACAACGTATTCATCAAGAAAAGGTAAAATCTGACTTTATTTTTGTAAAAAATCATATAAATATTTGATTCCGCCCCCTAAATTTTTTATTTTTTATCATATTTTAGCTAAAAGAAAACATTGCAACAAGAAAATTGCTATTTCAAGTGTGGTAGGTATTCTAGAATCTAGCCCAAGTAGCTTACAATATACAACGTATTTATCAAGAACAGGTTGAATCTGACATTATTTTTGTAAAAAATCATATAAATATTTGCTTCCACGCTGGAATTTTATAATTCTTCATCATATTTTAGCAAAAAGAAAACATTGCAACAAGAAAATTGCTATTTCAAGTGTGGTAGGTATTCTAGAATCCAGCCCATTTAGCTTACAATATACAACTTATTCATCAAGAAAAGGTAAAATCTGACTAAATTTTTGTAAAAAATCATATAAATATTTGCTTCCGCGGCCGAATTTTATAATTCTTCATCATATTATAGCTAAAAGAAAACAATGCAACAAGAAAATTGCTATTTTAAGTGTGGTAGGCATTCTAGAATCCAGCACAAGTAGCTTAAAATATACAACGTACTCATCAAGAATAGGTAAAATCTGACCTAATTTTTGTAAAAAATCATATAAATATTTGCTTCCGCGCCCGAATTTTATAAATCTTCATCACATTTTAGCTAAAAGAAAACATTCCAGCAAGAAAATTGCTATTTCAATTGTGGTAGTTATTCTAGAATCCAGCCAATGTAGCTTACAATATACAACGTATTCATCAAGAATAGGTAAAACTTGACTTTATTTTTGTAAAAAATCATATAAATATTTGCTTTCGCGCCCGAATGTTATAATTCTTCATCATATATTAGTTAAAAGAAAACATTGCAATAAGAAAATTGCTATTTCAAGTGTGGTTGGTATTCTAGAATCCAGCACATGTAGCTTAAAATATACAACGTATTCATCAAGAATTGGTAAAATCTGACATTATTTTTGTAAAAAATTATATAAATATTTACTTCCGCGCCCGAAATTTATAATTCTTTATCATATTTTAGCTAAAAGAAAACATTGCAACAAGAAAATTGCTATTTCAAGTGTGGTAGGTATTCTAGAATCCGGCCCATGTAGCTTACAATATACAACGTATTCATCAAGAAAAGGTAAAATCTGACTTTATTTTTGTAAAAAATCATATAAATATTTGCTTCCGCGACGAATTTTATATTTTTAATTATATTTTAGTTAAAAAAAAACATTGCAACAAGAAGATTGCTATTTCAATTATGGTAGGTATTCTAGAATCCAGCCCATGTAGCTTACAATATACAACGTAGTTATCAAAAAAAAGGAAAATCTGACTTTATTTTTATAAAATCATATAAATATTTGCTTCCGCGACGAATTTTATATTTTTAATTATATTTTAGTTAAAAAAAAACATTGCTACAAGAAGATTGCTATTTCAATTATGGTAGGTATTCTAGAATCCAGCCCATGTAGCTTACAATATACAACGTTGTTATCAAAAATAGGAAAATCTGACTTTATTTTTATAAAATCATATAAATTTTTGCTTCCGCGGCCAATTTTTATAATTTTTCATCATATTTTAGCTAAAAGAAAACATTGCAACAAGAAAATTGCTATTTCAAGTTTAGTAGGTATTCTAGAATATAGCCCATGTAGCTTACAATATATAACGTATTCAGTAAGAATAGGTAATATCTGACTTTATTTTTATAAAAAATCTTGTAAATATTTGCTTCCGCGCCCGAATTTTATAATTTTTCATTATATTTTAGCTGAAAGAAAACATTGCAACAAGAAAATTCCTATTTCAAGTGTCGTAGGTATTCAAGAATCCGCCCATGTAGCTTACAATATACAACGTATTCATCAAGAATAGGTAAAATCTGACTAAATTTTTTTAAAAAATCATATAAATATTTGCTTTTGCGCCCGAATTTTATAAAACTTCATCATAATTTAGCAAAAAAAAACATTACAATAAGAAAATTGCTATTTGAAGACTGGTAGGTATTCTAGAATCCGGCCCATGTAGCTTTCAATATACAACGTATTCTTCAAGAAAAGGTAAAATCTGACTTTATTTTTGTAAAAAATCATATAAATATTTGCTTCCGCGCCCGAATTTTATAGTTTTTCATCATATTTTAGCTAAAAGAAAACATTGCAACGAGAAAATGGCTATTTCAAGTGTGGTAGGTATTCTAGAATCCAGCCCATGTAGCTTACAATATAAGACGAATTCATTAAAAAAATGTAAAACTTACCTTTATTTTTGTAAAAAATTATATAAAAATTTGATTCCGCGCCTGAGTTTTATAATTCTTCATCATATCTTAGCTAAAAGAAAACATTGCAACAATAAAATTGCTATTTCAAGTGTTTTAGGTATTCTAATATCTAGCCCATGTAGCTTAAAATAAACATCGTATTCATCAAGAATAGGTAAAATCTGACTTTATTTTTCTAAAGAATCATATAACTATTTGCTTCCGCGCCCGAATTTTATAAATATTCATCATAATTTAGCTAAAAGAAAACATTGCAACAAGAAAATTGCTATTTCAAGTGTGGTAGGTATTCTAGAATCCAGCCCATGTAGCTTAGAATATACAAAGTATTCATCAAGAAAACGTAAAATCTGACGTTATTTTTGTAAAAAATGATATAAATATTTGCTTCCACGCCCAAATTTTATAATTCTTCATCATATTTTAGCTAAAAGAAAACATAGCCACAAGAAAATTGCTATTTCAAGTGTGGTAGGTATTCTAGAATCAAGCACATGTAGCTTACAATATCAAACGTACTCATTAAAATGGCACCTGAAAATTTAATGTTTATTATCTGATTGGTACCTCGTTATGGTCACTTTTGCATGTCCAATGCTAAAATTATCCATAGTATAGATGCTAAAACATGAATATGAATGTTTTAACAAAAATATCCATTTCAAGAATAGGTAAAATCTCACTTTATTTTTGAAAAAATCATATAAATATTTCCTGCTGAGCCCGTATTTTATAATTCTTTATCATATTTAACTAAAAGAAAACATTGCTACAAGAAAATTGCTATTTCAAGTGTGGTTGGTATTCTAGAATCCAGTCCATGTAGATTACATCATACAACTTATTTATCAAGAAAAGGTAAAATCTGATTTTGTTTTTGTAAAAAATCATATAAATATTTGCTTACGCGCCCGAATTTTATATTTTTTTTCATATTTTAGTTAAAAGAAAACATTGCAACAAGAAAATTGCTATTTCAAGTGTGGTTGGTATTCTAGAATTTAGCCCATGTAGTTTACAATATACAACGTATTCATCAAGAATAGGTAAAATCTGACTTTATTTTTGTAAAAAATCATTTAAATATTTGCTTCCGCGCCCGAATTTTTTAATACTTCATCATATTTTAGCTAAAAGAAAACATTGCAATAAGAAAATTGATATTTCATGTGTGGAAGGTATTCTAGAATCCAGCCCATGTACCTTACAATATACAACGTATTCATCAAGAATAGTTAAAATCTGACTTTATTTTTGTAAAAAATCTTATAAATACTTTCTTCCGCGCGCGAATTTTATAATTTTTCATCATACTTTAGGTAAAAGAAAACATTGCAACAAGAAAATTGTTATTTTAAGTGTGGTAGGTATTCTAGAATCCAGACCATGTGGCTTACAATATACAACGTATTCTTCAAGAATACATAAAATCTGACTTTATTTTTGTAAAAAATGATATAAATATTTGCTTCCGCGCCCGAATTTTATAATTCTTCATCATATTTTAGCTAAAAGAAAACATAGCCACAAGAAAATTGCTATTTCAAGTGTGGTAGGTATTCTAGAATCAAGCCCATGTAGCTTACAATATACAACGTACTCATTAAAATGGCACCTGAAAATTCAATGTTTATTATCTGATTGGTACCTCGTTATGGTCACTTTTGCATGTCCAATGCTAAAATTATCCATAGTATAGATCCTAAAAAATGAATATGAATGTTTTAACAAAAATATCCATTTCAAGAATAGGTAAAATCTCACTTTATTTTTGAAAAAATCATATAAATATTTCCTTCTGAACCCGTATTTTATAATTTTTTATCATATTTAACTAAAAGAAAACATTGCTACAAGTAAATTGCTATTTCAAGTGTGGTTGGTATTCTAGAATCCAGCCCATGTAGAATACATTATACAACTTATTTATCAAGAAAATGTAAAATCTGATTTTATTTTTGTAAAAAATCATATAAATATTTGCATACGCGCCCGAATTTTATATTTTTTATCATATTTTAGTTAAAAGAAAATATTGCAACAAGAAAATTGCTATTTCAAGTGTGGTAGTTTTTCTAGAATCCAGCCCATGTAGCTTACAATATACAACGTATTCATCAAGATTAGGTAAAATCTGACTTTATTTTTGTAAAAAATAATATAAATATTTGCTTCCGCGCCCGAATTTTTTTAATACTTCATCATATTTTAGCTAAAAGAAAACATTGCAATAAGAATATTGATATTTTAAGTGTGGAAGGTATTCTAGAATCCAGCCCATGTACCTTACAATATACAACGTATTCATCAAGAATAGTTAAAATCTGACTTTATTTTTGTAAAAAATCATATAAAAACTTGCTTCCGCGCGCGAATTTTATAATTTTATATCAAATTTTAGCTAAAAGAAAACATTGCAACAAGAAAATTTCTATTTTAACTGTGGTAGGTATTCTAGAATCCAGCCCATGTAGTTTACAATATACAACGTATTCATCAAGAAAAGGTAAAATCTAACTTAATTTTTGTAAAAAATCATATAAATATTGGCTTCCCCTCCCGAATTTAATAATTTTATATCATATTTTAGCTAAAAGAAAACATTGCAATTAGAAAATTGCTATTTCAAGTGTGGAAGTTATTCTAGAATCCAGCCCATTAAGCTTAAAATATAAAATGTATTCATTAAAATGACACCCAAAAATTGAATGTTTATTATCTGATTGGTACCATGTTTTGGTCACTTTTGCATGTCCAATGCTTAAAACCATTCATAGTATAGATCCTAAAGCATGAATATGAATATTTTAACAAAAATATACATTTCAAGAATAGGTATAATCTGACTTTATTTTTGTAAAAAATCATATAAATATTTACTTCTGCGCATGAATTTTATAATTCTATATCATATTTTAGCTAAAAGAAAATATTGCAACAAGAAAATTGTAATATCAAGTGTGGTAGGTATTCTAGAATCCTGCCCATGTAGCTTACAATATACAACGTATTCATCAAAAATAGATAAAATCTAACTTTATATTTGTAAACAATCATATAAATATTTGCTTCTGCGCCCGAGTATTAAAAATTTTCATCATATTTTAGCTAAAACACACACTTGAAATAGCAATTTTCTTGTTGCAATGTTTTCTTTTAGGTAAAATATGATGAAAAATTATAAAATTCGGGCGCGAAAGTAAATATTTATCTGATTTTTTACAAACATAAAGTCAGATTTTACCTTTTCTTGATGAATACGTTGTATATTGTAAGCTACATGGGCTGGATTCTAGAATACGTACCACACTTAAAATAGCAATTTTCTTGTTGCAACGTTTTCTTTTAGCAAAATATGATGAATAATTATAAAATTCGGGCGCGGAAGCCAATATTTATATAATTTTTTACAAATATAAAGTCAGATTTTACCTATTCTTGATGAATACGTTGTATATTGTAAGCTACATGGGTTGGATTCTAAAATTCCTACAACACTTGATATAGCAATTTTCTTGTTGCAATGTATTCTTTTAGCTAGAAAATGTTGAAGAGTTATAGAATTCGGGCTCTGAAGGGAATATTAATATAATTTTTTACAAAAATAAAATCAGATTTTACCTATTCTTGATGAATACGTTGTATATTGTAAGCTACATGGGCTGCATTCTAGAATACCTACCACACTACAAATAGCATTTTTCCTGTTGCAATTTTATCTTTTAGCTAAAATATGATGAAGAATTATAAAATTCGGGCGCAAAAGCATATATTTATATGATTTTTTACAAAAATAAAGTCAGACTTTATCTATTCTTGAAATGGATATTTTTGTTAAAAGATTCATATTCATGCTTTAGGATCTATACTATGGATAGTTTTTGCATTGGACATGCAAAAGTGACCATAACGTGGTACCAATCAGATAATAAACATTCAATTTTCGGGTGTCATTTTAATAAATACGTTGTATATTGTAAGCTACATGGGCTGGATTCTAGAATACCTACCACACTTGAAATAGCAATTTTCTTGTTGTATTGTTTTCTTTTAGGTAATATGTGATGAAGAATTATAAAATTCGGGAGCGGAAGCAAATATTTCTATGATTTTTTACAAAAATAAAGCCAGATTTTACCTTTACTTGATGAAAACGTTGTATATTGTAAGCTACATGGGCTGGTTTCTAGAATACGTACCACACTTGAAATAGCAATTTTCTTGTTGCAATGTTTTCTTTTAGCTAAAATAAGGTAAAGAATTATAAAATTTTGACGCGGAAAAAAATATTTATATGATTTTTACAAAAATAAAGTCAGATTTTACCTATTCTTGAAATGGATGTTTTTGTTAAAACATTCATATTCATGCTTTAGGATCTATACTATGAATAATTTTAGCATTGGACATGCAAAAGTGACCATAACGTGGTACCAATCAGATAATAAACATTCAATTTTCGGGTGTCATTTTAATGAATACGTTGTATATTGTAAGCTACATGGGCTGGATTCTAGAATACCTACCACACTTGAAATAGCTATTTTCTTGTTGCAATGTTTACTTTTAGCTAAAATATGATAAAGAATTATAAAATTCGGCCGCGGAAGCAAATATTTATATGATTTTTTACAAAAATAAAGTCAGATTTTACATTGATGAATACGTTGTATATTGTAAGCTACATGGGCTGGATTCTAGAATACGTACCATACTTGAAATAGCAATTTTCTTGTTGCAATGTTTTCTTTTAGCTAAAATATGATATATATATATATATATATATATATATATATATATATATATATATATATAATCAGTATCCTCTTATACCCAAGAAAAGGGTGCCGAGGTTTCTTTCTTTCTTCAGCTGCCTTCTATGAACTGTTTCCAATTGTTTCTATTACTTGCTATTTTCTTTGCTTCTACTTGCGTGATGTTCTTCTTTGCCAAAATCTCTTTTATAGAGTCCTCCCATGTCTTTTGTTGTCTGCCTCTGCTTCTCTTTCCGGTCGTTCTTGTTTCTCAGATTTCTTTGCATGGTGTTTGTTTTGCCATTCTGGTAATGTGCCCATACCATTGCAATTTCTTTTCTTCTATCTTAGTTGCTATTGATTTTATCTCTAGCTCTTGTTTTATTGTTTCATTCCTTATCTTGTATTTCTTTGGCACTCCTTTCACTCTTCTTAAAAATTTCATTTCCGTGGCCTGTAATTTGGTAAGCTGTCTTTTATTTAAAACCCACGTTTCACAACCGTATAGTAGAATGGGTTGAAAGATGGTTTTGTATGCTGTCATTTTTGTTTGTCTACTAATGTTTCTATTGTTTATAATTACTGTATTCAGCGTGTAGTAAGTATTCATTGCTGTTTGTATTCTGTTGTTTACTTCTTCTTCAATACAGTTTTTATTCTGTATTATGCTACCAAGATATTTGAAATGATCTACCTGTTCTATTTTTGTATTTTGGATTGTTATTTGTATATCTTTGATGTTCTTTCCTGCTACCATAACCTTAGTTTTTTCGAAATTTATTTTCATATTGAATTTTTCCAATTCTTCCGACCATATATTAATAAACATTAGTTGTAGTTCTCGTTCATTTTTCGCAAATATTGCCATGTCATTCGCGAAGGCACATTCTGTAATACTAGTTGTATTTAAGTTCAGGTTTCCAATATTTGTTTTTTTCACTCTGCATTTGGTATTTTTTATAACTTCGTCCAGTATCACTATAAAAAGCAACGGGCTTAAATTTCTTCCTTGTCTTAATCCTTTTGTTGTGGTAAATTCGTCTGATATATTATTTCCTGTACGTATTATGTTTTTTGTTCTAGTATAGATGCTTCTTATTGCCTGTATCAATTTCTCGTCGGTGCCTCTCTTTCGTAGAATTTCCCATATTTGTTTTCTGTTTATTCTGTCAAATGCTTTAACTAGGTCTATAAAACATATATATTTCTTTGTTTTTCGCGGTAAACTTTTCTATTATCTGCCTTATACTGAAAATATGATCTTGGGTGCTGCGTCCTTTTCGAAAACCACTCTGGGATTTTTCTAGTTTACTTTCCACAATTGCCCGTACTCTATTTTCTAATGTATTTTCATATAGTTTTTCTGATGTGCACAGTAATGCTATTCCCCGATAATTATTGCATTCTCTATAGTCTCCTTTTTTATATATTGGCAGTATGATTGTTACTTCCCAGTCCCTTGGTATAATTCCGGTGTTCCATATTTTGTTTAATAATGTATGTAGCATATCTAATGCATTTTCTTCTATATATTTTAATTGCTCAGGGTATATATTGTCATAGCCGGGTGCTTTACCTGATTTTATTCGCTTGAGCGCATCTATTATTTCATTTTTTGTAATTTCTTAAATTTTTGTGTCGTTCGGTATTTTCCAATTGTTTTCATTTGTATCTTTTTCTGCTTCAAGCAGCATTTCAAAGTGTTCTTTTCATCGATTTATAATGTTATTTTCATTCGTTAATATTTTCCCTTTTTTGTCTTTTATTTGTTTCATATTTGGTATTTTTTGTTTTTTCTGGTTTTTAATTACTTTGTAGAATAGTTTTTTATTATCTTTGTAGTTTTTCTGTAGTTGTTCTCCAATTTGATTCCAATCTTCTTTCTTAGCTTCTTGTATTATCTTTTTTACATGTTTTCTCTGTATTTTATACTTGTTATATTCTTCAGTTGTTTTCTTCTGTAGATATTTTTTCCATAACTGCTTTTTAAGTTTCATTGATTTTCGTATATCTTCGCTCCACCAGTGAGTTTGTTTCCTATTTGTTGCGGTAGACTTTGTACCACAAGCTTCTTCTGCTGCATTGTTTAACATTCCTTTAAATGTGATCCATATATCCTCTATGTCAGTATTATCTAATTCTTTAGGTGTTTTACTAAATTCTTTAAGTTTTTCTTGATATTTTTGTTTTATTTCCTCTTCTCTCAATTTGTATACTTTAATTGTCTTTTTGTTATTCTGCTCTATGTTAAGTATTTGTTCCTTTTTTGTTCTTTCTTCTTTCAATTTCATTTCTAGGAAAAAGTGGTCACTGCTGATTTCGTGGCTTCTTTTAACCCTTATATCATTGACATTAGATTTTTTATGTTGCCAAGTAACTATGTAGTCAATAATTGATTTTTCATTTCTACTTTTGACTTCCCTAGTTATTTTATGTATCTCCTTATGATTAAAAATCGTATTAAGTATTGTTAAGCCATTTACTAAACAGTAGTCGATCATTCTGTTTCCGTTATTATTTCTTGTTTTTTGCTGTATTTTCCTAAGATTCTATCAATTCCTCTATTTTCTTTACCAACTCTGGCATTAAAGTCTCCCTTTATGTAAATCATTTCTTCGTGCATGTCTGTTATAGACTGTAAATCTTCCCAGAATTTATCTTTGTTTGTTTGCATTATCGTCTTCATTGGGTCCATATATATTAATTATTGTAGTTTTCTTTCCTTCTAATTCTAATGTTATAGTTATGATTCTTTCTGAATATTGCGCCCAGTCTAGTATCTTATCTTTTAAATTTCGGTGTACGATTATTCCAACTCCTGCTTTAGCTCCTTCATTTTTCTGTACTCCGCTGTATATTAATACGTGCCCTCTTTTTAGGTTTTGTATACCTTTACCCTTCTTTTTTGGTTCAGTTATACCTAGTATACAAACGTTTGATTTTTCAAATTCTTCTACTAGTTCAATTTCCTTCCCTGTAATACTTTTAATATTCCATGTTGCTATTTTTATTTTCTTGTTATCCGTTCTTTGAATTTCATTGTCTATTTTCTTTGCTTTTCCGTCATCATGTGATCCATTGACGTCGTATTTTGTAGTGTTTTCATTGAATAGTTTTTTGAAGTAGTATTTTTATTACCCTCTTCAAGTTGTTTAGTTGCATTATTCCATCTCAGTTCCTTATTTTCTATTATTAATTTTTGATATCCAATTTTCACTTTTTTGTTTGCTTCCCTTTCTATATCCGCTCTTTCCTTGATTTTGCTTTGTATTTCTCTTTCATTTTTAGTCAAATCGGTGTTAATATATATTTTGTTATTTTGTGTGTTTCTCAGTTTAGATTTATTTCTTAGTACTTCAAGTTTATTCTCAAAGTTTTCCATTTCAACTACGAATAATTGTTTTTTAATTTTTGTACTTTGACAATTTTCGCGGTTACCTGTAAATTGGTATCAATAAAATTTTCGATTATTTTAACCATATCCTTTGGTTGATTAGTTTCTATTTGTAGTCCATTTACTATAATGTTATTCTTCCTATTAGCTTTTTCCATTTTCTCAATTAATTGTTCCGTCGTTTCCAACTTTTCAATTCTTTGTGTTAGTTTTCCTACTTCTTCTCTTAAAGATTTATTTTCCTCCTTTATCTGCTGCAATTCTTTACGATACACTCTATTTTCATTCCTTATTTCTTTAATCTCTTTAAGTATATTTTTCATCATATCTCGTACATCATCCATGTCTTCTGCTGTTTTGAGTCTGTTTTTAGTTGGGGTTCGGCTTATTTTCCTGCTTTTCTTAAATCCTGTTTCCAGCTCCCAATGGTCTCTTTTCTTTTTGCCGTCGTCTGTTGAATATTCGTCGCTTCCTCGTATTTTTTCCGTTTTAGGCATAACTTTAGTGGAAGGAACTTCGCCCGGATCAACTCCTCGGAGGGTACTTTCCTATCTTTGTAGTTATAAACTTTTTTTTATTTATTTTTAATTGTATGCCGCTAATAAAATTCTTGAGTACGCCACTGGAGCTTAGGAGTCAGACGTGTCAAGCGCCTCTGGCCGCGCGCGCTTGTACTCTCGCTCAACGGCTCAGCTGACTTTGACAGTCTTTGCAACCTTGCTTTATTTGATGTAAAATCAGTTTTTTTGGTGCACTTAACAATTATTAATTTACTCAGGTATTTTTTATCACTTTTATCTCACTATTTACGCACTTTGATATCAGAACAATGCTCATATATTCGAGTAATATTATTGCTGATTCAGAGTATAAATAACACGATCTTCACCTTCAAGAAGATATTTAATTTTAAATTAAAGTCAGATTTTACCTTTTCTTGATGAAAACGTTGTATATTGTAAGCTACATGGGCTAGTTTCTAGAATACGTACCACACTTGAAATAGCAAGTTTCTTGTTGCAATGATTTCTTTTAGCTAAAATATGATAAAGAATTATAAAATTCGGGCACGGAAGCAAATATTTATATGAATTTTTACAAAAATTAAGTCATATTTTACCTTTTCTTGATGAATACGTTGTATATTGTAAGCTACATGAGCTGGATTCTAGAAAACCTGCCACACTTAAAATAGCAATTTTCTTGATGCAATGTTTTCTTTTAGCTAAAATATGATAAAGAATTATAAAATTTAGGCGCGGAAGCAAATATTTATATGATTTTTTACAAAAATTAAGTGAGATTTTATCTATTCTTCATGAATACTTTGTATATTGTAAGCTACATGGGCTGAATTCTAGAATACCTACCACACTTGAAATAGCAGTTTTCTTGTTGCAATGTTTCCTTTTAGCTGAAATATGATGAAGAATCATAAAACTTGGAGGAAGAAGCAAATATTTACATGATTTTTTACAAAAATAAAGTCAGATTTTATCTATTCTTGATGAATACGTTGTATATTGTAAGCTACATGGGCTGGATTCTAGAATACCTACCACATTTGAAACAGCAATTTTCTTGTTAAAATGTTTTCTTTTAGCTAAAAAATGATGAAGAATTATAAAATTCGGGCGCGGAAGCAAATATTTATATGATTTTTAAAAAAAATAAAGTCAGATTTTACCTATTCTTGATGAATACGTTGTATATTGTAAGCTACATGGGCTGGATTCTAAAATACCCACCACACATGAAATAGCAATTTTCTTGTTGCAATGCTTTCTTTTAGCTAAAATATGATAAAGAATTATAAAATTCGGGCGCGGAAGCAAATATTAATATGATGTTTTACAAAAATAAAGTCAGATTTTACCTATTTTTGAAATGGATATTTTTGTTAAAACATTCATATTCATGCTTAAGGGTCTATACTATGGATAATTTTAGCATTGGACATGCAAAAGTAACCAAAACGTTGTACCAATCGGTTAATAAACATTCAATTTTCGGGTGTCGTTTTAATGAATACGTTGTATATTATAAGCTACATGGGCTGGATTCTAGAATACCTACCACACTTGAAATAGCAATTTTCTTGTTGCAATGTTTTCATTAAGCTAAAATATGATAAAGGATTATAAATTTCGGGCGCAGAAGCAAATATTTATATGATTTTTTACAAATGTAATGTCAGATTTTACCTATTCTTGAAATGGAAATTTTCGTTAAAACATTCTTATTCCTGCTTTAGGATCTATACTATAGATGGTTTTAAGCATTGGACATGCAAAAGTGACTAAAACGTGGTACCAATCAGATAATAAGCATTCAATTTTTGGGTGTCATTTTAATGAATACGTTGTATATTGTAAGCTATATGGGCTGGATTCTTGTGTACCAACCACACTTGAAATAGAAATTTTCTTGTTGCAATGTTTCCTTTTAGCTAAATTATGATAAAGAATTATAAGATTCGGTCGCGGAAGCAAATATTTATATGATTCTTTACAAAAATAATGTCAGATTTTGCCTATTCATGATGAATACGTTGTATATTGTAAGCTACATGGGCTGGATTCTAGAATACCTACCACATTTGAAATAGCAATTTTCTTGTTGCAATGTTTGCTTTTAGCTAAAATATGATGAAGAATTATAAAATTCAGGAGCGGAAGCAAATATTTATAAGATTTTTTTCAAAAATAAAGTCAGATTTTACCTATTCTTGAAATAGATATTTTTGTTAAAACATTCATATTCATGCTTTGGGATTTATACTATGGATGGTTTTAAGCATTGGACATGCAAAAGTGACCAAAACGTGGTACCAATAAGATAATAATCATTCAATTTTCGTGGGTCATTTTAATGAATACGTTGTATATTTTAAGCTACATGGGTTATATTCTAGAATACCTATCTCACTTGAAATAGCAATTTTCTTGTTGCAATGTTTTCATTTAGCTAAAATATGATGAAGAATTATAAAATTCGGGCGCGGAAGCTAATATTTATAAGATTTTTTACAAAAATAAAGTCAGATTTTACCTGTTCTTGATGAATACGTTGTATATTGTAAGTTACATGAGCTGGATTCTAGAATACCTACCAGAATTGAAATAGCAATTTTCTTGTTGCAATGTTTTCATTTAGCTAAAATATGATGAAGAATAATAAAATTCGGGCGCGGAAGCTATTATATTTATATGATTTTGTACAAAAATAAAGTCAGATTTTACCTATTCTTGAAATAGATATTTTTGTTACAACATTCATATTTATGCTTTAGGATCTATACTATGGATAATTTTAGCATTGGACATGCAAAAGTGACCAAAACGTGGTATCAATCAGATATCAAATATTCAATTTTTGGGTGTCATTCTAATGAATACGTTGTATATTGTAAGCTACATGGGCTGGATTCTAGAATACCTACCACAATTGAAATAGCAATTTTCTTGTTGCAATGTTTTCTTTTAGCTAAAATATGATAAAGAATTATAAAATTCGGGCGCGGAAGCATATACCTTATTTATATGATGTTTAACAGAAATAAAGTCAGATTTCACCTATTTTTGAAATGGATATTTTTGTAAACCATTCATATTCATGCTTTAGGATCTATACTATGGATGGTTTTAAGCATTGGACATGCAAAATTGACTAAAACGTGGTACCAATCAGATAATAAACATTCAATTTTCGGGTGTCATTTTAATGAATACGTTGTATATTGTAAGCTATACGGGCTAGATTCTGCAATACCTACCAAACTTGAAATAACAATTTTCTTGTTGCATTGTTTTCTTTTAGCTAAAATATGATGAAAAATTATAAAATTCTGGAGCGAAAGCAAATATTTATATGATTTTTTACAAAAATAAAGTCAGATTTTACCTTTCCTTAATGAATACGTTGTACATTGTAAGCTACATGGGCTGGATTCTAGAATACCTACCACAATTGAAATAGCATTTTTCTTGTTGCAATGTTTTCTTTTAGCTAAAATATGATGACGAATTATAAAATTCGGGAGCGGAAGCAAATATATATAAGATTTTTTACAAAAACAAAGTCAGATTTTACCTATACTTGATGAATACTTTGTATATTGTAAGCTACATGGGTTGGATTCTAGAATACCTACCACACTTGAAATATCAATTTTCTTGTTGCAAAGTTTTTTTTTTAGCTAAAATATGATGAAGAATTATAAAATTCGGGCGCGGAAGTAAATATTTATATGATTTTTTAGAAAAATAAAGTCAGATTTTACGTATTCTTGAAATGGATATTTTTGTTAAAACATTCCTATTCTTGCTTTAGGATCTATACTATGGATGGTTTTAAGCATTGGACATGCAAAAGCGACCAAAACTTGGTACCAATCAGATAACAAACATAAAATTATCGGGTGTCATTTTAATGAATACGCTGTATATTGTAAGCTATATGGGCTGGATTCTGGAATACCTACCACACTTGAAATAGCATTTTTCTTGTTGCAATGTTTTCTTTTAGCTAAAATATGATGAAGAATTATAAAATTCGGGCGCGGAAGCAAATATTTATATGATTTTTTACAAAAATAAGGTCAGATTTTACCTATTCTTGAAATAGATATTTTTGTTAAATCATTCATATTCATGCTTTAGGATCTATACTATTGTAACACAGTCGCTTGGCGCTTGTAAATTTTTGTTAGTGCAGTACTCCAGATGTTAGGAAATGGACAGATTTATGGTTGAGGACGTACTTTTTGCGCCTTGAAGCTTGTTTTCAAAATATATAACTGTCCGTTTTCGTAAATGTTACCCTCGGTGGACATCAATAGTTGGATTATTTTTAGCGTACTTCATACTTAGGGGATGAGAAGAGCCGGATAAACATAGGTTGAGAACTTCTGGATTTTTACCATTAAATGGCCCTCCAAAGTTTGAAATCTCTCTCTCTTGTTGTAACCGTTGATTGTTGTAGATGTCTTGACTGAATGTCAGACATACCTTCGTATTTCGTAGTGAAATAATCAATTAGTTATTTTACTGTGTGTAAAGGATCTCTCATCGTGGTGTAAATTTGTAAGTAGTTTTTATTATATTCTGTGTGAATTAATATTGATTTGTAGATCGTTGTATAAAGATTTTTAAATTTGTTTGTAAATTAGAAAAGTAAGAATTTAGAGTTTATATAGAACCAAGTTACGGGTTGTAGTTTATTTGAATTATATAAATGTTTTTGATCGCGGTTGATTATTAAAATTTATATAATTTTGATATTGTTGGAATATCGTGTTTAATTCAGCCCATCCTAATCCAATCCCTATCTTTGTGACGTGGTAGCACAACGCATAGGTAAAACTCTATTGTTCTAAAAAATTACTACCCTGCACTAATTTGACCGAAATTATAATAACCCGCGTCTGTTATCATTATTAAACACTCCCTTGTCTGCTTCTATCACGGCAGACTTTTAAATAAATAAATAAAGTGATAGTGGTGGCAGCGACTATCGTTACCCTTGTCTACGTGTAAAAGTCGTTCATTAATATAATTCGTGGATTACTTTTGAGGCAAGTAAAACTACATAAATTAATACCCTTGAACGTCAGACGTATCTGTTATAATTTGGTGGCAAAGCGCTGGGATCTAAATATTTTCTAAAACTAAACCCACTCAAACCAGTAAAGTCTCTAATTGTGGTCAAATTTGAATAACTCTAATAATTTACTTCGTGTTGTTGCTACGAGATCAGGTAGTTTTTGTGTCAGTAAAAGCGGGAAAAATCTCTAACGGTATTTTTTTTGTATGGTCACCCTCGTAGTGTCGTTAACCCTGAAGCAGGTACTCGAAAAGGAAATTTGTAAAAGAGATAATAAAATAGTTTTTGTAATTATTACATGTTCATTGAAAATAAAGTAATTTAAATATTTAAATATGGCATTAAAATTAGAAACGGTTAGTAGTTTAGCTGGAGTGATAAATAAAATTCTAGAATTTAGCGGCAATTCAGATAATAACGTAGAAGAATTTATTGACAAAGTCGAGTTATTTTTCAAAATTAGTAAACAACCGGAGAACAGACAAGTAGCAATTGAAAAATTATGTTTGGGTAAAGATGCTTTAGAATTCTTTAGGAATAATTGTATAAAAAAAATACAAATGATTGGTCAGTTTTCAAAATGGAATTGTTAAAAAGATATGTACAGAAACCGCATTTTCTTACAGTAGAGGAAGAATTTATAAATTGTTATCAATTAGAATCACAAAGTGTAATTGAATTCGAAGTAACATTAAGATCATTAGCTTATAAATTAATAAATAGTAACGAAGATGAAACAGAACATGAATTTAACTGTAAATATGTAGAGAAAAGGTTGTACAATCAGTTTTTAATAGGTCTGTTACCGCGGTTGCAACGTGATATATTAAAAGATCCGAAAACATTAATAGAAGCCATAGAAATAGCCAAAAGAGTAGAGACTGTAAAGAAATTAATGGAGAGTAGCGCAAGTTTAGATCGTAAATTAATATGTAATAAAAATTCCGAAAATTCTCCAGAAAAAGGCCACCTGTGCGCTTTAAGTAAAAA
Organism: Stenolophus ochropezus; assembly: GCA_035578165.1. Classification (NCBI taxonomy): domain Eukaryota; kingdom Metazoa; phylum Arthropoda; class Insecta; order Coleoptera; family Carabidae; genus Stenolophus; species Stenolophus ochropezus. The sequence goes on along the minus strand of JAQOWZ010000131.1, from coordinate 129,056 downwards.
TAATGAATATAGTAGAGTAAATGAATTAACAAATAAAGTTACAGAACTTCTACGTAAAGCCGGGCAAAATAGATCTACATGGAAATACGCACTTAGTGATAGCGAAGATTCGGGTGTAGAAAGTAAAGATGAGAAAATAGGACATATAACATTTAAAAATAGGTACCGTAGTAAATGCTTCCATTGTCAAAGATTTGGGCATATATCAAAATTTTGTAAACAAGCGAAAAATAAATTAAAATACAAAATTTGTTATAATTGGCGGGAATATGGGCATATCGCAAGTAGTTGTTCATTTAGTGTGAAAAGTAAAATTAGAGAAAACAGTACACACGAGAGAGATGCTAGGCAACAGTGCGAGAGAAATATCCCAGAACATACGGTCAGTAATGATAGTATTCGCGGGAAAAATAAGGCGCGAACGACCGTTTTGAGGAGAAGGCTTCATCAGGGAAAATATGACCGGCAAAAGCTTAGTTCAGGGGCTGAGCTGAGCAACGCAAATGCTGTACGAGCCGACACCGCAAAACGTATTCAGAAGAATGTACGTTTTGTTGGTGTGGAGGAACCCGAAGACTTGGATGCGATTTCTGTAGTGAAATTAGAGGAAGATGACCAGCACACACACGACATCTTTGTGAACCGTGACAAGACGGTAGGTATATGCACTGGTAATAAATATTACAAGGGTTTTGGTTCTGGGACAGGTAACAACAGAAGACGCAAGGACTATCGAGAGGAGCGAGCTGAAGTAACTGAAGACGTCAGGAAGGGCAAGCCGACACCATCCAAGAAGGAAGAGGAACAATGGCGGCTACACTCACAACCAGCAGGTATCCTAGTGGACTTCAAGATAGCAGAGCTAGTCGAATGAAGGAGGAACAGCAAGGTTTAAGCGCAAACTTCGTGCAACGAAAAGCGTCAAGGAATAAAATTCCAGGTAGCTCTTTAAATATGTACTTAGTGTGAATGAGTAAAATTAAAAAGTTGAATTGACGAAAAGTAGAGTAAAAAGTTGAATTCTTTGTGATTTTGAAAATTAAGTGCAGGTTGTAAGAATGGTTGAAATCGATTACTTAATTTTTCGATAAATCAAAATTGTTATAAATATATTGTGAATTTGGCTGGAATGGGAGTAGGAAGTAAAACACATAAATTAAAACCCTTATATATCAGGTACAAGATTTTGTCTTACGCGACCGTACCTGTTACACTATGGATAATTTTAGCATTAGACATAATAAATATTCAATTTTCGGGTGTCATTATAATGAATGAATACGTTGTATATTGTAAGCAACATGGCTGGATTCTAAAATACCTACCACACTTGAAATTGCAATTCTCTTGTTGCAATGTTTTCTTTTAGCTAAAATATGATAAAGAATTACAAAACACGGGCGCGGAAGCAAATATTTATATGATTTTTTTTAAAAATTAAAACAGATTTTACCTATTCTTGATGAATAAGTTGTAGATTGTAAACTACATGGGCTGGATTCTAGTACCCACCACAGTTAAAATCGCAATCTTCTTGTTGCAATGTTTTCTTTCAGCTAAAATATGATATAAAATTATAAAATTCGGGCGCGGAAGCAAATATTTATATGATTTTTTACAAAAATAATGTAAGATTTTACCTATTCTTGACAAATACGTTGTATATTGTAAACTACATGGGCTGGATTCTAGAATACCTACCACACTTGAAATAGCAATGTTCTTGTTGCAATGTTTTCTTTTAGATAAAATATGATGAAGAATTATAAAATTCGGGCGCGGAAGCAAATATTTATATGATTTTTTACAAAAATAAAGTCAGATTTTACCTATTATTGAAATGGATACTTTTGTTAAAACATTCCTATTCATGCTTTAGGATCTATACTGTGGATGGTTTTAAGCATTGGACATGCAAAGGCGACCAAAACGTGGTACCAATCAGATAATAAACATTCAATTTTCTAGTGTCATTTTAATGAGTACGTTGTATATTGTAAGCTACATGGGCTGGATTCTAGAATACCTACCACACTTGAAATAGAAATTTTCTTTAGCAATGTTTTTTTTTAGCTAAACTATAATGAAAAATTATGAAATTCGGGCGCGGAAGCAAATTTTTATTTGATTTTTCACAAAAATAAGGTCGGATTTAACCTATTCTGGAAATGATTATTATGTTAGAACATTCATACTCATGCTTTAGGATCTATACTATGGATAATTTTAGCATTGGACATACAAAAGTAAAGAAAACGTGGTACCAATCAGATAATAAATATTCAATTTTCGGGTGTCATTTTAATGAATACGTTGTATATTGTAAGCTACATGGGCTTAATTCTAGAGTACCTACAACACTTGAAATATAAATTTACTTGTTGCAACGTTTTCTTTTAGCTAAAATATTATGAAGAATAATAATATTCGGGCGTGGAAGCAAATATTTATATGATTTTTTACAAAAATAAAGTCAGATTTTACCTTTTCTTGATTAATACGTTGTTTATAAGCTCCATGTGTTGGATCCTAGAATAACTACCAAACTTGAAATATCAATTTTTTTGTTGTAATGTATTTTTGAAGCTAAAATATGATAAAGAATTATAAAATTCGGGCGCGGAAGCAAATATTTATAAGATTTTTTACAAAAATAAAGTCAGATTTTACCTGTTCTTGATGAATACGTTGTATATTGTAAGTTACATGAACTGGATTCTAGAATACCTACCACAATTCAAATAGCAATTTTCTTGTTGCAATGTTTTCATTTAGCTAAAATATGATGAAGAATTATAAAATTCGGGCGCGGAAGCTAATATTTATATAATTTTTTACAAAAATAAAGTCGGATTTTACCTTTTCTTGATGAATACGTTGTATATTGTAAGCTACATGGGCTGGATTCCAGAACACCTACCACACTTGAAATTGCAATTTTTTTGTTGCAATGTTTATTTTAAGCTAAAATATGATAAAGAATGGTAAAATTTGGGCGCGGAAGCAAATATTTATATGATTTTTTACAAAATCAAATTCAGATTTATATTCTTGAAATGGATATTTATTTAAAACATTCATATTTATTCTTCATGATCTATACTATAGATAATTTTAGCATTGGACATGCAAAAGTGATCAAAACTTGGTACCAATTAGATAATAAAAATTAAATTTTCAAGTGTCATTTTAATGAATACGTTGTGTATTGTAAGCTACATTGGCTGGATTCTAGAATACCTACCACACTTAAAATAGCTATTTTCTTGTTGCATTGTATTCTTTTAGCTAAAATATGATCAAAAATTATAAATTTCGTCGCGGAAGCAAATATTTATATAATTTATTACAAAAATAATGTCAGATTTTACCTATTCTTAATGAATACGTTGTATATTGTAAGCTACATGGGCTGGATTCTAGAATACCTACTACACTTGAAATAGCAATTTTCTTGTTACAATGTATTCTTTTAGCTAAAATATGATGAAGATTTATAAAATCCGGGCGCGGAAGCAAATATATATATATATGATTTTTACACAATAATAAAGTCAGATTTTACCTATTCTTGAAACGGATATTTTTGTTAAAACATTCATATCCATGCTTTAGGGTCTATACTGTTGATAATTTTAGCATTGGACATGCAAAAGTGACCAAAACGTGGTACCAATCGGATAATTAACATTCAGTTTTTGGGTGTCATTTTAATGAATACGTTGTATATTGGAAGCTACATGGGCTGGATTCTAGAATACCTACCACACTTGAAATAGCAATATTCTTGTTGCAATGTATTCTTTTAGCTAAAATATGATGAAGAATTATGAAATTCGGGCGCGGAAACAAATATTTATATGATTTTTTACAAAAATAAAGTCATATATTACCTTTTCTTGATGAATACGTTGTATATTGTAAGCTACATGGGCTGGATTCTAGAATACCTTCCACACTTGATATAGCAATTTTCTTGTTGCAATGTTTACTTTTAGCTAAAATATGATAAAGAATTATAAAATTCGGGCGCGGAAGCAAATATTTATATAATTTTTATACAAAAATAAAGTCAGATTTTACCTATTCTTGAATTGGATATTTATGTAAAACATTCATATTTATGCTTCATGACTTATACTATAGATAATTTTAGCATTGGACATGCAAAAGTGACCAAAACGTGGTACCAATTAGATTATAAAAATTAAATTAATACCTACCACACTTACAATAGCAATTTTCTTGTGTCAATGTTATCTTTTAGCTACAATATAGTAAAGAATTATAAAATTCGGGCAAGGAAGCAAATATTTATATGATTTTTTACAAAAATAAAGCCAGATTTTACCTATTCTTGATGAATACGTTGTATATTATAAGCTACATGGGCTGGATTCTAGAATACCTAGCACACTTGAAATAGCAATTTTCTTGTTGCAATGTTTTCTTTTAGCTAAAATATGTTGAAGAATTATAAAATTCTTGCGCGGAAGCAAATATTTATATGATTTTTTACAAAAATAAAGCCAGATTTTACCTATTCTTGATGAATACGTTGTATATTGTAAGCTACATGGGCTGGATTCTAGAATACCTACCACACTTGAAATAGCTATTTTCTTGTTGCAATGTTTTCTTTTAGCTAAAATATGATAAAAAATTATAAAATTCGGGCGCGGAAACAAACATTTATATAATTTTTTACTAATATAAAGACAGATTTTACCTTTTCCTGATGAATACGTTGTATATTGTAAGCTATATGGGCTGGATTCTAGAATACCTACCACACTTAAAATAGCAACTTTCTTGTTGCAATGTTTTCTTTTAGCTAAAATATGATGAAGAATTATAAAATTCGGGCGTGGAAGCAAATATTTATATGAATTTTTACAAAAATAAAGTCAGATTTTACCTATTCTTGAAGAATACGTACATAGGCTAGATTCTAGAATACCTACCACCCTTGAAATAGCAATTTTCTTGTTGCAATGTTTTCTTTTAGCTAAAATATGATAAAGAATTACAAAATTCGGGCGCGGAAGTAAATATTTATATGATTTTTTACAAAAATAAAGTCATATTTTACCTATTCTTGATGAATACGTTGTATATTGTATGCTACATGGGCTGGATTCTAGAATACCTACCACACTTGAAATACCAATTTTCTTGTTACAATGTTTGCTTATAGCTAAGATATGATAAAAAATTTGAAAATTCTGGCGCGGAAGCAAATATTTATATGATTTTTTACAATAATAAAGTCAGATTTTTCCTATTCTTAATGAATACGTTGTATATTGTAAGCTACATGGGCTGGATTCTAGAATACCTACCACACTTGAAATAGCAATTTTCTTGTTGCAATGTTTTCTTGTAGCTAAAATATGATATAAATTTAAAAAATTCGGGCGCGGAAGCAAATATTTATATGATTTTTTACAAAAACAAAGTAAGATTTTACCTTTTCTTCATAAATACGTTGTATATTGTAAGCTACATGGGCTTGATTCTAGAATACCTACCACACTTAAAATAGCAAATTTCTTGATGCAATGTGTAATCTTTTAGCTACAATATATATAGTCAGTCATCCTTCTACCTTCAGGTGTAGGATGTATACATTTTCACTTAATCTTAATTTCATTTACATAATTTAATGTCCATTAATTCACATGTGCACAAATTTTGCCCATTGTTTCTTGTCCTTTGCGATTCTTCTTGCTTCTTGCATCGGGATGTTTCTTTTCGTCAGTATCTTCTTTATTACGTTATACCATGTGTCCTTTGGTCTTCCCCTTCCCCTTTTCGGTGTAACGTTGGTCATCCACACTTGGCGTACCGGTCTACTTTCGTTCATTCGTATCATGTGTCCCCACCAGGCTAGTTGTCTTGTTTCTATGAAATCTAGTATTGGTTTGCATTGCAGTTCTTCCCTGATGGCTTCATTCCTTACTCTATCTAACATTGTTACTCCTTTAACTCTTCTTAGATATTTCATCTGTATCGCCTGTATTTTACTTTTCGTTCTATTTGACATTATCCATGATTCACACCCGTACGTCAATATCGCTCTATATATTGTGTTAAATACTGTCATTTTTGTTTTATTGCTTATTTCTTTTTTTCCTATAAAATTGTGTTTCATTGCGTGATATATTTTTGTCGTTTTAATTATTCTTTCGTTTATGTCATCATCTTGTGTGCCGCTACTATCTATTGTTATGCCTAAATATTGGAATTTATTAACTTGTTCTATTGTTTCACTATTTACTGTTATATTAGCAGTTGTTGGTTCGTTAGAGATTACCATTATTTTGGTTTTAGTCGCATTTATTTTCATATTGTATTTCTTTATAATTTCGTTCCAGGTATTAACATTTTGTTGCATTTTTTCCTCGCTGTTTGCCATAATTACTACGTCATCAGCGTAAGCACATATTGATATTTTTACTGGTAGTAGATTTCTATACCCTACATGTATCTTATTGAATTTTTGATCGCACTCCTTTATTATCTCATCCATAAATATTGTAAATAAGACTGGGCTCATTACTCCTCCTTGTCTCAAACCGTTTTTTGATTCGAAGAGCTCGCTTTTCCTATTTTGGCTAATTACGTAGTTCGTGTTTTTGTTATACAGTCCTTTTATAGCATTTAGAAGATTGGTGCTTATACCTTTTCTTCTTAGGATTTTCCACATTATCTCTCTTTGTACTCTGTCAAACGCTTTTTCTAAATCAATGAATGTCATGTATGTTTTTGTGTTAGTGATCTTAGTCTTATGTATTATGTCCTTAACAGTGAATATATGGTCTTGGCTACTGCGTCCTTTCCTAAATCCACTTTGTACTTCGGACATTGTTGATTCTATTTTGTTTCTTAATCTTTTTTCTAATATTCTTTCAAATACTTTCAGTGTCGTACACAATAACGATATGCCTCTGTAGTTGTTGCATTCTTTAGTGTCTCCTTTCTTGTGTATCGGCACAATTATTGCTAATTCCCAATCGTTTGGTATTTTATCTCCATTCCAAATTATGTTGAAAATTGTTAACAGTATTTCTATGCCCTTTTCCCCCATGTACTTTAACATTTCTGGCGTAATTTTGTCATGCCCTGCTGCTTTACCATTTTTAAGTATACGTAGTGCTTCTTTTACTTCCTCTATTTGTATTTCCTGCGTTTCGTATTCATTCACATTTTCTACCTGGTCTGTTAGAATTTGTTCAACAGGTTCTATCTGATTATCTTCATCTGTGAATAATAGCTCTTGAAAATATTGCTTCCATCTGTTCATGATATTATATTCTTCCGTTAATATTGTACCTTCTTGGGATTTGACTGTATTTGCCACTTTCCTCTTCTCATTTCTTAATGATTTCAGTGTTTTATAAAATAATTTTTGACTTTCTTTACTGTTGTGTTCCATTTGTTTTCCAAATTGTTCCCAGCTTTTTTCTTTCGCTTTTGCTACTAATTCTTTAACCTTCCGTCTTTGTTGTTTGTATTGATCATAGTTTTCATTTGTTCTATTACTAAGATATTTTACCCATGTTTTCTTTTTCTTTTTTTACTTCCTCTTTTATTTCCTCATTCCACCAGGACGTCATTCTTTTATTAGCTTTCTTTTTACTGCTTCCACATATATTCTTTGCTGCTTGTGTTATTATTTTTTTAAAAAATATTCCATGTTTCTTCTATATCCTTGTCCTTATAGTTAATTTTCTCTATGTCAGTTAATCTATTTATTTCTTGTTCATATTTTGCTGCTGTTATTATATCTCTAAGTTTGTATGTTTTTATTGTCTCATATTCTATTATCCTTGTTTCTTCAGTTTTAGTGTTCTCATCTTTACTCATTTTTTTAATTCTTGCTTCTACGAGAAAGTGATCGCTGAAGATTTCTGGACCACGCCTCGCTCTACAATCCTGTACTAAATTTCTCTTTTTGATTTCCACAAGTATATAGTCTATTATTGATCTATCATCTTCTCTTGGCCCTTGTCTTGTGTATTTATGTACATTTTTATGTTGAAAAAACGTATTAGTAATTAACAAGTCATTTAATATACAGTAGTCTATCAGTCTTCTTCCGTTATTATTTCTTCGGTTTTCTCCATATATCCCAACTGTATTTGCAGTGTTTTCATCCTGTATGCCTACTTTTCCATTAAAGTCTCCGATTACATAAATTTCCCCTTTACTATTCTCTGTAACTATATTTAATTCTTCCCAAAATTTGTCTTTTATTTCAACTAACTCATCTTCATCCGGTCCATATATTATTATTATAGTTTTTTCACTTTCTTTTTCAATTTTCAACTCGATTTTTAGGATCCTCTCACTACATCCTTCCCAGGACTGCACGTAGTTTATTAACTTTTTATTTACTAGGCAAGCTACTCCTGCTACTGCTCTGTTTTCTTTCGGCACTCCACTGTAAATCAACATATGCCCATTATCTATAATTATTTCTCCCTTACCTTTCTTTTTTGTTTCTGTTATTCCTAATATATCTATATTTAATTTATTAAATTCATCGTACAGTTCATGTTCTTTCCCATTCATACTTCTAACATTCCACGTTGCTAGTTTCCAAATACTTTTCTTTTTGTGAGTATTCATGTCGGTCGTCGCCTATATATCAGTCCTAGATTTTTTATTCCCATTTATGTTCTTGAGTTTTTTGGATCGTGATTCATTATGTCTCTGTTTTTGTTTTTTCCAATTTATTAGTATTCTCATTCCATACATATTTTTCTCCGTCTATAATTAGATGTTGGTACTTAATTTTTACTTGTTTGTTGGCTTGTTTCTCGTTATATGCTAATTTCCTAATTGTTTTTTGTATGTCTTGTTCCCTTTTTGTCATATCATTATTTATATAAACTTTACTGTATACGCCTCTCTTTAATTTTGATTTATTTTTAAAGATTTCAATCTTTTTTTCCAAGCTTTCTATTTCTGCCATGACTATGTGATCCTTGATCTTTACTGCTTTCATTACTTTAGCGTTAACTTGCATTTGTTAAAACATAAAGCTTTCTAGTTTTTTTAAGATCTCTGTCTCATTATTTTCGACTATTTTTAATCCGCTAGTTATTATGTTATGTCTCCTACTTGCTTTGTCAATTCTTTCCAGTCTGTTGTTCATTTGATCTAGAAGATCCACCCGTTTTTTTAGATGTTCTATTTCCTTCTTCATAACAATATTTTCTTCCATAACCTTACTTATTGCATCTTTGTATTCTTGGTTTTCTCTGTGTACTTCTTTAATTTCCCGTAACAAAGTGTTCATTAGCTGTTTCATGTCCGCCATGTCGTTGGACTTATCTGTTTTTGTGGGGGTCCTTAATGTTTTTTTGCTCCTTTTAAAAAATCCGTCATGTTGCCCTTCACGTTTGCATTTACTGTCTGATTCGTTGTCTGATTCACGTGTAGACATAATACGTTGCCTAACTTAATGCGCAAAGTCGCTACGTTGACGGCGATAGAAGGCAGCTCAGATCGACTCTTCAGAAGCTAACTTCTCTCCTGTCACGTAGCACTTACTTGCTTTATCTTTATTTTTTCTTATCTCCGGTCAACGTCTCTTAAGATAATAACTGGCGATGCAGTGTTGTTGTTGATACACACGGAGAATCAGCTGTTCGTAATAAATTGCTCGTGGTATACCCTTTTAGAGTTAAAAACCACGGAGCTCACACACGTGCACACTTCCTGTCAACACTTCACTCATTTTAGCTACAATATGGTAAAAAATTATAATATTCGGGCAAGGAAGCAAATATTTATATGATATTTTACAAAAATAAAGCCAGATTTTACCTCTTCTTGATGAATACGTTGTATATTTTAAGCTACATGGGCTGGATTCTAGAATACGTACCACACTTGAAATAGCAATTTTCTTGCTGCAATGTTTTCTTTTAGCTAAAATATGATGAAAAATTATAAAATTCGGGCGCGGAAGCAAATATTTATATGATTTTTTACAAAAATAAAGTCATATTTTACCTTTCCTTGATGAATACGTTGTATATTGTAAGCTACATGCGCTGGATTCTAGAATACCTACCACACCTGAAATAGCAATTTTCTTGTGGAAATGTTTTCTTTTAGCTAAAATATAATGAAGAAATATAAAATTTGGGCGCGGAAACAAACATTTATATAATTTTTTACTACTATAAAGACAGATTTTACCTTTTCCTGATGAATACGTTGTATATTGTAAGTTACATGGGCAGGATTCTAGAATACCTACCACACTTAAAATAGTCATTTCCTGTTGCAATGTTTTCTTTTAGCTAAAATATGATGAAGAATTATAAAATTCGGGCGCGAAAGCAAATATTTATATGATTTTTTACAAAAATAAAGTCAGATTTTACTTATTCTTTATAAATACGTTGTATATTGTAAGCTACATGGGCTGGATCCTAGAATACCTACCACACTGGAAATAGCAATTTTCTTCATGCAATGTTTTCTTTTAGCTAAAATATGATGAAAAATTATAAAATTCGGGCGCGGAAGCAAATATTTATTTGATTTTTTACAAAAATAAAGTCATATTTTACCTTTCCTTGATGAATACGTTGTATATTGTAAGCTACATGCGCTGGATTCTAGAATACCTACCACACTTGAAATAGCAATTTTATTGTTGAAATGTTTTCTTTTAGCTAAAATATAATGAAGAATTATAAAAATTGGGCGTGGAAGGAAATATTTATACGACTTTTTACAAAAATAAAGTCAGATTTTACCTATTCTTGAAATGGATATTTTTGTTAAAACATTCATATTCATGCTTTAGGATCTATACTATGGATAACTTTAGCATTGGACATGCAAAAGTGACCATAACGTGGTACCAATCAGATAATAAACATTCAATTTTCGGGTGTCATTTTAATGAATACGTTGTATATTGTAAGCTACATGGGCTGGATACTAGAATACCTACCACACATGAAATAGCAATTTTCTTGTTGCAATGTTTTCTTTTAGCTAAAATATGATGCAGAATTATAAAATTCATGTACGGAAACAAATATTTAAATGATTTTTTACAAAAATAAAGTCAGATTTTACCTATTCTTGATGAATACGTTGTATAATGTAAGCTACATGGGCTGGATTCTAGAATACCTACCACACTTGAAATAGCAATTTTCTTGTTGCAATGTTCTCTTTTAGCTAAAATATGATGAAAAATTATAAAATTCCGGCGCGAAAGCAAATATTTATGTGATATTTTACAAAAGTATTGTCAGATTTTACCTATTCTTGATGAATACGTTGTACATTGTAAGCTACATGGGCTGGATTCTAAATTACCTACCACACTTAAAATAGCAATTTTCTTATTGCAATGTTTTCTTTTAACTAAAATATATAAGAGCAATACACGCCTGTAGACCCTTGGCTGGGAAGCTCTCTTTTCTCCAGTGTGCTCTATCATACACTTTTTGTTTCCAGACCCTGATACCCAATTGATGTAAGTCTTCTAGTACTGCACTAAACCATTTCTTTATTTAGCCGCCCTCTTCTTCTTCGTGCACTTTGTTCACTGTTAAAAACAACATTTACAATTCTACTTTCCGTCATTCGAATTATGTGTCCGAACCTCTTTAGTCTTCACGATTTACTTATCCCCACTGTATTACTATCCCCCAAAAAGAGACATCACTTCTAAATTCGTTCTCCTCATTACCTGGTCTCCCTTTTTTTTTCCACCAAAAATTGTCCTCAACACCTTTCTTTCCCATCTTAACAACTTTTTCTGCTCACTTCTCACTAATGTCCATGTTTCACAACCGTATAGCACTGTTGGTCTAATTACTGTTTTATAGACACGTATTTTCGTTGACCACGACACTTTTTTTGAGCATAGAAAGATTCTTAAGGCACCCACACATCTATTCCCTTTCATGAATTGCATATCTATTTCGAGTTTTTCACAATTGTTTTCATTCACTGCTACACCTTAGTATATGAAGTTCGTTACTCTTTCTATTTTATAAACTTTATTGTTTGTGCCCATTAACTTCACCTTGCACTTCGTATCCGGTTTATCACCATTCACCCTCATATACTTTGTCTTTTCCTCATTTATTTTGAGACCAATTTGACTTGCAGACTGTACTAGTCTTCAAGAAACTTCGACCATTTCTTTCCTAGTTCTGGTTATAAGAACTATATCGTCAGCATACGCGAGACGTTGGTGTTTGTGTCTGTTTATTATCCCTGCCCTATTAACTTGAGCTTTCTACATTACCCATTCGAGAATTAAATTAAATAGAATTGGAGACATCTGATCACATTGCTTTAAACCATTTTTTACTTCAAAAGACTCAGAGATTTCTCCATCCGCTACTACTTTACATTTATTCTCTCTTTGTGATATTTCCACCAACTTGATTAATTTTTCCGGTAATTTTAGTTCTCTGAGAATGTTATATAAACTTTTCTTCTTCACTGAGTCATAAGCTTGCTTAAAGTCTATGAACAATAGTTCGAGTGGTAACTTATGCTCATAATTTTTTGCATTAGTTTGTTTCAGTACAAAAATATGGTCGACGGTGGACCTGTTTTTCCGAAAGCCTGCCTGGTACTCACTGATTATTTTTTCTGTAAACACACTTAATTTATTCCTGATGCAGGTTGCAAGAACTTTATAAGTAAGATCCACTAAAGCAATGCCCCTGTAATTTTCGCACTTTGTTTTGTCCCCTTTCTAATGTAACGGAACGATCAATGCTTCCTTCCAACCATTCGGCATTTCTTCAGTTTCCCATATGTCTTTTATCATGTCATAAATTTTTTCCAGCAATTCATCCTCAACAAATTTTAACATTGCTGCCGATATACCATTCTCACCAGTACTTTTATTATTCTTCATATTCTTTATTATATCGCAAACTTGCTGTTTTGTCGGCAATTCCACCTGTTCGTCCTGTACTGTGTCTGTTATCCTGTTTTCTTCATCTTCTTCGCTCTCACCTGTGTTTAGAATTTCTTTAAAATATTCAGACCACCTCTTAATTTTTTCTGCATCCGTTACCAGTTGACCCTGCTTATCCTTACAGAAAATTGCTCTACTTTGGTAACCTGTTCTTTGCTTTCTTACTTGCTGGTAAAAAATTCTTATATTTTTTTCTTTGTAGTTTTCTTCTATTCTATTTAATCTTTTGTCTATATCACTTCTTTTCTTTGTTCTGCATATTTCCTTAAACTTCTTCCTTTCTTCTTTATACTCATTAGAATTATGTGCACTTTCTTTTTGTAGCAGCTTTTCCTTTGCTCTGGTTTTATTTTCTAATGCTCTTTTATACTCTTCGTCAAACCAGTTATTTTTCTTTTTTGTATTCGTTTCTGTTAGCATTTCTCCCGCCACTCTGCATAATATATTTTGTAAACTTTCCCATTTTTCATTTATTTCTTGGGCCTCCGCAGTTGCTGTTAATTTGTTTGTGATCTTTTTGTCAAATTTCTCTTTTAATCCTTCAATCTGCAGCAGTTGTGAACTCTGAGATAGCGCGTTTTGAACTCTTCTCTTTCTTACATTTCTTATATTGAAGTTTGCCTTAACCCAATTACGGCCGCTGTTGCGTATACGCAACACCAAAACGGTAATTTTTTTTTCAGCATAAAATACATTTTTACGAAAAACTTCAACTAGTATCTTAAAGTAGGATAATGTAACTTAAAAAAAAAACATTAATTATTCATTAAATATATTACCGAATCGAGAAATAATGTGTAAAAAATCTTGTAATTTTGAGATATAATTATGATAATTTTTTTTGATGATTTCTACAAAAGAAATATTTTTATTTTTGTTCCAAATTATTGCAAAATATGTCTATTATTACGTAAAAATATTTTTTAAAGTTCTATCAAAAACAGCTTTTCGATAAATCAGTGTTAAATATGACTGTTGCGTTTACGCAACATTGGCCGAATACGTTTAGTTCCCTATGATTTTCGGGTTGAAATTTGCCGAATCTTGTGTCGTGTGCATTGGTATTCTTACGTCTATGAGCTCTTGTGAAGTGTACATCGGTGCTATATTCGTCAATAAAAAAGATAAATATTTTTAATATGCCTAAGTTTCTCACGGAAAAAGAACTATCACTGGCTTTGTAGGAAACTCTAAATGAACTGAAAGACTGCGGTAAGTTTTGAATTTGAATTTTTATTTGTTGATTATAATGTGTATTTGTTTCTATTTAGAACAAATTGATGCCGTATATATTCCTCCGAAGGTTGATGAATTAACCGACGAAGAACATTTTACTGATGAACCGGAAAAAATATCTGAAAATGAAAATGTCGACATTGCGGAAACTTTTGAAATACACACAAATGAAGAAGATTTGTATGATAATTCGGACGATGAAACTTTAGCAAGTAAAAAGAAACGGTTATCTTCTATTCCACTTATGGACAAAAAAATAAATTGGAAAGTGGAATGTCAGGTGGAATGACAATTCCATAGTGTCACTAATTAGTACTTACTATAATGTTAAACCGCTCAAATGCGCAAAAAGATATGATAGGAAACAAAAGGAAACTAAGAACATTTCATAGCCATTAGTTGTCCATGAATAAAAAAAATATATGGGGGGTGTGGATATACATGATAAAAGAGTAGCAAACTATCGCATAAGAATAATGGGGAAAAATGGTGGTGGCCATTATTTGTCAACACGCTTGACAGTGCATTAGTAAATGCTTGAAAACTGTATAATACTGTAAATGATAACAAGCTAAACCAGCTAGATTTTAGATCATTTATAGCATTACGGCTCTTGAAAAGCAGAAAATCTAAACCTATGCCTGTAAATGTACCTGAAGAAGTTCGACTGGACCAATCAAGACACTCAATAATTTCACTTATTCGGCTAATGTTGCGTTTACGCAACACTTGTTTTTTTGAAAACTGTAATTAGTAATTTTTTTATATTTCTATGTTTGTCTTAAATAAGGACCTTTAAATCAATAAATATGATTTTTTATTTGATGCCATTCTTTTTTCTTATCTTGGCCGTAAATGGGTTAATTTGCACCATAAAATGGTCATTGCCAGCTTCCGCACCCCTTCTGCTTTTCACATCGTGTATTAACTTCTCAAAAATATTTTCAATTAACACGTGATCGATTTGATTTGTATATTTCCCGTTTGGTGCCCTCCATGTACCTGTATAAATCTCTTTTTTTGTAAACGCTGTACTTTTAATTTTCATATTCATTTCACTTGCAAAATTAATTAACCTTATACCATTTTCATTTGATGATTCGTGTTTACTTTGACCACCTGTCACATGCTTGTAACTTTGTTCTCTACCTACTTTGGCATTAAAGTCACCCATTATTAATTTCACATCATATCTAGAAATCTGGTTTATTGTTCGCTCTACTTGTTCATAAAATTCGTCCTTCACTTCTTCATCCTTATCGTTTGTTGGCGCATGGACATTTATTAAACTGAATTTTGTGTATAAGCCTCTTATCCTCAGAACACTTATTCTTTCCGGTATGGGTTTAAAATCAATGATTTTATCTTTTAGTTTTTTATTTATCATAAAACACGATCCAAAATATTTAGTCTCATGCCCGCTATTAAAAACTATATAATCTTCTAGCTCGAAAATGTCATTACCTTTTTGTTTTGTTTCTTAAATTACCGCTACATCTATGCCATATTTTTTAAACACAGCCTACAAATTTTTCAGTTTACCTGGTGCATTTGTTCCTTGCGCGTTCCATGTTGCCATCGTAATTATTGTGGAATCTTTTAACCATGTATTCTTAACCTTATTTCCGTTTCGAGTCGTACCGATGAGACTGTTTTATTTTCTTCCCGTCACTTTCTCCTACTCAAAGTAACTGGAAAATTTCCATTATTTTCTTTGTTCTTGTTTAGTACCAGACTTCCACACTCTTCACTCCATATGTATTCCTCATTACTATTATAATCCTGTTATAGAAGACTTTAACATTTCTATTTTCTTTTCTAGCCTCTACTGCTTTTTGCCTTATCACAAACTTCATTTTTCTTTCCTCCTTTGTCCAATCGCTATTGATGAAAATACTTCATCTTTTCAATTTGTTTTTATTTTCCATAATTTCTTTTTTTGCTTCCTCGTTTTCCAGTTCAACTATTATTTTTTCCCCAAGTACACTAGCTCCTTTAATTTCCATAACCTCTTTAATTTTGCACGTTACCCCTAGATCATTTTTTAACAGGTCTGTTACCGCTTCTATTGGTTTTCTTCCCGCCGTTCTCAACCCTTGTATCACTATGTTGCCAGCTCTAATTTTCTTATCCTGTTCCTCCAATCTTTTCTTTAATTCTGATATATCTTCCTTCATTTCTTCTCTTTCTTGTTGCCATTTAATTTCTTTAATTTTAAATTCATTTTTAATATCCTCTATGGAAGTTGTATTTCTCTGTATTTCTGTCTTCAGCTCATTATGGTTACGATCTATCTTCCCCTTCACTTCATCTACACTTTTTGTCAAATTTTCTATCATAGTCGTTAACCGTTCCATATCTTGAGAAATTATTTTTTCTTTTTCCGGTGATCTTCCTATTTTTTTACTTTTCTTAAAAATATCTTCTTCCTTGGTCACTGATTTTTCTCTCTTTTTGTTTTCCTCTAAGTTGCTACGGTCTCTATGCAAATTCAACATTCCCTTCTGCTACGCCACTGGTAAGTATCTGCTAGTTGCTCTAGTGCGCATGCTCATAGCCTCATGTCGCCGAGCAGGGGACTGAGCGCACAGCTGACAATGACAAGGACACTCCAAAGACACAATTTTAACTATAAATTTTAATTGTTTTTCTGCATGAAAAACTTACACAAAATGTTTCTGCACTTTTCTTCTTCTATTATCTTCCTGTATTTTACACTAGTTTTATATAAAACACGATAACTCCTTAAATTTTGGGAGGTATTATCGGTGCTCACATAAAACAAACTTTTTCACACATACACCATGAGCGGCACATACTAGCTAAAATATGATGAAAATATATAAAATTCGGGCGCGGAAACAAATATTTATAAAAATTTTT
Source organism: Stenolophus ochropezus (assembly GCA_035578165.1). Taxonomy (NCBI): domain Eukaryota; kingdom Metazoa; phylum Arthropoda; class Insecta; order Coleoptera; family Carabidae; genus Stenolophus; species Stenolophus ochropezus. Next base: position 111,955 of record JAQOWZ010000131.1, on the reverse strand, counting down.
ACAATAATAAAGTCAGATTTTACCTTTTCTTGATGCATACGTTGTATATTGTAAGCTACATGGGCAGGATTCTAGAATACCTACCACACTTGAAATAGCAATTTTCTTGTTGCAATGTTTTCTTTTAGCTAAAATATGATAAAAAATTATAATATTCGGGCGCGGAAGCAAATATTTATATGATTTTTTACAAAAATTTAGTCAGATTTTACCTATTCTTGGTGAATACGTTGTATATTGTAAGCTACATGGGCTGGATTCTAGAATACCTACCACACTTGAAATAGCAATTTTCTTGTTGCAATGTTTTCTTTTAGCTATAATATGATGGAGAATTATGAAATTCGGACGCGGAAGCAAATATTTATGAGTTTTTAAAAAAATAAAATTAGATTTCACCTATTCTTGAAATGGAAATTTTTGTTATAACATTTATATTCATGCTTTAGGATCTATACTATGGATGATTTTTTTACAAAAATAAAGTCAGATTTTACCTATTCTTAATGCATACGTTGTATATTGTAAGCTACATGGGCTGGATTCTAATATACCTACCATACTTGAAATAGCAATTTTCCTGTTGCAATATTTTCTTTTAGCTAAAATATGATGAAGAATTATAAAATTCGGGCGCGGAAGTAAATATTTATATGATTTTTTACAAATATAAAGTCATATTATACCTATTCTTTATGCATACGTTGTATATTGTAAGCTACATGGGCTGGATTCTAGAATACCTACCACACTTGAAATAGCAATTTTCTTGTTGCAATGTTTTCTTTTAGCTAAAATATGATAAAAAATTATGAAATTCGGGCGAGGAATCAATCAATACATGGGCTGGATTCTAGAATACCTGCCAAACTTGAAATAGCAATTTTCTTGTTGCAATGTTTTCTTTTAGATAACATATGATAAAGAATTATAAAATTCGGGCGCGGAAGCAAATATTTATATGATTTTACAAAAATAAAGTCAGTTTTTACCTATTCTTGATGAATACGTTGTATATTGTAAGCTACATGGACTGGATTCTAGAATACCTACCACACTTGAAATAGCTATTTTCTTGTTGCAATGTTTTCTTTTAGCTAAAATATGATGAAGAATTATAAAATTCTGGCGCGGAAGCAAATATTTATATGATTTTTTACAAGAATAAAGTCAGATTTTACCTATTCTTAATGAAAACGTTGTATATTTTAAGCTATTTTTACCTATTCTTAATGAAAACGTTGTATATTTTAAGCTATATGGGCTGGACTCTAGAATACCTACCACAATTGAAATAGCAATTTTCTTGTTGCAATGTTTTCTTTTAGCTAAAATATGATAAAAAATTATAAAAAGCTGGCGCGGAAGCAATTATATAAACATATATATGATTTTTTACAAAAATAAAGTCAGATTTTACCTTTTCTTGTTCAATACGTTGTATATTGTAAGCTACATGGGCTGGATTCTAGAATAACTACTACACTTGAAATAGCAATTTTCTTGTTACAATGTTTTCTTTAGCTAAATTATTATGACGAATTATAAAATTCGGGCACGGAAGCTAATATTTGTATGATTTTTTACATAAATAATGTCAGATTTTACCTATTCTTGATAAATACGTTGTATATTGTAAGCTACATGGGCTGGATTCTAGAATACCTACCACACTTGAAATAGCAATTTACTTGTTGCAATGTTTTCTTTTAGCTAAAATATGATAAAGAATTACAAAAATCGGGCGCGGAAGCAAATATTTATATGATTTTTTACAATATTAAAGTCAGATTTTACCTCTTCTTGATGAATATGTTGTATATTGTAAACTACAGGGGCTAGATTCTAGAATATCTACCACACTTGCAATAGCAATTTTCTTGTTGCAATGTTTTCTTTTAGCTAAAATAAGATGAAGAATTATAAAATTTGGGCGCGTAAGCAAATATTTATATGATTTTTTACAAAAATAAAGTCAGATTATACCTTTTCTTGATTAATACGTTGTATATTGTAAGCTACATGGGCTGGACTGTAGAAAACCTACCACACTTGAAATAGCAATTTTTTTGCTGCAATGTTTCCTTTTAGCTAAAATATGATGAAGAATTATAAAATTCTTGCGCGGAAGCAAATATTTATATGATTTTTTACAAAAATAAAGTCAGATTATACCTTTTTTTGATTAATACGTTGTATATTGTAAGCTACATGGGCTGGACCATGGAGGTAAGAATATATGGAGGGAGCATAAACCTGTATTATTGGCGAGGGGAGTGAAGCCTAGTGGGGACGGACGCATACGGGTCTTGGTCCCACTAAGGGTGGGGATTTCGCGATATTTTTGAATTACAAAATACGTGTAAATATAGATATCATTACTTGTTATTACAATAAGAAATTTATATTATATATATATATATATATATATATATATATATATATATTATATTTCTTATAAAAAAATATTATAACAATTTGAAAATATTTAACAAAATAATACTTCGAATAAGTGTAGGTATATAGTCGACATATTAATTTAATAAATAATTATTATTCTTTACAGACTTCAATTTATAAGACTAAGTTACATAATTTTTGTTTAAATAAAATGGTAGGGGGTACAACAAAAAATTTTCATACCCTGAAAACAATGTCATTTTGTTATTCCAGGTTCTTACATATAATGATTTATCAAGTGTAGTTTTACCTAGAAAATACATTCTAACTCTCAAATATTCCATACAAATACATGTTCTAAAGAATGATTTAATAACGTGAAAAATATTTCTATGTTTAAAAACTGTTTTAAAATAATTATTGACATAAATGTAGTACAATATTTTTTATTTTAAATATTTTTCCATCGTTCTCTTGCATTTTTTTTTCCTTAATAAAATTTCACTTTTTGAACAGACTTTTATAACATCACTACTTGGAAAAATTAAATAACCCCGCGATTTCGTACTAATTAAATTGTAAATATCTAAATTAAAATTTTCTTCTTTCGCGTATAGTGCGTTAACACAATTTTATAATAATAATAGTTATAACAAAACGTCTACAATTTAACTAAAACTTAATTCACTAGCAAAAACAAATTATTTAAACAAAACAAAAACAAATATTTGAAGAAAACGAAACGAAGTACAATACAACACGCCACAGCAGAACAAGCCACAATGACAGTTGGTCCCACAAGGAGTGAAGGGTAGTTGGCTTCACTTTTGTCAGCTTACGCTCTCTCCATATTTTCTTACCTACATGGGCTGGACTCTAGAAAACCTACCACACTTGAAACAGCAATTTTCTTGTTGCAATGTTTTCATTTAGTTAAAATATGATGAAGAATTATAAACTTCGGGCACGGAAGCAAATATTAATATGATTTTTTACAGAAATAGAGTCAGATTTTACCTATTCTTGAAATGGATATTTTTGTTAAAACATTCATATTAATGCTTTAGGATCTATACTATGGATAATTTTAGCATTGGACATGCAAAAGTGACCATAACGTGCTACCAATCAGTTAATAAACATCAATTTTCGGGTGTCATTTTAATGAATACGTTGTATATTGTGAGCTACATGGGCTGGATTCTAGAATACCTACGACACCTGAAATAGCAATTTTCTTGTTGCAATGTTTTCTTTTAGCTAAAATACTAGCGAATTCTCGGCTACGCCGAGCATTCCCTAGAACTCCGCTATCAGTGCAAAAAACAAATGCCGATCGACATGAAACAATTATTTCATATATCCACGTCAGGCCTCACCGAGACCTTTTATTAGATTGCAAATACGATATACTTCTAATAATTTTTTGCAAAAAACAAAAGCTGGTCGACATGAAACATTTATGTACCCCAACTCTCACCGAGACCTTTTATTTGATACCATACACGACATAATTCTGACAACTTTCTGCATTAAACAAAAGTCGATCAACATGAAACATTTTTATCTTATTTACACTCTAGCCCACACCGAGACTTTTCATTTGATACCAGACACTATATACTTGTGACAACCTTTTGCAAAATCAAATGCCTATCTACATTGACCATTTTCGTTAATTCTGCACACCAGCCTTCATTGAAACCTTTCATTTAATACCAAACACCACACACTTCTGACAACTTTTTGCAAAAAATAAATACCGATCGACATAACACATTTTTGTCAATTCTGTACGCTAGTCCTCTCCGAAACCTTTCATGTGATACCAAACACGATATACCTCTGACAAGTTTTTGCATAAAACAAAAGCCGATCGATATAGAACATTTTTGTCCATTCTGCACGACAGCCCTCAACGAGACCTTACATTTGAGACCAAACTCGACATACCTTTGAGAAATTTTTGCAAAAAACAAAAGCCGATCAACATTGACCATTTTTGTTAATTCTACACGCCAGACCTTATTAAACCTCTTCATTTGATAACAAACACCACATACTTCTCACAACTTTTTGCAAAAAACAAAAACCGATCGACATAGCACATTTTTGTCAATTCTGCACGCTAGCCCTCAACGAGACCTTTCATTTGAGACCAAACTCGACATACCTTTGAGAAATTTTTGCAAAAAAACAAAAGTCGGTCAACATTGTCCTTTTTGATAATTCTACACGCCAGCCCTTATCGAGCCTTTTCATTTGATACCAAAAACCACATACTTCTCACAACTTTTTCCAAAAAACAAAAGCCGTTCGATATAGAACATTTTTGTTCATTTTGCACGCTAGCCCTCATCGTGACCTAGCCTAATATAACATTCACTGTCTTCAGTGACGATCATTTGGGAATATTTGTTTTTTGTTTAGTTACTTTATTAAACATTTGGCAATATTCACTTATGTAATTCGAAAATACTGAAACACGACATTTTTCTTACAACATTTTGCAAATAACAAATTCTAATGTACGTAGAACATTTTTGTCATTCGTGCACACCAGTCCGTATTGTGTTGTATCCTTAAAACCCAAGGAAGACCTACTTCTAACAACTTTTTACGAAAAACAAATGCAGATCGACATGACACATTTTTTTTGTCATTTTAAAACTGGCCCTTATGGTTTGCTTTCCGTTAATAACAAACACAGCAAAGTATTCAATTTATTTTATTTAGGATTATTTGATTTTTATTTTGTTATTTTATAATTTGGCAACGCTGTTTGTATTAAAAAATAGGAGTTAATTTTTAAATTTATAAATTAATATTGTCAACCCTAATACAACTGCCACCGTCTTCAGTGAAGTTAGTTTAGGAATATTTGGTTTTAATTTAGTTCCTTTATCATACATTTGGCAACGTTGACTTTTGACAATGGAAACGTCAAAATTTATATTAATTAAATACGTTATGTTTTAAACTTAAATTAGTGTAACACCTTTGCTCAAGACTATTATACATGATACTGTATTCACTTCTTTAATATCAATGTTCTATGAGAAGTTACAATCTTTTAAAGTTCATAGACAGATTGTCAAAAGTTACGGATGACAGTTTTAATTTTTTTTACAAGAACTACTCACAGTAAAAATATGAGACCCCCAAATGGCACAACTACACATTATTCCCTGCAACCTAAAAAAAAATTACAACAATACCTTTCATGGTTAATGCAGTTAGGCTTGTGACAAAGTTTGGCGATCGTCATGATGAAAATAAATACACAACACCGACACATGCCTTTTAGTATAGGACTAGCGAAGGCTAAGCTACGCTGAGCTTCACTAGGCCTCCGGCATCAATGAAGTATTTACAGTTGAAGTCTAATATCATTCCTGTACACCAGCTCTCGACGAGACCATTCATATGGTACCAAACACGACATACTTCTGACAAATTTTGCAAAAGAACAAAAACTATAATTTGAAGAAGAATTTGTAATATTAACCGACATACCTTCTTAATAAAACAGTTTTTATTCAACAAAGTACATTACTTGCTTCACTTGAATGTCAATTTGGTTACATTTGAGGAAGTTACTACAAGTTTTAGTTGATATAATCAAATGTGTTGTTTGTAAACCTTAATGGGATATATGACCTAATTTAGTTTCTTCCATTTTATGGTTCTTTAAAAAATATATAAAATACCCGTATTTTTTTAAATCGCTTTATTATTGATAATTCCGGAGAAAATTAATAATAAAGTTTTGGAGAGAGGATATGTGACGTCACGTTAGAAACTTGGTGGATTTGAATTCATTCGATAAAAATCATTGTTCTGAAACCGGCGCGAAAGTACTATTTTCGCTCCTAAAATGCGGCGCGACAGTTTAATTTCTCTGACTAGTCATGAAAATATTTAAACATTTTTGCTGTACCTCATTTTTATTTTTTGGACAGTAGATATGCTACAACTTCTGCTGCCGCTTCTTTTATATCTACAGGAACCTTGTCGCTTTGATTAGTTTCGCAAAACATAGCAAATTACTACACTCGCACGCATCAAAAATTCAAAACTGACAGCACTGACAGTTTGATTTTTGTTTATTTACAATTGTTTGTCTGTTACCCAAGTACACTACTAAATTCTTAAAGACAATCTGATTTGAATTTAAAATTATTTTTTATTATTATCGAAAATTTCAGAAAAAAATTAATACATGATTCGTCAGAAAAATGTATGTACTTGACTCGGAGCCGTAAAATACTCGGCACGAAGTGCCTCGTATTTCAATGTGGCTCCTCGACAGTAATTTATCATTTTCCTGACTCTTATGTAAATAACTATTATCATAGAATAATGTACATTTGGCAAATTACCCATGTTCCATTTTCAAAACGATGTACATATGTACACACTAAACAGCCTTTGAAAATCATACGACATTGACAATGTTGACAGATGAGTACAGACATTTCAATGTGAACCAAATTTGATTCCATGTTTTCTAGCTGTTATAAATAAAAGTTGAATCATGGTAATGTTAACTATATAATATTTTTATTATTGGAATCAAAATTTGATCTTAATCTAATCTCTAATCGTAGTTGTATTTTTTAAATACAATCGTTATTTGTAATCAAGTAATTGCAAAAAGGCAGTTATACTTAATTTTAAATACTTTTATAATTTAATAAAGAATATTTTACAAAATGTAAATGCGTTATACCTAGAAACATTTGTTGTAATGTTTATTATATTTCAGCATAATTTGTATTTTCATACAATACATTAAGTTTGACAGCGTAACTGTCATTACTTGACACAATAAGTATGAAGTTAGTTAAAGAATGAAAAAAGATGTATTATTTTGAAAATAATTATCTATTTTATAAATATAAATAATGTGAAATAACATACCGAAATTTATAAACTGATACATTTTTATATTGCCAAAAACATGATTATATTCATGTTTTTCTGTTGCTATGTTCATTTATATCTTTATGAACCTGAATTATATATGTATTTATCTACAACTATTGTTATTGTTATTAATAATATATTTTTTATTATAAATGTCAATATATATTATTATAAAAGTATAATAAAAACAATTTGAATAGTTATTTTGAAATTTAAGTGCTACTGTGGCGCCATCTGTTGAGCTATTTATGAACTACTCACACCTAACTGAAAATTTATCAAATAATATCAGATTTTTTATATGCCTGTTAGTTGCAGATAAAGTAACCAAATTTTATACATTCTTTTGCATTATTTTATAATGAAAATATGAATTTTCTTGCAGTTTCCCGTGTTAGTTATTTGTTGTTGTCGATTTTAACAATAAATAAAATAACAAACTCAACAACAATAACAAAATCAATAACAACAAATACTGACACGAGAAACACGAAAAGGGCGCAATGGATAAACCACACATAGAGATCGCAGGGGCAGATTGGAATGAATACAAAACTCGCCAATGCCGTCGATTTAAATTTCCGCCACTTCTTCTTTTCCGCTTGGAATAGTGTGAACTGAGACAATCATAGAATGATGTGAAATGAGCTGAGAGGCTTGGGCACAGGTCGACGGTGCTGCTCTCGTGCCCTATTTACTTTTTACGTTGAAATAATGACACATCGTCAACATAAATATAAAGATTTTAAAAATTTTTATAGTCAGGTTTACAAGATACGACTATCAACTTTTATTTTTCAAATGGCAACCTATAATTATTTTAATAAAATAGAAACCGCCATTTTTTTCCCTTTGCAACGATGTATTAACTTTTAGTAATGTATTTGAAAAATTTCGAGAAAAATGAGATATATAAAAATATTTTAAATAATTATTGAATAAATATTATAGGTGGCTATATGAAAATAAACAAAACGTAATAATGTAAAACAATTAAATTAATGTCAAAAATGTATACATTAGTTTGTTCCTTAATTTAACTTATTTTGTAAAGAAAAAAAATTCATTTGAAAAGCTCACGAAGAACGAATTAATTGATATGATTCTAATAATTGGTGAATCAAATTGCATCATAAGAAGAGCAAACAGAATTTACCGGGAGCGGTTTCCTAGACATTGGCAACCGAGTTTAAGAACACTGAGAAGGATGTTTACCCGATTTCGAGAAACATAGCCACCTATGATATTTGTGTAAAAATTATTTCTGACATTTCTAAATGATCTCATTTTTCTCGAAATTTTTCAAATACATTAATAAAAGTTAATACATCGTTGAAAAGAAAAAAAAATGGTGATTTCTATTTTATTAAAATAATTATAGGTTGTCATTTGAAAAATAAAGGTTGATAGTCATATCTTGTAAACCTGACTTTATAAAAAATATCTACATCTGCCATCAAATAGTATATGTAAAATAATAAAACTTTTATACAAGCCATTTTTTCTATTACTTATAATAAAATAGTTAAAGGGGAGGGGGGCGTCTTCCCAGACTCACCCTGTATATGTAACTTCTAACTAAACAAAATAAATATATAAATTAGAATAATTTTACATATCGTTTAGGCTGAGAAATTTCGATAAAACAGATGAGTTCATAAAATTTGACATATGATATCAAATTTGCTGTAAGTTTAAAAGATAAAATAAGTAAATATAAAGTATTTTTCCTGTAAAATTAAAACAGGTGGAAGAAATATATAAGGAATATATTTGCATGCATCAAGGTTAAGTTCGATTCCGGTTTTAGTAACGCCGAAAATAATGGTTTTTTTGGTCATACAAATTTTACGAAGGAAATTTTAGGTTCGAAACGAATTAAATATATTGTGAACTGCAATACCCAATTTTAAAACTACAAATTGAATGTACTGAAAAACATAGAATTTATTATTAGAGGCGGGAGGTTATGTGTTGGACACATACTAATAATTCTACCCTTGCCATTATTTTTTTTATGTGAACGCTACTTCGAGTCTTAACTAATAAAAAATTAAGTTTTTTTGAAATGACAAATCGTGGCTAAACTAATATCACTGGTAATCAAATAACGTAAGCTAATATTAATGATACGTTCAACTTGATGTATAGACAGAGGGTATATAGATTTAAAAAAATCTACCTTTAAACTAACCTGACTTAACTGTGTGTAATACAGACCGAGGATTTATATTTTTAATGAATTGTCACAAAATGACAGTTGCGATAAAATCTAGCTATTTTATATTCACTGGAATTGTGCATAGCGCACGCACAACCTTACTCGTGAAGATAGTTACCTACCGTACAGGAAATATAAACCAAAGAAATATTTATAATAAAACGGTCGCATAAATAAAGTAATTTTTATAAATTTACTTTTATATTCAAATTTAATAAATAATTGAAACTTAAAAATTCAGTTTGACAAACGAAAAATATTAAAATAATATTTTTTTGGCTAGATGTCAACGACTTTGATGGTGTACCGCCATTATTCTTTGGCGGGAAAATTTGAATATGCATTACTGACCACATTTTTTACAAATATTTTATTTGAAATTTGTTATAGTTATTGTAACAAAAGCAAAAGACTTTTACAACATGCAACTTTTTTGATAAAATAAAGGGTCGCAATTGAATAAAATCTGTCATTTTAGTGTCTTTCTTGCTTTATGTTATCATTTTAATAGTATTATATAATGAAGTATTGAAATATTTCATTTAAAAAATGATATAATTTAAAACAGTTGTTTGATTTCTGCTGTCAACTAACTATCAGCTGTCAAAAATATTTGATTTGATAATCGTCAAAATTTTCTTTTTTCATTTTAACTAATTTTAGAATTTAGATTTCTAAAAAATGTTTGATTCTTGATTGCGAAATGCTTTTGCACTCGAGTGCAAAAGTGACATTTCGCAATCTAGAATCAAAAATAACAACGTCTTAAACAAATGTTTAATTATAACTTGGATACACAAAATAGGAAAGTAATAAATTATTATAACATTACAATACATAATAATGACAATAAGTTATACAGCAAGAATCTTCTGGACGGGACGAATCAGTCTTTAGGATTCCCTGTAAATGCTAACGGAAAACCGTTCAAAAAACGTTAGCAAAAGACGATCACTAACAAAAAGATAATTTGAAATAATGAGATATATCAGTAGTAAAAAAATGACTTATATTATTTAAACATATTGGAATTGTTTCATCTATAAAGGAAGTGCGTTTGGTCGCAGAAGGATTGGGCTAAGTACCTATAACCAAATAAAATAAAATATATAACAGCCGCAAAGAGCATTAGTAAGAATTTGACTTACTTTGTTTGAACACTGCAAACTTTTCTTGTAGAATTTATAATGCAATATTTGAAAAATTGTTCTTTCAGCTAATGTAGTAACTTTTATGTATATTTTGTCTGAAAAAATTTTAATGAGTAAATATAAATAATTAGTTACAAATAAATATTACCTATGTTTAATAAATTATTTGATAATTCGAAGAAGTATTCTGCCAGTGATGAAAGGGTTCTGTTAAATAAAAAATAATTAATAAAGATGTTTTTCTTAATATAATGTATTTACCATACTTATTAAAATTTGTCTATAATATTGATTTTTTTCCAATGGCAGGAAAATCGTCAGCGAAAATGTTTCAAAGTTCGGTTCCAAAATATTCAATATCAATTTTAGTTGAGATTATTGTTGACAAGTATTTCAAAAAGACATTCTGGTGAAACTCCTGTCCTCTACAAATAAAGACTAATATAATTGAGGAAGATTAGTTTCTCTTAATTGTTACCGTCATTTTACAGTGGATTCATTGTCTGACATCAACATATAAAATACTATATTTCATTTATTATTTGAATTAAAATATACTATATGCTTCGAATAAAATTGAATCATTTTCTTGTGATTGAAATGAATGAAATATTTAACGAAGAAAAATTCAACTTGGAGATTTTATCGCATTGATCCAGTTTTTTGTTGTTAAAAAGAAACATTATTAGTTTATATAAAATGTGTAAACATTGAAACACTTTTTTTATAAAAAAAAAATGTTCGCCTCAGTTGAAAAAGCTTCGGTATTACGATTTCACATATGTAATTGTCCAAATAATGGTATACTTGTATTCCATATTTATTATATTCGACATAGTTTACAGCCATAATGCAGTGTAGATTCCAGTTATTATTATCTAAAAATATGAAATACAAAAATTATATTTCCCAGAACTTGATAATAACATACCATATTAAATCGATGTGAATCAAGTGAAATTATTTTGATATTTGTGTATCTTTATTATATACTATGAATTTAACTTTTAATTAATTACAAAAGTTTTTCAAATCATTCTACATTTTTTTTAAGAAATATATATTTTTGAAAAAGTTTTCTGACATTATATTTTAATTTTTATTAAAAATTATTTGAGTTGCCAGAGAATTTTTAATACAAATAAGTTAAATAAATTAAAAATATGAATGTATAATAATATTAATAAAAATTTCATTTACATTTTAGATAATTTATAGAAAATTTACTCAATTTAACAAAATATTAAAAGAATACGATTTGTGTACTAACTGCAGTTATTATTGTTAAAATTGTAGAATCTTTCATATAAAATAAAAAACAATTTTTGCTAATCTAGCAACTCGATTTCATATAAACATTCACACAAACATTCATACTTTTCCGATTTATTACTCTCTTATTTTTCTTTTATTTGATCGCTTTGTGTTTTTTTTTTATTATAATGTTGTAATATGCTTCATTAGCTTCATACCCACCAGCCGGTTTGTAACGAGTAATTATTATGAAGCTTATTTTTTCTCATTTATTGTTTTAATTTTTTAACCACGGGCTATTATAATATTAAAGCAAAGTACAGCAAAAATCCCAAATAACACTGGTATAGGGTTTTAAAGTATTATGTAACAAGTCATTGTCTTGCCAAGTCTACCAAGGAATTATAGATAATATGGTACACATTATGTACATAAAAATGTAATTTAAAACAAAAATATATAAATAGAATGTACTCTTACCAAATAAATTGCAGTTAATATTTCTACTTTTGTGGTTTTTTAAAAATGACAATATTGTTACTCAAAATCATACAACAGTGACAATAACTTAATAACATAACACTTCAAAACCCACCAGCAGTAGTTGGAATTTTTACCATACTTTGCGGTTTTATAGTAATATGTAGTATATTGCCAAAAAAATGTGTATTTATATTCTGTTGCATGAATTTTGAGGTACAATGGTAGACTGCCCTGCCCACATGTTGCGATTTATTATATACTTTTGTTTAACGTCACATTTCTAATACATATTATAGAGAGACGCAACATGTTTTAACTTAAGCCTGGTATTAGATACTTTTCGTATAACGTCTTTATTTTTAGATGGTATTAATTAAAAATTATTGACAGCAGTATTCTTTAAGCGCTATTACATTTTTTATTGTCAATGAAAAATATTAATGTTAACTAATGACTGTTGTATTATAATAAAAAAATGTTGCTTAACCAATCTTTTAGTAGTAGTAGAAGGTAAAATATGCATTTAAATATAATTTTATTATGATTGTATTTTAATGTAAAAAATTAAAATTATTTTTTTATATTTACATATAAAATAGGTTTTCATTTATCTATTAAATGTAGGGACCTTTTTATCATTAAAAAAATTTTTAATGTATTTTATTGAAAATATTGGTAAAACATAAAATATACCAGGATGTAGACGCTATAGAAAATTTTTCTAATACTTAACCATTGCTTTATACTTTTATTTTATTTACGTTTTTCATTGTTAATGTTATTTATAATTGCTTTTTATAATTCTTTTTATTGTATTTTCATTTTGGCAAGGTCCGTAAAATTTGTAAAAGGAGCAATGGTATTATCAGACTTAAGTTCTTTTTTATTACCTTTTATAATATTTTACGAACCACTTTTCATGTTGGAATAATATTTAATACTTGTATCAATTACATTTATTAAATATATTGCATATATTATTTAACAAATCAAATTTTAATATCATAACATTTTTTATTATTTATATTTTAAATTCTTTCTTATTCCTTTTTATATTATTAAGTATTTCTAAATCACACTTTTAAATCATAGTTATTGCTTCAACATGCTTTTACTTTGTATTTTAAATTTATTATTATTGCTTTCTTATATTTTTACTTTACATTTTATATACACCATCAATAATCCTTTTTATAATATTACATGTTTTTCCGATATTCTAAAAATTTTAAATTTAAAAATTTAATGTTTTAATGAGCTTCATATGCCTAATTTCTACCAGCCATTATGTGGCGAATAATTTTGATAAAGTTTATGTTTTAATGTATTTAATGTCTCTTATATTTATTTATTTATTCACGGGCTATAATACTAAATCAAATTACAGCAAAAATTTAAATACCACTGGTATTGGGTTTTATTGCATTATGTCCAAGCCATTGTTTTGCCATCTACCAATGTAATTAAAAATAAAAAGTTATTTTTACCAAAAAATGTATGTTTAAATAATTTTTAGTTCATATTTGCACTTTTACAATTTTATGAATATCAAAACCTTATTTCTCAAATTCATGCAACAGTCACAATGACTTGGAACATAACACATTAAAACCTCCAATGGTATTTGAAATTTTTACCATATTTGACGGTTTTGTAGTATAATGCCAAAAACATAAGTACAAATTAGTATTCTGTTGCATGAGTTTTGAGATACAATGGTAGAATGGCCTGTGTTTATGTAAGAATATTTTGCAGGTGGACTGTATATTTAATTTTAAATAACGTTTGTTGGGAGTGCAAACAAATAGAATGAAGCCACTGACCTTACAGGAAGACAGGATAATCCGGAAAGGACAGGAAAGGTTCATGTGCCAGCTGTGCTGGCGTCTGGAAGTTCTAGAAGATCCGAAAATGACTGGCGTCTGGAAGATCTAGAAGCGATGAATGGCTGACACCAAATGAAATCTTCAGGCTGCTGGCGGCTGATGCTGAATGGAGTCTTCAACTGATGCTGCAACCTTGAAGCGACGACGAAGGCTGACGCCAACTGCGTCCTCAGAAAAGTGACAAATGGTGGGCCCCTGCTGAGCCCCTGGAGCGGTTATGGTGAAGTTCAGGTGTTTTGCATTCACAACGATGAATTGCACCTATTGCAATGTGCAATAATACTGGAGAAAGATACTACAACTGCTGATGTCTTGACCAGCGTCGGGTCAAGACTGTCTTGAATGCACAAACTGTTCAAGCTCGATTCAAGGCACTGAAAGGTGATGTTTTCCCCAGTACTCAAATGAAACACAAATTGTCGATGATGAAATTTTTAATTAATGCACGTTTTGAAAAGCTGAGATGCAAAAATTAAACAAACTTTGAATATCAAAAGAAGAAAAACACGGAAATTACAAATACACGTCTGAACACTAGTGAGGTTCGTAACCGACTCTTGTTTATATAAAAAATGTTTATCGTTAAGGAGAACAAATTATTTTTAATTGTTGCATCAATCGCTTTGCTTTTTTAGATAACTCTGATTACAAAAAATAAATTTACAAAAGAACAATATAAGAAAACTTGATATTAAATACAAATACAATACAATGAATCGTCGCAGTCAGTGACTTTGACATTTACTTGCTTGCACTCTTAGAAAACCCAAACATTCTCCCGGGCGACAACAAATTTGCCTCTTGCTAATTTGAGTTTACTTTAATTGGCAAACAATGCATTGCAATCAGCAAGTGTTAAGAGAAAAATAAAAATTAAAGAAATTAAAAGAAACAAATTATCAACTTGGCAAAGAAATTGAGCGAAAGTTGACAAGTGAAACTAATCAAACAAATGACTTTTGTCAAACAAAAAATAAATGATATTTTGTGCCAACGTGACAGCTCTGTCAAGGTGACGTTTGTGTCAAAGTGACAATTAAAATGTCTACTGCGTTGGCAATGGACATAATTTGTTAATTGGGCGTTTGACTTCTCCCTTTTCTGTTTTAATCAATGCAACACGAGCGACATTGTCATTTCCGAAATATAATTTTGTAATGACGCCTAATCGCCATTCTAATGGTAACAATCGATTTTCTTTGATTATAACAATTTGTCCGGTTTTTATTAAGTTACTTGAAGTTAGCCATTTTTGGCGTGCTTGTAAAGAAGTTAAATATTCTAGTTGCCAGCGTTCCCAGTAAGATTTTATAAGTGTATCTAATAAATATTTACGATGGGTCAATGTGATTTTTGTTTTAGGTAATTCAGCAATAGGTAATTGTTTTAAAGGAGTTTGATGTAGAAAATGGGCTGGAGTTAGCACCTCTAGGCTAGGCTCTGCCCCTAGAGAACATAAAGGACGAGAGTTTAGAATAGATTCTATTTGTGTTAACAATGTTATTAGCTCTTCATAGCTCAACAATTGTTTTCCTATCACTCGAAATAAATGTTTTTTACAGCTTTTTATAGCTGATTCCCATAATCCGCCATAATGACTACCATATGTAGGAATGGTTTTCCATTCTACTCCTTTTATAGCTAATTTGTTGGCTAGAGTTTTATGAAAATCAGTTGACTGTACAAATTTATAAATTTCATTAAATTTGTTTCGCGCCCCTATAAATGTAGTACTATTATCCGAATATAAATGTGAAACGGGACCTCTTCGTGAAACAAATCTTTTAAAAGCATTAATAAATGAATCTACCGTTAAGTCTGCAACTAACTCAATATGGACAGCCTTTATATTTAAACAAATGAAAATACATATATAATAATAATAATAATAATTCCTTTATTGAGTTATTCTCAAAGGCGAGGTTCAGCCAAAGGCTGGTCTTCCACCTAACCCAAATACAAATACATATGTAAATTTATAATTGTCTATAAAAGAGAAAATAGTTACAATTAATACAATATGAAATAAATATCCCTATACTAAACGATTAGATTCACTATCTATATATCTATCTATATATCTATCTATATATCTATCTATAGATTCATCACGGGCATCGAGTAACTTTTGTAATCGCCTACAGCCTGAACCATGCAAGTGATTGTTATAAATTTTTTTTTAATATGTGGGGGCTAATGAGATCTGGTGCCTTTTGGGTGTCTTATATTTTTACTATTAGTAGTTTTCGTGTAAAAAATTAAAACTTTGCACAAATGCTGCCTTGAAACAATGGATCTCAGAGGCCATGTCTAACTTTAAGAAGAATCACGCCGTCATCCGTCACTTTTGACAATCTGCCTATGAATATTAAATGATTATATCTTTTAATAGAACATTGATATCAAAGATTTAAAAACAATTTCATGAATAATAGACTTGAGCAAATGTGTTGCAACTAATTTAAGTTTAAAACATAACGTATTTAATTAATATAAATTTTGACGTTTCCAATGTCAAAAGTCAATGTTGCCAAATGTGTGATGAAGTAGGTAATTTTGACAAGTGTAAAGTACGAATATTAAAGTACAATAATTTTGAAAATGGACAAAGATATTATTAACTGAACTATGTATCCGTACTTTATAATATTGAGCAAAATATGTATTATTATTGTAGAAATTGTATATGGCACAATTAAAATTTTCTGATATTTAACGTTTGTTATAATTGGTTATAACATAAATTTATACTAGAAATTTTGCAACTTGATACAATAGTCAGAACATATGTTGGTTTGTACTTATTATTTATTATTGAAATAAATATAAAATGATATATGTATGTTTTAGAAATGTAGAGAAAGATATAAAAAGGAAAGAAATATACAAAAGATTGGAAATAAGCAGTACTAAAGAATATGAAAGACGAAAGAGTACAATTTATTATTCCTGCAAAAGCAGAAACATTATTTTTCAGAAAATAATTCAATTAATTGACATTCTGTTCTTTATATACAAGAGAGTTATAAGAATAATTCAAATAACGCTCATTTTTTGAGCCGGTGTTCTTCTTTTGATTCATATGCGTTTCAACCCTCTATTTTATTTAGTGAACGACAAGTTCGAAGAAATTAAATCATTTGTCAAAACATGTTATGTGTCAGACCTTCATAATTTACTTAAAAGTCTTGCCAGCACATTGTTGTTTATTGTATTTGCAAAATGACAAGTACACCTATAATTGTACGCCGGAATATACTTTGCAAACGTATTAGAAATAGTAAGTTACAAATAAATTCCTATTATATTGAATAACAAGTTATTTATTATAGGTGTTTTGTAGTACTATCCTGAGTACTGTACTTCATTTTAAATTAGACAGGCCATAAAAAATTAAATAATTATAATAAAAAAGTACATGATATCATTAGAAGATTTTGACTTAAAATCAACAAGTAAGTGGGATAACTGACTATCGGAAATTTTAAATTTTGAGCTAAAATCTTTCACAATACTAGACAAACAATACGTGGTATTAATTTCCTGCAATCTGTTAACAAAACCTGTAAGTAGCAGAAGATATGTTTTAACTCCGAATGAATGTATGTACATAACAGATTGTGTTGTCCTAAAACATCTTTATTATGAAAAAAATAATACAAGCTGGAGGGGATGTACTATTTTTATTTTTATTAAAAAATAATTACAATCAAACGAACGAAGTAGAATTTAAAATAAATTTAATAAAATACGTTTTATGATAAATATGTTTTTAATGCAGGATTGGTTTATCGACTGGTTGTTAATATGAAGAAAGTCTTTGTTGGAGTTACAGTAACTGCAATAAAGACCTTCCTCTAATGTTTTTTTTAATTTGTAATTTTCATTTTACAGCTATGAATGTGAAAATTAATAATAATGTAGGTACACTGAACAATAGTTGCAGTTTATTTTAACAAAAATACAATATGAATGATTATACACAAATTTTGAATGTATTTCATGTAAGTATACATTTTAGTGCAATTAATCTCTACCAATACGTTGTATTTTATTAACAGTTATTATTAGAGCTGACACTTTTATGCAAATGCATATTTTGTTTGCTAATACATATTTCAATTAGACCTTGATTTCTGGACGAATAAAACAAAATGTAACCTATATTTTCAATATGACAGTGCATAAAAATGCATAATTCATAATATTATGCATATTTTACTATTTTGTGCATATTTTTAGATTTTTGTGTATATTTTGAGCATACTTTTTGTTTTCGATTTTGTATTTTTTAGCAAATTATTATTTCTTCATTATTTTTTTTTATTAAATTTTAAATGTTTGTCTTTATATTGGTAACTTGTGAACTTACAGAATTAAACGGATGAGTCCAACAAAAAATATAACTAGACAAAAATTTTCTTGGTATGTTTTGTTTTCGGTAAGCCAAACAGAGAAAATAGAGATAGACATATGACATATGTCTACTAGTATTGTTTGAGTATTGCTCACTAGAGGCGCCCGTGCTTTTAAGATTGACATTAGAATTGGATCTTTTAAATCAATGTCTTTCAGAAATAATTAAGTCTAATGCATCGTTGATAAAACAAATACCGTAAATAATATTAAATAACAGAAAATAATGACAACTACACTGATGCCTCTAGCGAGCAAAGCTCGAACAATACTTTCATTATATATCTTTCTCTATTTTCTTTTTCTATGGCTTACCGAAAACAAAACATTCAATACGGAAGAATAGGGGATGTTTTGTCTAGCTATATATTCTCTAATTTGGTTCATTACTTCTTCGTATATTTTAAAATATAAAATTGATTGAAAATGACAATATTAAACATTTAGTAGCTAACTTGAAATTTGCCCCTGTTACTTCATGTGATGTAGAACGTACCTTTTCAAATTATAAACATATTTTATCAGATAGACGTCATTTAATTAGTAATATTAATATTGAACAATATTTAATTTGTTACTCTAACGAAAACATAAATATTGAATTGAATTTTTGTTTTTTAAAGTATTGCATTATATTATTGATCTATCCGATGTTCAAAAAATAATTATAGTTTAACATTAAAATGCTTTTCTTATGGTCAGTGCAATTTTTGTTATGTATTCATGTTTATCAGTTTTTGTATTTTATATGTAGTTTTGGAAATATAAAATAAAAACATAAAATGAGTTTTATGTGCATAAAATTATATTTTTAATGCATATATTCTTCAAATTTGTCACCATTTTATGTGCATATTTTGTCACTTTTAAGTGCATAAAAGTGTCAGCTCTAGTTATTATGTTATTACGTTATTAGTATGAATCAGTGAAGAAGTTCATGTTGCAACCATTTGAAAACGGTTGCATTTGGAATATAAGCACTAATGCCAGAGTATCAGTTTTCGCTCAAAAGTTCGCCCTTATCTTATGATCAATTAGAATGGAAGTTAAAGATTCGAACAACAAACCTTGCATCTGTGACGCTAAAAGTAAGTATTATAATTATTTCGTTATTGTATATAACACGTTCATTTCGTTTTAAAGTAAAATTCTCATTTAAATTAAAAGTATATTTGTGTTATAACATTATCAATAAATTATTATTTAAAATTTATTATTTTTGAATTTTTAATAATTTAATTTTTGTATTTATCGGTATGTACGGTGTCGGTATTAATAATTTCACATTTACCGACATTTCGGAAATACTAATTTGAGATCAGGGACACCATAGAAAACAAAATTTGTTTATCAAGAATATTGCTTCTTCACCTGTGTGTAGAGTAATTTCATTTATTGTGCTTTGTTACAATATATTTATATTGCGAATTAATATTTATTATCTTTGATCAGAGCTGCAGTAGTCACAATAAAATAAATCCCGTTTAGTGTGCCGCTAAATTCAAATCTAAGGTGAGAAATATTTTATATCTTTTACAACCCTCGAAAAATCAACTTGCAAGTTCACAATTTACAATTAGAAAAATGTCATTTACAACCAAGCTAATAGAAATTTTAATTTGTGATTTCATTATTTTTTACCTCCCGCCTATCGATATATAGATAAGGGAGGTATTGTTTTTGGTCAGATTTCTCGAGTGTGAGTTTTCAACATATGAGCACGAATTAGGGTCCCTAGAATACGACTTTACTATTTTTAGCGTGATGTCTGTATGTGTGTGTGTGTGTGTCTGTGTGTGTGTTTGTGACGATTTTTCGTCCACGATAACTCTAATACGATACATGTAAAAAATATAATATTTGGTATTTAAGAGTTCTGTTCTAATATGATGAACTGATTAGATTTTGACTACAATTGGTTAACCGGCAGTAGTACTTTACTTAAAGCTTTAAACCGTTTTTCCTAAAAAATACCTCTAAATACCATATTTTCGCAAATTTCGTTATTATAAATTCAAAGATTTTTTAATTTTCTACCGATCTGCATAATTACGTTTATATATAACTTCTAGCTAGATAGAAAAAAAATATATAAATTATAATAATTTTACATATCGTTTAGGCTGAGGAATTTCGATAAAACAGATGAGTTATTCATATGTTCACAAAATTTGACATATGATGTCAAATTTGATGTAAGTAAGTGTAAAAGATAAAATAAGTAAAAAATGAAGTAATTTTATTTTAAAATTTAAAAAGATGGAAGAAATATATTAGGAATGTATTTGCATGCGTGAATCAAAGTAAGTTCAGTTTCGGTTTTAGTAACGTCAAAAATAGCTGCCATATTGGTGATACAAAATTTATGAAGGAAATTTTAGGTATGAAATAAATTAAAAATATTCTGAACTGCAATAACCAACTAATTTTAAAACTACAAATTAAATGTATTGAAAAACTTATATAGAATATATTACTAAATTGGCGGGAGGTATTGTGTTGTACACACCAGATTTTTTTTATATTATTTTATTTCTTATTAAATTCTATATTTTTCTGGTTTACCCGGCGCCAGTAGTTTTTAACCGGTTTTCCGTAAACCTACAAAAGATGTGTCTCCATTATTTTTATTTAGCTGAAGTATGCTCCAAAATATGCTAAATTATTTATTGCACAAATTAAAAAAATATTTAGGCGGGTATTTCATCGTCTCTGGTGGGCCGCGTGTTATAACTAATTGCGAGTTAGTCCAACCTACAGTTTTTGAGAGTTCATCTTCTATTTAAGTATAAGTAATTTACTTTAAATTTATAATCAGTACACTATCTCTAATAGGCCGTGAAAGCGTGACGTCAAAATGGAGCGGGAATTACATATTTATTTTTCGGTTTGAAATTTTGGTAATGGTGAACAAATCACATAACCGTTCAATTTAAATAACTTTCATCTGTTGTGTACTTATGTTTCGTTATGTATATGTCCGTATAAAATCTATTTTAGCTTAATATGCAAGAATGCATGTTTTTTTTATTAACATATAGGGTAGGAAAGGTACAAAATTATTTAAAAAATAAATTTATTAAGTGGTTGATTC
Organism: Stenolophus ochropezus; assembly: GCA_035578165.1. NCBI lineage: Eukaryota > Metazoa > Arthropoda > Insecta > Coleoptera > Carabidae > Stenolophus > Stenolophus ochropezus. Next base: position 90,121 of record JAQOWZ010000131.1, on the reverse strand, counting down.
TTGGGTCTTAGTAACAGTACTTTTATCTCGCAAATTTTTAATTCTGAGAATTTTAAAATGTAGCAGACGTTTCTGTTACATCCAAAAAAAAATTAAAATTGCGAAAAGTTGACTATTTTATTGTTATATATAATTAGAAATCTATGAATGTATTTTTTGTGAAAAATCTTTAAAATATACAGGCTGTTCCATTTAAGCGTGCCACCATTGCTATCTTAAAAACTATAAGAACTACCAGGTTGGTTAACTTAGCAAGGAATCACCATTTTACAAGTCTATTAACATAAGCCAAACAAATATTTTTTTAAACCAATGGTTCTCAAGATATGGAGTGGTTTTTTTTGCCCATTATGTTGTTCTTGTAAAATGGTGGTTCTCGCTAATTTAAACAACCTCGTAGCTCTTATAGTTCTCGAGATAGCAATGGTGGCACACTTAACTGGAACACCCTATATTTACCGAAAACAACATTTTTATTTAAATTTTATTTATTTACAAATAAAACACACAATGTAAACTATCCGCAAATTTCTTGTAGTCCAACCATGATACCATGTCTTAAATACATCCACTATTAAATTATAAACATATTTTTATATGAATATGCATTTAATTAATAATTAACGGGAAATATATCATTATCTTACAAACTACACATAAGAACACAACAGATGACAGTTGTTTAAATTGCGCGGTTATAGTTTGTTCACTACATGGACAATCTCAAATATATTATTATATTTCACGTTGTGTAATTGCCGCTCGATTATGACGAGAGCAGATTCACGGCCTAGACATTGTACATAGTTTGCAGTATTTAGTAATTTAGCAATCTAATAATACAAATACACATTTATTTCGTATTAATTTTTTATAATGCTATACATATATTTTAAATATTAATTTTACTGTAGGTTTACAACTTGACTGCAGCAGAGTAAGAGAAAGAGTGCAAGATTTCATTATCCTAACAGAAAAGAACCTGATCGACTTATAATCGAAGGCCTGACGTAATTATTGGTAATTATAAATATTGAAAAGAACAACACACTCAAAAATTGTAAGTTTTGTATAATTTTTAAGTACATAACAAAATGCCAAGTAAAGATAGAATTAAACGTCTTAAGCGCAAGCAAAACAACGAGAAAAATGCGGCAAAAAATAATAAAAATGATAATACGGGAAATATAGAAGAAAACTTTATTAATAGTCAGGTTCAATCAGGTTGTAGGAGTATATCTGTCATTTCAGTAGCGGACAATAATATCAATAATGTACATACAAGTAATCAAACGAGTAATATAGGAATTAGGACAGTAAATTATCAGATTCAATTAATAGACCAGGATATTAACACGTTACTAAATCCTGCAGGGTACTTAGAAGACGTACATATAGACTTCTTCTTTTCTTTAGTCCGTTCTATGACTGAGTTCAACCCTCAGCCTACAGTATATGTAAATGCGCCGGACCGTATCATTCCAGTTCAACAACACTTACAAATTTCATTCGTGCCAGGTGCAAACATTGATAGCATTGGTCATTGGTTCACAGCGTACTATGACGGTTCAGAGATAATAATTTATGATAGCATGAATTCTCAATGTTTAAATCAGAATGCAAGTTTATATTTAGAAAGATTGTTTCCTTATAGACCAACAGTTAGATTTGTCCGAGTTCAACAGCAGACAAATACTTACGATTGCGGGTTGTTTGCCATTGCATTTTTTACGAGTATAATTTATAATCGTAATCCAGAAAACAAAAATTATGATATCAATAGGCTTAGATCACATACTTTAAATATATTTCAAACACGCAATTTAACAGTATTTTCGGTAACTCGACAACAAAAATTAAGGGAAAATTATTTAAAACGCAAAGAGAATGAAATAGACGAAGAACGGTCTAAACGTCTAAAATTAAATATAGAAAATAAATTAAAAATTTTAGCTAATGAAACACTTGATCAACAAACAAATAGGTTAAATAAATTAAAATTTAATTTCAAAGAATACATTAAAAATAAAACACCTGAACAAAAAACAAATCGCTTAAATAGATTAAAAGATAACTTTCAAAATATGATTCAAATAGAAACACATGAACAAAAAGAAAAACGTTTAAATAGGTAAAAAAATAATTTAAAAACTTCAATAGAAACAGAAACTCCCGAACAGAGAGAAAATCGTTTAAATACTTTAAAAAATAATTTTAAAATTTCAATAGAAACAGAAACACCCGAACAGAGAGAAAATCGTTTAAATAGGTTAAAAAATAATTTTAAAAATACAATTGAAACAGAAACACCGGAACAAAGAGAAAATCGTTTAAATAGGTTAAAAAATAATTTAAAAACTTTAATAGAAACAGAAACTCCCGAACAGAGAGAAAATCGTTTAAATACTTTAAAAAATAATTTTAAAATTTCAATAGAAACAGAAACACCCGAACAGAGAGAAAATCGTTTAAATAGGTTAAAAAATAATTTTAAAAATACAATTGAAACAGAAACACCGGAACAAAGAGAAAATCGTTTAAATAGGTTAAAAAATAATTTAAAAACTTCAATAGAAACAGAAACTCCCGAACAGAGAGAAAATCGTTTAAATACTTTAAAAAATAATTTTAAAATTTCAATAGAAACAGAAACACCCGAACAGAGAGAAAATCGTTTAAATAGGTTAAAAAATAATTTTAAAAATACAATTGAAACAGAAACACCGGAACAAAGAGAAAATCGTTTAAATAGGTTAAAAAATAATTTTAAAAATACAATTGAAACAGAAACACCGGAACAAAGAGAAAATCGTTTAAATAAGTTAAAAACTAATTTTAAAAAATCTATAGAAATAGAAAACCCTGAACATAAAGTACGGCGTTTAAATATGTTAAAAGATAATTTTAAAAAAGTAGTTGAATAAGAAACACCGGAACAGAAAGAAGAGCGTTTGTTAAAAAATAATGTAATAAATAAAAATAAAATAAAGACACGCAAAAATAAAGTTAATGATAATGTTAGATTAGCTAGCAAAGGTATAGGAATGCAAATTGAACCGCGTTCGCTGGGTCCAATGTCTGCACTGTGCACTTACTGTTCATCCAAAAACTTCGCGTATGAGAAGCCCTCGGACGGCAAATTCACACACTGCTGCCGTAAAGGCAAGTTAAACGCAGATCAATTAGGCGAGTTTCCGGAATACATAAAAAGTCTAATGATCAATAATAACGCGGACAGTAGAAATTTTAAAGATAATATTAGACAGTACAATAGTGCGTTAGCTTTTGCTTCCTTTGGGGCTAAAATTTCAATGCCTCCGGGCAGAGGACCATATTGTTTCCGAATACATGGTCAAATTTATCATGATTCAGCCAGTTCCTTATATCCAACTAATAATAATGTTGAAAAATATGCGCAGTTATACATTATAAATTCTGCGGAAGCGTTAGAGGAAAGAATGAATGTAGAATACAATAAACAGTGTAAACCAAATATAATGGGGCAGTTAGATGATATTATTAGAGAAATTAATCCGTATTCTCAAGCGTACATGATGTTAAAAGAAGTAGAGCAAAGAGAAATAGCTAGGGCAAATATTAATAATCAGTCAGTGCCAGAAATTAATTTGTGGATAGTTAGTGACAGACGAAAAGATAAGCGTAGGTATAATGTACCAACATGTAATGAAGTGGCTGTAGTTTTTACATCAAATGACGGAGAGCCACCAATAGATAGAGACATTTGTGTTCACCCAAGAGCAGGCGGTTCTGTTAGAATTAATCAATTCAGCGAAAACTGCGACCCCATGACATATCCCATACTTTTTCCTCGCGGTGAATGTGGCTGGAACATGAACCTAAAGCATGCCGACGGTATTAAAAAACAAAGCATGCCACAATTTTACATGAATAGATTAGCAATTAGAGATACATTTAATCCGTGTTTAGAAGCCGGAAAGCTAACTCAGCAGTACATTGTAGATGCATATGTGAAAGTCGAGGCTGAAAGATTGACTTATATTAGATTAAATCAGCCTACCCTCAGAGTAGAGCTGTATAATGGGTTAATGGACCATGTAAATAATTTAGCAGATAATGAGGGCGGTAAGGCGGGCACAATGGTTATTTTACCATCCACATTCCAAGGTGGCAGTCGTTTTATGTTAAAAATGTATCAGAACGCTATGTCAATTGTTAGAGAATTCGGCCGACCTGATTTGTTCATAACAGTAACGTGTAATCCAAAATGGCCTGAAATAATTGAACAGTTACGCGAAGGTTAAAGTTCTGCAGATCGGCCAGATATAGTAGCGCGAGTTTTCAACGGAAAAATTAAAAGTTTGATGAATGAAATTCTTCACGATGATATTTTTGGAAAAGTCGTAGCCTTTATTTTTGTAATAGAATTCCAAAAACGTGGGTTACCACATATGCATTTGTTGTTGACATTAGATAGCGATAGTAAAATCCGTAACAAAGATGAAATAGACGAAATTGTAAGCGCCGAAATTCCAGATGAAGACGATGAACCAGAGTTGTATCAATTAGTTCGAACGCACATGATCCACGGTCCCTGCGGTATATTAAATAAATATTCACCTTGCATGAATGAAAATAAATGCACAAAAAGATACCCTAAAGAATTTCGAAACGAAACACACGAAAATATTAACGGTTATCCTCTTTACAAAAGGCCAGATAATAATGCAAAGATATATATTCTCTGGAAAAACGGTTTAGTAAAATATACAATAGATAACAGATGGATAGTACCTTACAATCCATATTTGCTAAAAAAGTATAAAGCTCATATTAATATCGAAATATGCTCTTCGGTTAAAAGTGTTAAATATATTTGCGATTATCTGTGTAAGGGTCATGACTGCGCAAGTATTAAATTAGGTCAACCAGATAAAGATAAAGTAATTCAATGGGATGAAATCAACGGTTATTTAGATGCGAGGTATGTTTCTGCTCCAGAATGTTGTTGGAGGCTACTGGAATATCCCTTACACGATAAATCACATACAATATTTGAGTTAGCTGTTCATTTGAAATACCAACAGGCGGTATTTTTCGTTAATGGTCCAGAGAAAAAAGCTGTAGACCGGGCAGCGAAAAAAATACAACTTTAACTGCGTGGTTTATTCTAAATAGCACAGATGTAAATGCTCGGTAGTATGTTTATATGCAAATTCCAAAATATTATGTATTAGTTAATAACGCTTGGAAGGCTAGGCAACGCGAGTCAAAACCACCAATAGGCCGAATGATTTCCGTCAGTCCCAGAGATATAGAAAGGTTCCATCTACGTTTAATATTAGTACACGCGAAAGGGGCTACAAGTTTCGAAGACTTGCGTACCGTAGATGGTAAGTTGTATATCACATACCAAGAAGCTGCCCGCGCATTAGGTCTTTTAGCAAATGATAAAGAATGCGAAAATTGTTTAGGTGAGGCAGTGATAAATAAATTTCCGAGACAATTAAGAGAATTATTTGCATATTTAATTTGTTTCCACACGTCCACCAATGCCGTAGCTTTGTGGGAAAAATTTAAAGAGTATTTGATAGAGGATTATTTATTGCACAATTCCGAAAAAGTAGCGCAAAATAAATGTTTAAGAAAAATTCAAGAAATATTAGAAATACATAGATTCACATTAAGCGATTTCGGTTTACCGCTGCCAGATGACGTAGACGAAAATGAAAACGATTTGATTGATACTGCAGCAGAGAAATTAGAGGGAGAACAAAATGTAGCGTTGTTTAATAATGATCAAAGAGAAATTTTAGATTTAATTTTGAATGCCGTATCAGATAGTAATAGCAAAAATAGATATTTCTTTGTAGACGGTACTGGTGGTACAGGAAAGACATTTTTATATAATACCCTCATCAGTATTTTAAGAGGTCAAAATATTAAGGTAATAGCCGTGGCGTGGACAGGAATAGCAGCTACTTTATTAAAAGGTGGACAAACTGTATATTCTGTTTTCAAGTTACCAGTACCTGTAAATGACGGCTGCGTATGTAAAGTTAAAGCGAATAGTAATGCAGGCAAACTAATAAAAGATGCAAGTGTAATCATTTGTGACGAAGTAACAATGATACCGAAACACGCGTTAAATGCAATAGATTTACTTTTAAAAGATTTAATGAACAATACGGTACCATTTGGCGGGAAAGTTATAGTATTAGGTGGTGATTTCAGACAATGTTTACCGGTAGTAAATTATACAAATCATCGTACCACAATAATAGAAACTTGTGTAATAACAAGTCACTTATGGCAACTCTTTCAAAAATTTTCTTTAAAACAAAACATGCGTGTAAATAGGGACGAAAAAGAATTTTCTGAGTATTTACTAAAAATCGGCAATGGTTTAACTGAAGTTGTCAAAATTCCTGCACACTGTGTATCACAAACGTCATTAGCTAATGATATATTTGGAGATAATGATATAGAGCCAAATGATATACACAAATTTACAGACCGCGCCATTTTAGCACCAACAAATGACGATACAATGGTAATAAACGAACAAGTATTAAATAAAATCGTAGGAGAATCAAAAATATATTACATTGCTGATTTTTGTGAAGGCGATGATAAAAATAAAATTAGTTATCCAACCGAATTATTAAATGCGTTAACACCAACCGGAATGCCCCCTCACAAATTAACGTTAAAAGTGGGGGCAATAGTAATGTTACTAAGATACATGAATCCGAAACGTGGGCTATGTAACGGTACAAGATTTATTATAAAAGATATGAAAACTAATTACCTTGATGTAGAAGTATTAACCGGGCAAAGTGCAGGTACCCGACTCTATCTACCAAGATTTGATTTAATTACCGATACAAATTTACCATTCAGTTTAAAACGTCGCCAATTTCCAATTCGATTAGCATTTTCAATGACAATTAATAAATCACAAGGTCAAACGTTTAATTTTGTTGGAATTAATTTAGAAAATCCAGTTTTCACTCATGGCCAATAATATGTTGCAATGTCGAGTGTACGGTCATCTAAAAACTTAAAAATAAAATTACCAGAATCAAATATTAACAAAAATTCTAAAGAAGGAATAACGACGAATGTGGTATTTAAAGAAATTTTAAACTAAACAAGATATTAAAATCATAATGAAATAATTTCAATTAAATTTTAATCAATAAAAAAATTATATAACATTATTATATGAAGTACATATTTGTAATCATTATTTCAAAATTTAAAAACATTATATAGAGGATTTCATAAACAAATTTTCAAAAAATTCAAGTTAAAGTGCAAGTATTAAACCAATCTTTTCACATGATGAACATTATGCAGTATCTTAGCCAGGTTATTAAAAACCTTAAAGATAAAATTATCAGATTCAAATATTAAAAATAAAGATTTGAATTGTGAACAAATGGAGTATTTAGAAAAAAATTTAAATTGAACAAGTAGATATCATGATAAAAAATTGTTATATTTACAATGTCATAGTCATTTCGTAACTTATTGCAAAATTATGAACAAAATATCAATAATACATAAATTTCATTATAATTAATTTTAAAACTATATAAGAAAAAATATTTAATGTTTGAAGACAAAGACATTGAAATAAAATTTACTAAAACTAAATAAATCTAGCAAATACATATAAAAATATATAAAAAATTGCAATCCATTTAATAATTAATGAATGAACGTAAAATTTAAAAACATTTAATATACAAAAGTATATAATAAATGATAACAGACAACCAGGCCATTCTACCATTGTATCTCAAAATTCATGCAACAGAATACTAATTTGTACTTATGTTTTTGGCATTATACTACAAAACCGCCAAGTATGGTAAAAATTTCAAGAACCATTTGGGGTTTTAATGTGTTATGTTCCATGTCATTGTGACTGTTGCATGAATTTGAGAAATAAGGTTTTGATATTCATAAAACTATAAAAGTACAAATATTAACTACAATTTATTTAAACATACATTTTTTGGTAAAAATACCTTTTTATTTTTAATTACTTTGGTAGATGGCAAAACAATGGCTTGGACATAATGCATTAAACCCAATACCAGTGGTATTTAAATTTTTGCTGTACTTTGATTTAGTATTATAGCCCGTGATTAAATAAATAAATATAAGAGAAATTAAATACATTAAAAAATAAACTTTATCAAAATTATTCGCCACATAATGGCTGGTTGAAATTAGGCATATGAAGCTCATTAAAACCTTAAATTTTTAAATTTAAAATTTTTAGAATATCGGAAAAACATGTAATATTATAAAAAGGATTATTGATGGTATATATGAAATATAAAATAAAAATATAAGAAAGCAATAATAATAAATTTAAAATATAAAATAAAAGCATGTTGAAGCAATAATTATGATTTAAAAATGTGATTTAGAAATACTTAATAATATAAAAAGGAATAAGAAAGAATTTAAAATATAAACAATAAGAAATGTAAAATTTGATTTGTTAAATAATATATGCAATATATTTAATAAATGTAATTGATATAAGTATTAAATATTATTCCAACATGAAAAGTGGTTCGTAAAATATTGTAAAAGGTAATAAAAAAGAACTTAAGTTTGATAATACCATTGCTCCTTTTACAAATTTTACGGACCTTGCCAAAATGAAAATACAATAAAAAGAATTATAAAAGGCAATTATAAATAAAACTATTCTTTACATAAAAGTTAATAAAATAATATTAACAATGAAAAACATAAATTAAATAAATAGTATAAAGCAATGGTTAAGTATTAGAAAAAATTTCTATAGCGTCTACATCCTGGTATATTGTATGTTTTACCAATATTTTCAATAATATACATTAAAAATTTTATTTAATAATAAAAGGGTCCCTACATTTAATAGTTAAATGAAAACCTATTTTATATGTAAGTATAAAAAAATAATTTTAATTTTTTACATTAAAATACAATTATAATAAAATTATATTTAAATGCATATTTTACCTTTTACTACTACTAAAAGATTGGTTAAGCAACTTTTTTATTTTAATATAATACAACAGTCATTAGTTAACATTAACATTTTTCATTGTCAATAAAAAATGTAATAGCGCTTAAACAATACTGCTGTCAATAATTTTTAATTAATACCATCAAAAAATAAAGACGTTATACGAAAACTATCTAATACCAGGCTTAAGTTAAAACATGTTGCGTCTCTCTATAATATGTATTAGAAATGTGACGTTAAACAAAAGTATATAATAAATCGCAACATGTGGGCAGGCCAGTCTACCATTGTACCTCAAAATTCATGCAACAGAATATAAATACACATTTTTTTGGCAATATACTACATACTACTACAAAACCGCAAAGTATGGTAAAAATTCCAATTACTGCTGGTGGGTTTTGAAGTATTATGTAAGCAAGTCATTGTCACTGTTGTATGATTTTGAGTAACAATATTTTCATTTTTAAAAAACTACAAAAGTACAAATATTAACTGCAATTTATTTGGTAAGAGTACATTCAATTTATATTTTTTGTTTTAAATTACATTTTTATGTACATAATTTGTACCATATTATCTATAATTCCTTGGTAGACTTGACAAGACAATGACTTGTTACATAATACTTTAAAACCCTATACCAGTGGTATTTGGGATTTTTGCTGTACTTTGCTTCAATATTATAATAGCCCGTGGTTAAAAAAATTAAAACAATAAATAAGAAAAAATAAGCTTCATAATAATTACTCGTCACAAACCGGCTGGTGGGTATGAAGCTAATGAAGCATATTACAACATTATAATAAAAAAAAACCACAAAGCGATCAATAAAAGAAAAATAAGAGAGTAATAAATCGCAAAAGTATGAATGTTTGTGTGAATGTTTGTATGAAATCGAGTTGCCAGGTTATCAAAATTTGTTTTTTTATTTTATATGAAAGATTCTACAATTTTAACAATAATAACTGCAGTTAGTAAACAAATCGTATTCTTTTAATATTTTGTTGAGTTGAGTACCATATTTCTATAAATTATCTAAAATGTAAATGAAATTTTTATTAATATTATTATACATTCATATTTTTAAATTATTTAACTTATTTGTATTAAAAATTATCTGGCAACTCAAATAATTTCTAATAAAAATTAAAATATAATGTCAGAAAACTTTTTCAAAATTATATATTTCTTAAAAAAAATGTAGAATGATTTGGTAAACTTTTGTAACTAATTAAAAGTTAAATTCATACTATATAATAAAGATACACAAATACCAAAAATCTTCATGATTCACAACAATGTGAAATGGTATGTTTTTCTTATGTTCTAAAAAATATCATTTGTGAATTTTATATTTATAGATATTGGAAACTGAAGTATACATTGCATTGTTCCTGTGAAGTACATCGAAGATTTGAAATACGAGTTATATCCTTATTTGGACTATTGCAATTAATATAGAAGTTCTTTCATCTGAGGCGAAACTTTTTTTATAAAAAAGTGTTCAATGTTTACATATTTTTTATTAATTAGTAATATTTCCTTCTAAATACAGAACAATGGATCAAATCCTGAGATGGAAATTTCCTTCATTCAATATTACAAGAAAAGGATTAAATTTCAATGGAAGCATATTTTAAAACGAAGGCATCATTTGAATAAAAATTATCTTCCTTTATTATATAAGTTTTCATTGTTTATAGGGTAGCAGTTTCACAAAAAATATATTTTTGGAAAACTTGTCAAGAATAACCTCCTTTGGAAAGCGATATTGAATATTTTGGAACTTAAAATGGAAACCACTCTATTCGCTGACGATTCTGCTACCATCGGAAAAACTATATTATTATTGACGAAGTTGTACAAGAATGGTAAATACATTCATATTTAAAGAAAAAAATATATTAATTAATTACTATTTTTTATTTAACAGAACGCATATCTGTTTGATGACTGGAGGAAAATTTCGTCGTATTTTCAGAAAGTAAACATTTAAATTACTACATGAAATGAAAGAAACATTCTTCAAATTTTGCGTGACAAATTCTACGAGAAAACTTTGCAATGTCCAAATAAAGTAAGTCAAAATTCATATTAACATTCTCTGTGGCCTTGATATACAGTATGTCATCGGATCGAGTTAGAAAGAAGGAAAACATTTTTATTTTTTATTTTACGAGAAACATGTATTCTTAATAAAAGATTTTACATGTTTCAATACTGACAATTCAGTTTTAACCTTTTCAAATTTTCTTTTAGTCTCAGACAAAAGTCGAACATAGTTCGACTTAGAATTTTTCTAATTGTAAGCCCCAAAAAACAAGTTTGCGTTATCATACAAATTATTGTTAACATGACTTTAACTTTAGTTTCATAAATTTAACAACAAAAATAATATAAACAGTAACTATTCTACTCAATCGAGTCACGGTTTGTTGAGCGCACAATTGTAGTCTTCGATGCAATTATTTAACTTCTTTGAATTTCTTCCGCAGAGTTAAAGACGTCACAGCGTCTCTAATTCTCTCCTTTAAATTCTCTACATTCGGTCGAAGATAATTTGCATAAACTATTTGTTTCCAACGGCCCCAAAGATAAACATGAGACCGATTACCATAGCATTGAATTAGGTAAAATCGTTGTTTTTTGACAACATTTTTAACGATTACAACAGATTTTCCTAATTGACAGTTAATGAAATTAAATAAATAATTCCAGTTATTTTCAAATAAGTCGACCTATTTTCGTTTTTCTCTGAAACTAAAAGAAAATTTGAAAAGGTTAAATCTGAATTGGTCGTTTTGCCCACTGCTTCTTTGGAAAACGCTCTTTCTTTATGGCAATTCCAATATATTTAAATAATGTAAGTGTTATTTCGTTCGATTCATTCTTTCACATTATTCTTTTTGTTTAGTTATCGTCTTTTGCTAACGTTTTTGGCGGTTTTCCGTTATCATTTACAGGGAATCCTGAAGACTAATTCGTTCCGCCCAGAAGATTTTTACTACATAGTTTATTGTCATTATTATTTATTGTAATATTTTAATAATATATAACTTTCCTATTTTGTGTATCTAAGTTATAATTATACATCTGTTGATGAAAACTGATTTTAAATGCTTCAAATTTCTTTCTTTTAATACAATTTTCTTAAAAAATATATTTCGTATTTATTCGTATTATCGATAAACAAAAAATTCATCTTGGGTCATTATTGCATAATTTAATTTTCCCGCCCGAGAAAAATGGTGGCATATCGGCGAAACTCAAGTAAGTAAAAATAATGAAATATTCATCTTCAAGAGGTAAATTTTAACTTTATTATCTAACAAATATAAAAGTAAAACCTAATTTTAAAATGACATTATTTACACATGCAATTCATACGTTTCAATATAAAAATTTCTTTTGTAAGCACAGCAGTTCTGAAACGTTTTTATAATAACATAATCAAATCTAACTGATCAAAATTATAGTACAAAGAAATGTTTAATAGCGATGTATCGTTTTAAAAAGTTTTAATTGTTATTTGTAAATTTATTTTTATAAATGTTGTGTGAAGTAAATTTTGAAGCAAATCGGTTCTCAAACAGTGGAGTTTCATATAACTATAAAATTACACATTTATTCAAGGACATTTTATTACTACTAGATTTATATTTCATTTTTAATCAAACACGAAATAAAATTAAATATCGTTAATGAAAAGACTGCAGTATTACAATGAAAAAAAATTAGCTTCCACGGAATAAAATCAGTAGTCATGTTTTAATTATGATACCTATGTTACCGACATTCCGAAAGTTGACAGTTTCATTTTATACAATTTTTGTTCATATTTTTTCTTTGGAATAAAAATGTAAGTAGAGAACTGAGAAAAACTCCAGTATAATATATTGTAATTAAGAATTGCTTACTTTTAACTGTAAATAGTGCTATTGTTTCCAAATAATATTTGAATTTTTAAACCTTAAACTGAATAAAAAATCGGTTCTCAAACAGTGGAATTTCAAATAACTAACTATAAAAATACACATTTATTCAAGGAAATTTTATGACTACTATATTTATATTTCATTTTAAATCAAACACGAAATAAAATTAAATAGTAGTTCATTTTTAAATTTATAAATTAATATTGTCAATCCTAATACAACTGCCAGCGTCTTCAGTGAAGTTAGTCTAGAAATATTTGGTTTTAATTTAGTTACTTCGTCATACATTTGGCAATATTGACTGTTGACATTGGATACGTCAAAATTTATATTAATTAAATACGTTATGTTTTAAACTTAAATTAGTTGTAGCACCTTTGCTCAAGTCTATTATTCATGAAATTGTATTTAAATCTTTGATATCAATACTCTATAAGAAGATATAATCGTTCATAGTCTGATTGTCAAAGTGACGGATGACAGCGTGATTTTTCTTAAATTTAGACATGGCTATTAGGAGTTATCTACACAGGAGCGATTTTTGCGGAATCCAGAATTCATTTTGCTGCATTATCATAAAGAGAATTTATTTTATTAAGAAATGTAAAGAAGTTAGCAATGTATTGTGTATCACAACTTGTACAAATGAAACTACTGCAAGAAACAAAGTATTTGTTTACATATGTGTTATTTATATAACTTTACCTTCAATTGTATCTGTCTAGTGAAGTCACATTTAAATAAGAATTCTAAAATACAGTCCAAAACTGATCAGTCTATCATTTGGAACAAGACTTTATAAACGCAGGTTGAAAAATATCACAAAGTTTCAATAAAACCATTCTACAAAAACACGACTGGAAATTTTCTTGATATTCTTTTTACATTTTCAGAACATAAGCAAAGAAATTTTGTCTGAAACGAGTGCATAAAGTATTATACCTATAGGGAAATTAAATGCAGATTAAAAAATCCCCATAAAACTACATATTCTGCAATGAACTCTTTCATTGTAGATGTACATATGTACCAATAGAATTAGATTGGTACAGAGAAAATATGACGGTGATTATTATAATGAAAATGTTGTTATTAAGAATCAATGGCTACAATTTTTATTGTAATCAAGCTATGCGTTATGGCTTGGAAACCAAAACTGAAGCGAAATCAGTATTTCAAGCTTCAACTAATATATTATACAAGAAATTGGACTTGTAGTGTTGTAATATTATCTAACCAACCATACTTAGCATGTAGTGATGATGGTTTTATCAAAACAGAAAACGGATTTGAACTTTTGGAAATAAAATGTCCTTATTCCTGTCAAAACTAATTCATTGTAGATTTATAAAATAAAAAATCAGCTGTAAATGATTTAGAATTCCATTAAAATAGTAACGTTAAACTCAAGAAGTCCGACAAATATTACACACAAGTCCACTTTTCAAAGCACATACTTTATATTACTACTATATTACTAAAGATGAGAAGTTTCTATCTACAATAATTCCAAGGATTAGCGACTTTATTTTAAAATATTTCATACAGATTGTTCTAAATAAGTTTTAATTATAATGTAATCAATTTTTATGCATTTTGATCAAATATTTCATAACATTATTTTCAATATTAAATATTATAAAAGCCCTCAAGATTTACTCTGGGGATTCAAGTTTTTTTCTTTTCACATCATACAGGTGATTTGGAAATAAATAAAACACTGGCACCACCAGTTAGTTTGGTATGTCACGTATTCAAAATATTATTATGTTCTTGTTTTCGCTTAGAATAATAAATTTCATTTATGCCTAAAAATATTATTTTAAAATATATACATAATTAAATATAAAAATATTTAATTGTTAAGTAATTATATCGATTCCTTCTTTAGCAGATGCAATAAATTTCATAATTAGTGCCATCTATGTGATTTTTTTAAACTGTTAAAAATATTGTTCTTTTTTCTGATATACATAGAAACAAATTTTACAAAGACTGGTGTAAACGGTATTGTTAAACCAATAAAAATTATGTGTACAGGAGTACAGGGTGAATACTGAAAACCTTGACATAGGGAAATAACATGGGAAAACAGTTTTTTGCTGTTTCCATCTGTCCCGCTAAATAAAATCGGGTGTATATGGTATCGTTATATAGATTAGTTAATTTTGCATCTAATAAAACCAAATGTTGTGTAATATGGCCTTTTCTAACTGAAATATTTGATAAAATAAATTGTATTTTGAAGGTTATCCTTCATATTTTCGAATAAGAAACGTCTAAAACAAAATGCTTCATAGCCGAGTGGATAAGAGGGCGGATTCATAATATAAATAATCTACAAGACCTGGTTCGAGACCACCTCGACCCTGTTTTTTTTTTTATTTAATGGTATCAGGCTAGACCAGTACTATGGGATAAGACAGAAGGAATATACAAAAACAAAAGCGTGAGCAGAAATATGCACTCATTTGAGGCAACATTTTAATGAATTGAAGGACAATTATTTTTCGACGGCAAAGTCGTCTGTATAAAATCCACAAAGCATTAATGCGTTCACGCGGCATTGTCGTAAGACAAAATGTAAATGAATTTTCTTGACCGGAGTAAATAGGCAATCGCAGTGCTACTTGGAATAAATACCCGGCTGCCGGCCGTCAGATCCAAAGTGTATGAAAAGGCTCTAAATGAGAAATATATTTTACGTCCACCAGCTTTTGTATTTTTCAAAAAATTGTTAGAAATATGTCATGTTTCGTATCGAATGAAAGGTCTCGTTGTGGGCTAGCGTGCAGAAACGGCAAAAATGTTCCCTGTCGATCGACTTTTGTTTTATACACAAAGTTGTCAGAAGTATGCCGTGTTTGGTATCAAATGAAAGCACTCAAGTAGGGCAGCCATATTGAAATAACAAAAATTTGCCAGGTCGATCGGCTTTTGTTTTTTTGCAAAATTTGTCAGAAGTATGTCGTGTTTGGTATCATATGAAAGGTCTCGTCGAGAGCTGGTGTACAGGAATGAAATTAGCCGTCAACTGTAAATATTTCATTGATGCCGGAGGCCTAGGGAAGCTCAGCGTAGCTGAGCCTTCGCTAGTCCCTATACTAAACGATTAGATTCACTATCTATATATCTATATATCTATCTATCTATAGATTCATCACGAGCATCGAGTAACTTTAGTAATCGCCTACAGCCTGAACCGTGCAAGTGATTGTTATAATTTTTTTTTTTAATATGTGGGGGCTAATGAGATTTGGTGCCTTTTGGGTGTCTCATATTTTTACTATTAGTAGTTTTCGTGTAAAAAATTAAAACTTTGCACAAATGCTGCCTTGAAACAATGGATCCCAGAGGCCATGTCTAACTTTAAGAAGACTCAAGCCGTCATCCGTCACTTTTGACAATCTGCCTATGAACTTTAAATGATTATATCTTTTAATAGAACATTGATATCAAAGATTTAAAAACAGTATCATGAATAATAGACTTGAGCAAATGTGTTACAACTAATTTAAGTTTAAAACATAACGTATTTAATTAATATAAATTTTGACGTTTCCAATGTCAAAAGTCAATGTTGCCAAATGTGTGATGAAGTAACTAAATTAAAACCAAATATTTCTAAATTAACTTCTCTAAAGACGGTGACAGTTTATTAGGATTGACAATATTAATTTATAAATTTTAAAATTAACTACTATTTTTTAATACAAACATTGTTGCCATATTATGAAGTAACTAAATAAAAATCAAATGTACCTAATGAAATAGAACACTTTGCTGTGTTTGATATCAAAAGAAAGAAAACCATAATGGCCGGTTTTGAAATGACAAAAAAAATGTGTCATGTCGATCTGCATTTGTTTTTTGGAAAAAGTTGTTAGAAGTAGGTTGTCTTTGGGTTTTAAGGAAACTACACAATGTGGACGGGTGTGCACGAATGACAAAAATGTTCTACGTAAATTAGAATTTGTTTTTTGCAAAATGTTGTCAGAAAAATGTTGTTTGAAAAAAGTTGTGAGAAGTATGTGGTGTTTAGTATCAAATGAAAGGGCTCGATAAGGGCTAGTATTTAGAATTAACAAAAATGATCAATGTTGATCGGATTTTGTTTTTTTGCAAAACTTTCTCAATGGTACGTCGAGTTTGATTTCAAATGAAAGGTCTCCTTGAGGGCTAGCGAGCAGAATTGACAAAAATGTTCCATTCCGATCGTCTTTTGTTTTCTCCAAAAAGTTCTCAAAGGTACGTCGAGTTTGGTCTCAAATGAAAGGTCTCGTTGAGGGCTAGCGTGCAGAGTTGACAAAAATGTGCCATGTCAATCGCCTTTTGTTTTTTGTAAAAAGTTGTCAGAAGTGTGTGGTGTTTGATCTCAAATGAAAGGTTTCGTTGAGGGCTAGCGTGCAGAATTGACAAAAATGTTCCATGCCAATCGGCTTTTGTTTTTCGCAAATAGTTGTCAGAAGTATGTGGTGGTTAGTATCAAAATAAAGGTCTCGATGAGGGTTTGCGTGAAAAATTAACAACATTGCTCAATCTTGATCGGCTTTTGTTTTTTGCAAAAAGTTCTCAGAAATATGTCGAGTATAGTCTCAAAAGAAAGGTCTCGTTGAGGGCTAGCATGCAGAATTGACAAAAACAATCCATTACGATCTGCTTTTCTTTTTACAAAAAGTTTTCAGAAGTTTATAGTGTTTGGTATTAAATGAAAGTTCTCAGTGTGGGCTAGCCTGTAGAAATTTCAAAAATATTCCATGTCGATTGACTTTTGTTTTATGCAAAAAGATATCAGAAGTATGTTGTGTTTGGTCTCAAATGAAAGGGCTCGATAAGGGCTCGCGTAGAGAATTGACAAAAATGGTCTATGTCGATCGGCTTTTGTTTTATGCAACAAGTTGTCAGAAATATGTCGTGTTTGGTATCGAATAAAAGGTCTCGTTGAGGGCTAGCGTGCAGAATTGACAGAAATGTTCCATTCCGATCGGTTTTTGTTTTTTGCAAAAAGTTGTCAGAAGTGTATGGTGTTTGGTATCAAATGAAAGGTTTCAATGAGGGCTTGTGGACAGAATTAACAAAACTTGTCAATGTTGATCGGCTTTTGTTTTTTGCAAAAGGTTGTCACAAGTATATAGTGTTTGGTATCAAATGAAAAGTCTTGGTGTGGGCTAGCATACAGATATGATAAAAATGATTCATGTCGATCGTCTTTTGTTTTATGTAGAAAGTTGTCAGAAGTATGTCGTGTTTAGTATCAAATGAAAGGTCTCGGTGAGGGCTGGTGTACATAAATGACAAAAATGTTTCATGCCGACCGGCATTTGTTTTTTGCAAAAATTATTGGAAGTATTTCGTGTTTGAAATCTGATGAAAGGTCTTGGAGAGGCCTGATGTGCAAATATGAAATAATTGTTTCATGTCGATCGGCATTTGTTTTTGCACTGACAGCGGAGTTCTAGGGAATGCTCGGCGTATACTAAAAAGGCATGTGTCGTGATGTTTATTTATTTTCATCATGACGATCGCCAAATTTTGTCACAAGCCTAACTGCCTGAAACATGAAACGGATTGTTGTAAATTTTTTTTTAGATTGCAGGGAATAATGTGTTGTTGTGCCTTTTGGGGGTCTCATATTTTTACTGTAAGTGGTTCTTGTGTAAAAAAATAAAAACTGTGAAAAATTTATAACTTGAAACAATGGATCCTAGTAGCCAGGTCTAAATTTAAAAAGAGTCACGAGGTCATCTGTCACTTTTGACAATCTGTCTATGAACTTTAAACGATTATAACTTTTTATAGAACATTGATATTAAAGAAGTAAATACAGTATCAAGTATATTAGTCTTGAGCAAAGGTGTTACAACTAATTTAAGTTTAAAACATAACGTATTTAATTAATATAAATTTTGACGTTTCCAATGTCAAAAGTCAATGTTGCCAAATGTATGATAAAGTAACTAAATTAAAACCGAATATTCCTGAAAACTTTGCTGTGTTTGATATCAAAAGAAAAAAAACCATAAGGGCCGGTTTTGAAATGACAAAAAAAAATGTCAAGTCGATCTGCATTTGTTTTGCGCAAAAAGTTGTTACAAGTAGGTCGTCCTTGGATTTTAATGAAACGATACAATGTGGATTGGAGTGCACGAATGACAAAAATATTCTACGTCGATTAGAATTTGTTTTTTGCAAAATGTTATCAGAAATATGTGTTTTGTATCGAATGAAAAGTCTCGGTGAGGGCTGTTGTACAAAAAAGAAAATTTTCCATGTTGATCAGCTTTTGTTTTATTCAAAAAGTTAATAGACGTATGTCGTGTTTGATATCTAATGAAAGGTCTTGGCGAGGGCTCGCGTAGAGAATTGACAAAAATGATCTATGTCGATCTGCTTTTGTTTTATGCAAAAAATTCTCAAAAGTATGTCGAGTTTGGTCTCAAATGAAAGGTCTCGTTGAGGGCTGAAATGCAAAATTGACAAAAATGTTCCATGTCGATCGGCTTTTGTTTTTTGCAAAAAGTTGTCAGAAATATGTCGTGTTTAGTATCGAATGAAAGGTCTTGGCGAGGGCTCGCGTGGAGAATTGACAAAAATGATTTATGTCGTTTTGCTTTTGTTTTATGCAAAAAATTCTCAAAAGTATGTCGAGTTTGGTCTCAAATGAAAGGTCTCGTTGAGGGCTAGCGTGCAGAATTGACAGAAATGTTCCATTTCGATCGGCTTTTGTTTTCCGCAAAAAGTTCTTAAAAGTATGTCGAGTTTGGTCTCAAATGAAACGTCTTGTAGAGGGATAGCGTGCAGAATTCACAGAAATGTTCCATTTCGATCGGCTTTTGTTTTCTGCAAAAAGTTCTTAAAAGTATGTCAAGTTTGGTCTCAAATGAAACGTCTTGTAGAGGGATAGCGTGCAGAATTGACAAAAATGTTCCATGTCGATCAGCTTTTGTTTTTTGCAAAAAGTTGTCAGAAATATGTCGTGTTTGGTATCGAATGAAAGGTCTTGGCGAGGGCTCGCGTAGAGAATTGACAAAAATGATCTGTGTCGATCGGCTTTTGTTTTATGCAAAAATTTCTCAAAAGTATGCCGAGTTTGGTCTCAAATGAAACGTCTTGTTGATGGCTAGCGTGCAGAATTGACAAAAATGTGCTATGTCGATTGGTTTTTGTTTTTTGCAAAAAGTTGTCAGAAGTGTATGATGTTTGGTATCAAATAAAAGGTTTCAATGAGAGCTGGTGTGCAGAATTAACAAAAATTGTCAATGTCGATCGGCTATTGTTTATTGCAAAAGGTTGTCAGCAGTATAGAATGTTTGGTATCAAATAAAAAGTCTCGGTGTGGGCTAGCGTGCAGATATGATAAAAATGTTTCATGTTGATCGACTTTTGTTATATGTAGAAAGTTGTCAGAAGTATGTCGTGTTTGGTATCAAATGAAAGGTCTCGGCTAGGGTTGAGGTACATAAATGACAAAAATGTTTTATGTCGACCGGCTTTTGTTTTTTGCAAAAAAATATTGGAAGTATATCGTGTTTGCAATCTAATGAAAGGTCTTGGTGAGGCCTGACGTGCAAATATGAAATAATTGTTTCATGTCGATCGGCATTTGTTTTTTTCACTGACAGCGGAGCTCTAGGGAATGATCTGCTTTTGTTTTGTGCAGAAGTGACAAAAAATTGCCAAGTTGTTCTGCATTTGTTTTTTTACAATTACTTGCCGGAAGTACACCGTATTTGATATTAAATGAAAGCATTCGACAAGACCTGCCTTTCAGAAATAAAATGCAGCTTTCAAATGTTATTATTTCACTGACGCCGGAGGCCTAGGGAACGCTCAGCGTAGCTGAGCATTCGCTATCACTATACTAAACGATTAGATTCACTATCTATCTATCTATCTATATATCTATCTGTATATCTATCTATAGATTCCTCACGAGCATCGAGAAACATTTGTAATCGCCTACAGCCTGAACCATGCAAGTGATTGTTATAATTTTTTTTTAATATGTGTGGGCTAATGAGATCTGGTGCCTTTTGTGTGTCTTATATTTTTACTATTAGTAGTTTTCGTGTAAAAAATTAAAACTTTGCACAAATGCTGCCTGGAAACAATGGATCCCAGAGGCCATGTCTAACTTTAAGAAGAATCACGCCGTCATCCGTCACTTTTGACAATCTGCCTATGAACTTTAAATGATTATATCTTTTAATAGAACATTGATATCAAAGATTTAAAAACAGTATCATGAATAATAGACTTGAGCAAATGTGTTACAACTAATTTAAGTTTAAAACATAACGTATTTAATTAATATAAATTTTGACGTTTCCAATGTCAAAAGTCAATGTTGCCAAATGTGTGATGAAGTAACTAAATTAAAACCAAATATTCCTAAACTAACTTCACTGAAGACGGTGGCAGTTGTATTAGGGTTGACAATATTAATTTATAAATTTTAAAAATTAACTACTATTTTTTAATGCAAACAGTGTTGCCAAATTATAAAGTAACTAAATAAAATCAAATATTCCTAAATAAAAGAAAATTGAATACTTTGCTGTGTTTGTTATTAAAAGAAAGGAAACCATAAGGGCCAGTTTTAAAATGACAAAAAAAATGTGTCATGTCGATCTGCATTTGTTTTCCGTAAAAAGTTGTTAGAAGTAGGTCATCCTTGGGTTTTAAGGAAAGTTATATTAGGCTAGATCACGATGAGGGCTAGCGTGCAGAATGAACAAAAATGTTCTATATCGAACGGCTTTTGTTTTTTGGAAAATGTTGTAAAGAGTATGTGGTGTTTGGTATCAAATGAAAAGGCTCGATAAGTGCTGGCGTGTAGAATTAAGAAAAAAGGTCAATATTGATCGGCTTTTGTTTTTGCAAAAATTTCTCAAAGATATGTCGAATTTGGTCTCAAATGGAAGGTCTCGTTGAAAGCTAGCGTGCAGAATTGACAAAAATGTTCCATGTCGATCGGCTTTTGTTTTATGCAAAAAGTTGTCAGAAGTATGTCGTGTTTGGTATCAAATGAAAGGTCTCGGAGAGGGCTAGCCTGCAGAATTGACAAAAATGTACTATGTCGATCGGTTTTTGTTTTTGCAAAAAGTTGTCAGAAGTATATCGTAATTGATATCAAATGAAAGGTCTCGTAGTGAGCTAGCCTGCAGAATTGACAAAAATGTACTATGTCGATCGGTTTTTGTTTTTTGCAAAAAGTTGTCAGAAGTATATCGTGTTTGATATCAAATGAAAGGTCTCGGAGAGGGCTAGCGTGCAGAATTGATAAAAATGTGCTATGTCGATCGGTATTTGTTTTTTGCAAAAAGTTGTCAGATGTCTGTGGTGTTTGGTATCAAATGAAAAGTCTCGTTGAGGGCTAGCGTGCAGAATTGACAAAAATGTTCCATGTCGATCGGCTTTTGTTTTATGCAAAAAGTTGTCAGAAGTATGTCGTGTTTGGTATCAAATGAAAGATTTTGGAGAGGGCTAGCCTGCAGAATTGACAAAAAATGTGCTATGTCGATCGGCTTTTGTTTTTTGCAAAAGGTTGTCACAAGTATATCGTGTTTGATATCAAATGAAAGGTCTCGGAGAGGGCTAGCGTGCAGAATTGATAAAAATGTGCTATGTCGATCGGTATTTGTTTTTTGCAAAAAGTTGTCAGAAGTGTGTGGTGTTTGGTATCAAATGAAAAGTCTCGTTGAGGGCTAGCGTGCAGAATTGACAAAAATGTTCCATGTCGATCGGCTTTTGTTTTATGCAAAAAGTTGTCAGAAGTATGTCGTGTTTGGTATCAAATGAAAAGTCTGGGTGTGGGCTAGCGTGTAGATATGATAAAAATGTTGCATGTCGATCGACTTTTGTTTAATGCAGAAAGTTGTCAGAAGTATGTCGTGTATGGTATCAAATGAAAGGTCTCGGTGAGAGTTGGGGTACATAAATGAAAAAAATGTTTCATGTCGACCGGCTTTTGTTTTTTTGCAAAATATTATTAGAAGTATATCGTGTTTGCAATCTAATGAAAGGTCTCGGTGAGGCCTGACGTGCAAATATAA
Source organism: Stenolophus ochropezus (assembly GCA_035578165.1). Lineage (NCBI taxonomy): Eukaryota > Metazoa > Arthropoda > Insecta > Coleoptera > Carabidae > Stenolophus > Stenolophus ochropezus. The sequence continues at coordinate 67,112 of JAQOWZ010000131.1, read as the reverse complement.
AATAATTGTTTCATGTCGATTGGCATTTGTTTTTTGCACTGACAGCGGAGCTCTAGGGAATGCTCGGCGTAGCCGAGAATTCGCTAGTCACTATACTAAACGATTAGATTCACTATCTATATATCTATATATCTATCTATATATCTATCTATATATCTATCTATAGATTCATCACGAGCATCGAGTAACTTTAGTAATCGCCTACAGCCTGAACCATGCAAGTGATTGTTATAATTTTTTTTTTTTAATATGTGGGGGCTAATGAGATTTGGTGCCTTTTGGGTGTCTCATATTTTTACTATTAGTAGTTTTCGTGTAAAAAATTAAAACTTTGCACAAATGCTGCCTTGAAACAATGGATCCCAGAGGCCATGTCTAACTTTAAGAAGACTCAAGCCGTCATCCGTCACTTTTGACAATCTGCCTATGAACTTTAAAGGATTATATCTTTTAATAGAACATTGATATCGAAGATTTAAAAACAGTATCATGAATAATAGACTTGAGCAAATGTGTTACAACTAATTTAAGTTTAAAACATAACGTATTTAATTAATATAAATTTTGACGTTTCCAATGTCAAAAGTCAATGTTGCCAAATGTGTGATGAAGTAAGTAAATTAAAACCAAATATTCCTAAACTAACTTCACTGAAGACGGTGGCAGTTGTATTAGGGTTGACAATATTAATTTATAAATTTAAAAATTAACTATTATTTTTTAATGCACACAGAGTTGCCAAATTATAAAATAACTAAATAAAAATCAAATATTCCTAAATAAAATAAATTGAATACTTTGCTGTGTTTGTTATCAAAAGAAAGGAAACCATAAGGGCCAGTTTTAAAATGACAAAAAAAATGTGTCATGCATTTGTTTTCCGTAAAAAGTTGTTAAAAGTAGGTCGTCCTTGGGTTTTAAGGAAACGACACAATACGGACTGGTGTGCACGAATGACAAAAATATTCCATGTTGATTAGAATTTGTTTTTTGCATAATGTTGTCAGAAAAATGTCGTGTTTAGGTATTTTCAAATTACAAAAGTCAATGTTGCCAAATGTTTAATAAAGTAACTAAACAAAGAACAAATATTCCCAAATAAGAGGTTACTGAAGACAGTGAATGTTTTATTATGCTAGGTCACGATGAGAGCTAGCGTGCAGAATTGACAAAAATGTTCCATGTCGATCGGCTTTTGTTTTATGCAAAAAGTTGTCAGAAGTATGTCGTGTTTGGTATCAAATGAAAGGTCTCGGAGAGGACTAGCGTGCAGAATTGATAAAAATGTGCTATGTCGATCGGTATTTGTTTTTTGCAAAAAGTTGTCAGTAGTGTGTGGTGTTTGGTATCAAATGAAAAGTCTCGTTGAGGGCTAGCGTGCAGAATTGACAAAAATGTTCCAAGTCGATCGACTTTTGTTTTATGCAAAAAGTTGTCAGAAGTATGTTGTGTTTGGTATCAAATGAAAGGTCTCGGAGAGGGCTAGCCTGCAGAATTGACAAAAATGTACTATGTCGATCGGTTTTTGTTTTTTGCAAAAAGTTGTCAGAAGTATATCGTGTTTGATATCAAATAAAAGGTCTCGGAGAGGGCTAGCGTGCAGAATTGATAAAAATGTGCTATGTCGATCGTTATTTGTTTTTTGCAAAAAGTTGTCAGAAGTGTGTGGTGTTTGGTATCAAGTGAAAAGTCTCGTTGAGGGCTAGCGTGCAGAATTGACAAAAATGTTCCATGTCGATCGGCTTTTGTTTTATGCAAAAAGTTGTCAGAAGTATATAGTGTTTGGTATCAAATTAAAAGTCTGGGTGTGGGCTAGCGTGTAGATATGATAAAAATGTTTCATGTCGATCGACTTTTGTTTAATGCAGAAAGTTGTCAGAAGTATGTCGTGTTTGGTATCAAATGAAAGGTCTCAGTGAGAGTTGGGGTACATAAATGACAAAAATGTTTCATGTCAACCGGCTTTTGTTTTTTGCAAAATATTATTAGATATATATCGTGTTTGCAATCTAATGAAAGGTCTCGGTGAGGCCTGACGTGCAAATATGAAATAATTGTTTCATGTCGATCGGCATTTGTTTTTTGCACTGACAGCGGAGCTCTAGGGAATGCTCGGCGTAGCCGAGAATTCGCTAGTTAATCTACTAAATTGAACATATTCCTAATATGCAGCCAGAAAGTTGGCAGTGACAGTGATTTTAAATAATTTGGGATATCATTATAGAGTGAAGGAGCAATGTATGAGAAACATCCTTTAAATTTAGATTTATTAAAACCAGGAATATCAAATGCATCTTTATCACGTAGTCTGTAAGTATGTCTTTTTATTGTAAGTTTTTCCCGTAAGTACGATGGAGTCTCCGTAAGGATTATTTTATGTACTAAACATAGATACAGATACTTCATACGTTCATCAATATAATTCATGTTGGCAGAAATTCTATACTCAGAGATGTGGTCAAATTTACGCACATTACACACGAAACGCAAACAAGAGTTTTGAAAAAGAGTAATCCTGCCAATATCCTTCTGTGTAAGATTAGGTACATAAACACAAGCGCAGTAATCGAACAAGGGCATAATAAGTGTGTTTATTAAACGTAACTTTAGTTCAGATGATAAAAATGATCGAAACTGATAAAGAAATTTAAGTTTTAATCTAGCAGCTGTTAATTTCTTATTAATGTGAGATTTAAATTTCAAATCTTCATCTAAAGATAACCCTAATACGTCGATAGCTGGGCTGATGTTTATGACTTTGTTTTCGACATTAATAGTTGGTTTGATGGTATAGTTTCCAACAGCTAGTAATTTGGTTTTCTCGGAGTTAATTAGTAAACCATTATTTTTGACCCAGACAATTAGATTTTGTAAATCTGCATTGAAAATGGACATTTTTTCCACCATTTTATTTGGTTTGAAAGATGTTAAAATCTGAGTGTCATCTGCATAAGAAAAAGCAGAGGAATCTTTTAATACGGATGGCAAGTCAGCAACAAAAATAATAAAAAATAATGGCCCTAAAATAGACCCTTGTACTACTCCACGATTAAGAGGAAAAGAAGTGGAAATGTGAGTGTTTTCATCAGAGGTCATGTGAACATAAAATGCCCTGTTGCAAAAATAATTGCTACATAGTTTAATTGCATCGTCTGAAAAACCATAGTAACGCAATTTAGCCAACAATAAATCGTGATCAACTAGATCAAAAGCCTTGGACAAATCAATTTGCGCGATTACACTGACTTCGGATTTATCAAAATTTGAAATAAGATTGTCTATCAAATTTAATAAACATGTTTGGGTGCTAAAACCTTTCCTAAATCCTGACTGGTTAGGAGGTAAGATTTGTGTATAAGTAGCATACGACATAATTTGGTCAAAACAAACTTTTTCAAGAACTTTTGATAAAGTTGGAAATATATTTATTGGTCTTAGATGGTCAAATGAAGTGGGATTGTCTTGCTTGACTATGGGTTTTACTATGGCGGATTTCCATACATCGGGGATTACTCCTTCCATCAAACAGCAGTTTACAATATGCGTAATCGGCTTGGTAATGGATAGCAAAACAAGAACTAACATTTTTATAGAAATTCCATCAGCACCAACTGCATTAGATTTAACTTTTCTGAGTATAGAGTCGACCACAGATTCATCAACACAAGAAAATTCGAAAAAAGCACCACCTTAATTTATGAAAGAATTGTTTAAAAAGAATTCCCGAGTATCTGAATTAATGGAAGCTGTTCCAATTTTGTTAAGCATGTATTCACCGTATTTTGTTGGGTTACAAAGATCTTCAGGTAATATTTTGTTTGGTTTGGTATTAATACCTACTTTTTTGAGACTACTCCAAAATTTAGTGGAATTATTAATATTTTTATTAATACTATGTTGAAAAAATGCATTTTTTTCTCTACGTATGGCAGCAGTAGTATAGTTTCTTAAATCTTTATAATACTTCCATTTCGCTTCAGTTTTATTCTTTTTGTAATCTAATAGAGCTTTATTACGTTTTTTTTGCATAATTTTGATTACTGGAGTGATCCAAGGGCAATAATTCTTACTGGTTTTAATTGTTTTTAAAGGTGCATGTTTATCATATAAATTCAGAATGTTATCATTCAGGTACTGTAATTTATCGTTAATATTATTGAGTTGGAAAATTCGATTCCATACAATATTGTCCACGTCTTCATAAAAACGGTCCATATCCAAATTTTTAAAATCTCTGTATGTAATAGTTTTTTTTGGAATGTCTGGACTGGGGATATTTAGTTCACAATATACAATTTTATGATCCGAGAGATTAGATGGAATAGCACCAGAAACTGCGCAAACTGAAGGATCCGATATGAATATTATATCAATTAGAGTATTCGATGCAGGTCTCGTGCATTCATTGATTAATTGGTGCATGTTATTTGATACAATAATATCTTGAAAAAACTTGGAATGAAAATCATTAGAGAACATATCAATGTTTATATCTCCAGTACAGATCATTACATCACAGTGAATATTAAATTCTGCAAATATTCTATCTAAAATGGACAAATCTTTATACATATTTACGTGTGGATTATAAACAACACCTAAGCATACTTTTTGACTTAAAATACTAAATTGTATCCACAAATGTTCAACATTATTAGCCTGTACGAAACTGGTGTCCAAAACCGAAAAACGAATATTTTTTCGTACATAATATGCAACACCGCCTCCACGTTTATGTTTTCTCTCACAGCTGATTAGTGTATAATCATCGATGTGAAATAAACATTCAGGTGAATTTGAACTAATCCACGTTTCCGTGACTGCAACAATAACAAATTTATGTTCGAAGACAAGTTCTTTAAATTCTAAGAAGCATGAATTCAACGATCGTACATTTATCTGTGCAATTTTAAGTTTATTGTCAGCAAGTTCAACGACCTCCATATTTACTACACACAGGGTTTGAACAAGTTATCGTGCAGGTTTGCAAACAGGTGATTTAAATTAACAACAATTGGCAGTGTCCGAACTTTAATTTAGGAAATAGATTCTTATTTATTTTATACAAGTAACAAAAGAAAAGAAGAAAAAAATAATTTTTAGTGCTAAACTTAATTTAATACTAAGTAACAACAAGAAAATAGATATTGAAAAACTGGATTTCCACAGCTCCGTTAGACCAAAAATGAAAACAATTTAAATTTAATTAGCGTCACTCTCGGTGTCCTTTAAATCAGTGCGATAGTCAATTTTTTTAACAATACCGTCGACTTTAGCATAAATGAAACCGTCTCTTGTCCACACATTCCTAAATCCATATTGCTTTGAAGCACGCGTAAATAAATTCAGTCTGTCTTTAGTAAGATCTTCCTTAATTGAAATTTTGGAACCCTGCAATTTCTTACGGTGACTCATGACAAGTTGGCGGGATTTGTAGGAGACGAATTTTACAATTATGGAACGCGGTTTTGAATGGGATGGAAGTCTCTTACCGATCCGGTGACAGCGATCAATATTCTTTGGTTCAACATTCACTTCACACATATTTTTGAACACATCACACACTTTGGCTTCAACGTCCTCGTCGACACTCTCTTGAACTCCGAAGATGCGGATGCAGTTGCGCCTTGAATATTGTTCCTGTTGATCCAATTTCTCCTTCAGGATACGGTTGTGGTCAGTCAATTCAGATATTACACTTTCATAATGCACCCTTTGTTCTTCTAGTTTATCATCTAACCGACTGATAACTTTTTCGACTAATGACTTAAGGAACGTTTCGTTTGTAAGTAGTGCATCCAGAACTTCCTTGACTGTACCACGTGTGGTTACGGTTGCGCCACCCATTTTATACTTTGATGACTTATTCAAATATTAATAAAAACGGCAAAAATACCCTGAGCTGAGCACTATTGAAAAACTTAAGACGGAGCTGCGCAAACACACGTCTAATCTCGATGACACATAGACAAGATGCTTTCCTGGCATGTTGACCCTTGCCTCTTGATTTTATAAATCGAATTGGGCCTGCATAATTAACGCCAGTATAAACAAAAGGTTTTGATGCAGTTACGCGATAATCCGGTAAATCTCCCATTTTAGGTTGTGCATTGGTTGGTTTTACCTTAAAACATTTATTACAGTTATGTATCTTTCTTTTAATTGCACTTCTACCAGCAATAATCCAATATTTTTGACGAATTATTGCTAGTAATAAATCGGTTCCCGCATGACAATTAGAAATATGATAATATTCTATAATTAGTTTGGTTATATGATCTGATTTTGGTAACAAAATGGGATATTTAACTTCAAATGGTAATAATGCATTAGATAATCTGCCACCAACTCTTAGAATTCCATTTTCATCTAGAAATGGATCAAGGCTCAAGATTTGTTTATTTTTTATTAAATGACCATTTTCGGTTCGTAAGGAATCTATGATTTCATAAAAATATATTAATTGTAAAGTCTTTATTATAAAAATTTCTGCTATTCTTAAATCTGATGCACATATGTGAATTTTGAAATGCAATTTTCTTGCAAACTTTAAAATGTAACATACTGTTCTTAACAACTTAGACCAAGAAGATACATTCTGAGCCAAAGTGTACAAAATAGAATGTTGATTAGTAACAGCAATACATGTTTTTTTTTTATTTTTGAAGCTACTTCCGGTAATTGTTCAGTTGACAAAGTATTCAACTGATGAATAGGCCAATGATCAGAAGTTAATTTTAACCAATTAGGACCCTCCCACCATAAAGAACAATTTACTAATTGAGATGGAAGAGCTCCTCTAGATATTAAATCGCTTGGATTTTCCTTTCCTGTGACATGAAAAAAGCAACTTGGATCTAAATTTTCGTGTATTTGTGCAATTCTATTACTTATAAACGTTGTCCATTTATGTGGCGACGATTTTATCCAAGATAAAGCAATCATAGAATCAGAAAATGCATATATTTTCTCAATAGGATATTTTTTCTTTATATATTCACTGACATGTCTCACAAGTTTTGCCATTAGAAGATTGGCACACAACTCACGCCTGGCTAAAGTGATAATTTTCATGGGAGCAACTTTAGATTTCGAACATAATAATGTAACCGTGACGGTATTTAACTTTATTGTCTGAAGATAGATGGCGAAGCCATAGGCCACTGTACTGGCATCGCAGAAGGCAACCAGATTAACTTTACAATTCTCTGAAATGCCTATGTATCGAGGAATAGATAATTGTTTTAAACAGCTAAATTCAGACATAAGATTGAAAAATTTTGAGGTTACATTATTAGGTGGTTCATCGTCCCAATCAATCCCAGCCTGCCATAATTCTTTTATCAATAATTTGGCATACAATATGACAGGTGACACTAACCCAAGCACATCGAATAATTTTGCAATGGTGGATAATATAATCCTTTTCGTACAATGTGAAATGTCAACTTTTGACATGTGAAAAGTGAATGTGTCAGTGTTAGGAGACCAGGATATTCCTAAAATTTTTAAATTTTCTCCCTTTGATAAATCAATATGTGATTTATGCGAAACTGGTAAGCTATCAATAAGTGACATATTGTTACTAGTCCATTTTAACAATTCAAATTTTCCAGCAGACATTAAATCGATTGAATCTTGTATTATATTCTTAGCTATAGAAACATTTTGCACAGAAAAAACTAAGTCATCCATGTACATCTCTGTTTTTATTAAGTTAGTTACAGTTGGAAATTTTTGATTTTCATCATCAGCTAATTGATGAATAGTTCTCATAGCCAAATAAGGACTAGATTTCATTCCAAAGCAAATACGATTAAATTGAAAAACTTTAATAGCTTCAGAAGAATCAAATCTATAAAGAATTTTCTGATATTTTCTGTGATGTTCTGAAACTACAATTTGTAAGTACATTTGCTTTATGTCAGCTGTTAATGCTATTGGAAATAATCTGAAATTTAATAATAAATTAAATAAATCTGCTTGGAGATTTGGACCAGGATACAATAAATCATTTAATGAAAGACCAGACTGAGTTTTTGCACTAGCATCTAGCACTATTCTAACTTTCGTTGTAAGTTTATCTTCGCGAACCACCGCGTGATGTGGAATGAAGTAGCCTTCATTATTAGGCTCGACTTCTATCAAATAATTCTTTTGCAAGTATTCATGAATTATATTATTATAATTACGCCGTAAATCAGGCGATTGTGCAAAACGTTTTTCTAAATGAATGAGTCTACGTTCGGCAGTTAATCTGGAATCTCCTAAAGATTCAGGATCTTTTTTAAATGGTAAATCTACCATATATCTACCATCATCTAAACGTTTAGTAGTGTTTACAAATATTCTTTCACATTCATCATTTTCAGGGCTTTTTATTGAATGGCATGGAACCTCTTCTAGTTCCCAAAATCTGTGCAAACATGATATTAAATCATTTTGAGCAAAGGCAGAAAATGATGAAAATGATTTAAAAGGTCTGTTTTTATTTTTAATTTCTCCCATCAATACATAACCTAAAGTCGTTTCATAGGCTACTGGTGCTTTCCCGAATCGTTTTGACAATATTAAAGAAGGATATATTTGAGCTCCCAGTATTACATCTATTTTTCCTGGAACGTTCCAGGAATTATCTGCTAAACGAATATTATTTAAATGTTGAAATTTCAAATCATTTAACTTATATGAAGGTAACTTGTCAGTTATGCAGTCAATTACTAATGCTGTTAAATTATATTTATGCGGAGAAACCCTAGATTCAATTTTCACGTTTACAGATCCATAAACAGAACGACATGACATTCCAAACCCTTGAATTTTTGAATTTTCAAGAGGAATAATTGACAATTTTAATTTGTCACAACAATTTTTAGTTATTAGATTGTTTTGCGAACCGTTGTCTAGTAAACATCTAATTATTGATTTTTTATTGGTTATGTCAGTTACGTGAACTTGTGCAGTAGACAATAAAACATAATTGTTGTTTGTGGATATGTGACATGTAGAAGATGAAGTTTCAACCTTTCCCAACTCCATTTTATTTGCTGGAGGTTTAGCAGGAAACGAAAAATGTAAAAGAGTATGATGCTTATTTTGACATTCTCGACATTTATATCGCGAAGTACAATCTTTTACACTATGACCAATGGATAAGCAATTATAGCATATATTTTTAGATTTTATAAAGTTATATCTGTCTTGAACTGACATTTTACAAAAATTTTTACAAAAATATAGGTTAGAATGATCCATATCCTTACATAAAATGCAAGATTTTTTTGTTTCGGTTTTTCATCTGCCGCCAAGAATGTACGTGTATTATTAGTTATTTTTGAAAAGTCTTTTGCAGATGAAGACCGTTCAAAGATCTTTGCTTGATCTCTGACAAATTCTAAGAATGTTTTACAAGAAGGAAATTCCGTTTCACGGAATATAGTATCAAACAAATTTACTATTTCTGGATCCACTTTTTTGGTTGCACAGTTTAACAATACAAAATCCAGAATATCTGGGATTTCCAGTTGTTTAAGAGCCTCTACAGAGGCAGAAAATTTATTGACAAACGTTGTCAAATTAGTTGAATTTTTTGAATTACATTTTATGTTAAAAATGTTATCTACATATTGCTTAGCCATTGTTCTATTGTCTTGGTATTGCTTTACCAAGCTATTCCAAATGATATCATAATTTTCGGTTGTAGGCAATATCCCCCCCGTGATCTCTAAGGCATTACCCGTGAGCTTGCCTATGAAGTAGCTAATCCGCTGCTCTTTTGTGAGAGCTTTATTTTCATGTACGTTTGCTTTAAAAGATTGATAAAACAATGGCCACCTTTCCGATTTTCCGTCAAACGATGGCAACTCAATGGGAGGCAGTTTGATATTTACTGATTGACTAGCAGTATTATTTTTATTACTAATAATATTACTATTACTTTCGTTAGCAACATCAACTTCAGGCATGATACTGCTTCGCATGCTATTGATCAATGTACAATTTGAATATACCGACATTAATATATCGTAATTAGGTTCAAACTCCTCATCTAATTCTAACGCGGTCTCATTAGATTGAGTTGCAGCGTCTTCAAATTTCTTTCGAAGAAAGACAATGTCCTTGGTTTGATTTAGAAAAAGTTCATGTAACGAGGTATCAGTAGCACATTTACTTGCTAAATCCGACAAATATGAAATTTTAGTCTCAAGGCTTTTAGTTAAAGCCTGAGCTGATTTTAGTTTCGCTTTCAACTTTCTTTCTGCTTCTCTACTCATGATTATTTAATAATAATGACAATGCAAAGAAAAAATCAAATTATATTGTCGTGGTTATCCGGCTCGAAGGACCAAAAAATGTTTATGTAAGAATATTTTGCAGGTGGACTGTATATTTAATTTTAAATAACGTTTGTTGGGAGTGCAAACAAATAGAATGAAGCCACTGACCTTACAGGAAGACAGGATAATCCGGAAAGGACAGGAAAGGTTCATGTGCCAGCTGTGCTGGCGTCTGGAAGTTCTAGAAGATCCGAAAATGACTGGCGTCTGGAAGATCTAGAAGCGATGAATGGCTGACACCAAATGAAATCTTCAGGCTGCTGGCGGCTGATGCTGAATGGAGTCTTCAACTGATGCTGCAACCTTGAAGCGACGACGAAGGCTGACGCCAACTGCGTCCTCAGAAAAGTGACAAATGGTGGGCCCCTGCTGAGCCCCTGGAGCGGTTATGGTGAAGTTCAGGTGTTTTGCATTCACAACGATGAATTGCACCTATTGCAATGTGCAATAATACTAGAGAAAGATACTACAACTGCTGATGTCTTGACCAGCGTCGGGTCAAGACTGTCTTGAATGCACAAACTGTTCAAGCTCGATTCAAGGCACTGAAAGGTGATGTTTTCCCCAGTACTCAAATGAAACACAAATTGTCGATGATGAAATTTTTAATTAATGCACGTTTTGAAAAGCTGAGATGCAAACATTAAACAAACTTTGAATATCAAAAGAAGAAAAACACGGAAATTACAAATACACGTCTGAACACTAGTGAGGTTCGTAACCGACTCTTGTTTATATAAAAAATGTTTATCGTTAAGGAGAACAAATTATTTTTAATTGTTGCATCAATCGCTTTGCTTTTTCAGATAACTCTGATTACAAAAAAATAAATTTACAAAAGAACAATATAAGAAAACTTGATATTAAATACAAATACAATACAATGAATCGTCGCAGTCAGTGACTTTGACATTTACTTGCTTGCACTCTTAGAAAACCCAAACAGCCTGCTTGTCTGTTATCATTTATTGTATACTTTTGTATAATAAATGTTTTTAAATTTTACGTTCATTCATTAATTATTAAATGGATTGCAATTTTTTATATATTTTTATATGTATTTGCTAGATTTATTTAGTTTTAGTAAATTTTATTTCCAATGTCTTTGACTTCAAACATTAAATATTTTTTTATATAGTTTTAAAATTAATTATAATGAAATTTATGTATTATTGATATTTTGTTCATTATGTAAAAAGATTGGTTTAATACTTGCACTTTAATTTAAATTTTTTGAAAATTTGTTTATGAAATGCTCTATATAATGTTTCTAAATTTTGAAATAATGTTTATAAATATGTACTTCATATAATATCGTTATCTTATATAATTTTTTTATTGATTAAAATTTAATTGAAATTATTTCATTATGATTTTAATATCTTGTTTAGTTTTAATTTTTTTTTATACCACATTCGTCGTTATTCCTTCTTTAGAATTTTCGTTAATATTTGATTCCGGTAATTTTATTTTTAAGTTTTTAGATGACCGTACTATCGACATTGCAACATATAATTGGCCATGAGTGAAAACTGCATTTTCTAAATTAATTCCAACAAAATTGAACGTTTGACCTTGTGATTTATTAATTGTCATTGAAAATGCTAATCGAGTTGGAAATTGGCGACGTTTTAAACTGAATGGTAAATTTGTATCGGTAATTAAATCAAATCTTGGTAGATAGAGTCGGGTACCTGCACTTTGCCCGGTTAATACTTCTACATCAAGGTAATTAGTTCTCATATCTTTTATAATAAATCTTGTATCCACGTTTTGGATTCATTTTTCTTAGTAACATTACTATTGCCCCTACTTTTAACGTTAATTTGTGAGGAGGCATTCCGGTTGATGTTAACGCATTTAATAATTTGGTTGGATAACTAGTTTTATTTTTATCATCGTCTTCACAAAAATCAGCACTGTAATATATTTTTGGTTGTCCTACGATTTTATTTAATACTTGTTCGTTTATTACCATTGTATTGTCATTTGTTGGTGCTAAAATGGCGCGGTCTGTAAATTTGTGTATATCATTTGGTTCTATATCATTATCTCCAAATATATCATTAGCTAATGACGTTTGTGATACATAATGTGCAGGAATTTTGACAACTTCAGTTAAACCATTGCCGATTTTTAGTAAATTCTCAGAAAATTCTTTTTCCTCCCTATTTACACCCATGTTTTGTTTTAAAGAAAATTTTTGAAAGAGTTGCCATAAGTGACTTGTTATTACACAAGTTTCTATTATTGTGGTACGATGATTTGTATAATTTACTACCGGTAAACATTGTCTGAAATCACCACCTAATACTATAACTTTCCCACCAAATGGTACCGTATTGTTCATTAAATCTTTTAAAAGTAAATCTATTGCATTTAACGCGTGTTTCGGTATCATAGTTACTTCGTCACAGATGATTACACTTGCATCTTTTATTAGTTTGCCTGCATTACTATTCGCTTTAACTTTACATACGCAGCCGTCATTTACAGGTACTGGTAACTTGAAAACCGAATGTACAGTTTGTCCACCTTTTAATAAAGTAGCCGCTATTCCTGTCCACGCCACGGCTATTACCTTAATATTTTGACCTCTTAAAATACTGATGAGGGTATTATATAAAAATGTCTTTCCTGTACCACCAGGACTGTCTACAAAGAAATATCTATTTTTGCTATTACTATCTGATACGGCATATAAAATTAAATCTAAAATTTCTGTTTGATCATTATTAAACAACGCTACATTTTGTTCTCCCTCTAATTTATCTGCTGCAGTATCAATCAAATCGTTTTCATTTTCATCTACGTCATCTGGCAGCGGTAAACTGAAATCGCTTAATGTGAAACTATGTATTTCTAATATTTCTTGAATTTTTGTTAAACATTTATTTTGCGCTACTTTTTCGGAATTGTGCAATAAATAATCCTCTATCAAATACTCTTTAAATTTTTCCCACAAAGCTACGGCATTGGTGGACCTAAACAATTTTCGCATTCTTTATCATTTGCTAAAAGACCTAATGCGCGGGCAGCTTCTTGGTATGTATTATACAACTTACCATCTACGGTACGCAAGTCTTCGAAATTTGTAGCCCTTTTCGCGTGTACTAATATTAAACGTAGATGGAACCTTTCTATATCTCTGGGACTGACGGAAATTATTCGGCCTATTGGTGGTTTTGATTCGCGTTGCCTAGCCTTCCAAGCGTTATTAACAAATACATAATATTTTAGAATTTGCATATAAACATACTACCGAGCATTTACATCTGTGCTATTTAGAATAAACCACGCAGTTAAAGTTGTATTTTTTTCGCTGCCCGGTCTACAGCTTTTTTCTCTGGACCATTAACGAAAAATACCGCCTGTTGGTATTTCAAATGAACAGCTAACTCAAATATTGTATGTGATTTATCGTGTAAGGGTTATTCCAGTAGCCTCCAACAACATTCTGGAGCAGAAACATACCTCGCATCTAATTAACCTTTGATATCATCCCATTGAATTACTTTATCTTTATCTGGTTGACCTAATTTAATACATGCGCAGTCATGACCCTTACACAGATAATCGCAAATATATTTAACACTTTTAACCAAAGAGCATATTTTGATATTAATATGGGCATAATATTTTTTTAGCAAATATGGATTGTAAGGTACTATCCATCTGTTATCTACTGTATATTTTAATAAACCGTTTTTCCAGAGAATATATATCTTTGTATTATTATCTGGCCTTTTGTAAAGAGGATAACCGTTAATATTTTCGTGTTTCGTTTCGAAATTTTTTAGGATATCTTTTTGTGCATTTATTTTTATTCATGCAAGGTGAATATTTATTTAATATACCGCAGGGACCGTGGATCATGTACGTTCGAACTAATTGATACAACTCTGGTTCATCGTCTTCATCTGGAATTTCGGCGCTTACAATTTCATCTATTTCATCTTTGTTACGGATTTTACTATCGCTATCTAATGTCAACAACAAATGCATATGTGGTAACCCACGTTTTTGAATTCTATTACAAAAATAAAGGCTACGACTTTTCCAAAAATATCATCCTGAAGAATTTCATTCATCATACTTTTAATTTTTCTTTTGAAAACTCGCGCTACTATATCTGGCCGATCTGCAGAACGTTGACCTTCGCGTAACTGTTCAATTATTTCTGGCCATTTTGGATTACACGTTACTGTTATGAATAAATCAGGGCGGCCGAATTCTCTAACAATTGACATAGCGTTCTGATACATTTTTAACATAAAACGACTGCCACCTTGGAATGTGGATGGTAAAATAACCATTGTGCCCGCATTACCGCCCTCATTATCTGCTAAATTATGTACATGTTCCATTAACCCATTATACAGCTCTACTCTGAGGGTAGGCTGATTTAATCTAATATAAGTCAATCTTTCAGCCTCGACTTTCACGTATGCATCTACAATGTACTGCTGAGTTAGCTTTCCGGCTTCTAAACACGGATTAAATGTATCTCTAACTGCTAATCTATTAATGTAAAATTGTATCATGCTTTGTTTTTTAATACCGTCGGCATGCTTTAGGTTCATGTTCCAGTCACATTCACCGTGAGGAAAAATTATGGGATATGTCATGGGGTCGCAGTTTCCGCTGAATTGATTAATTCTAACAGAACTGCCTGCTCTTGGGTGAACACAAATGTCTCTATCTATTGGTGGCTCTCCGTCATTTGATGTAAAAACTACGGCCACTTCATTACATGTTGGTACATTATACCTACGCTTATCTTTTCGTCTGTCACTAACTATCCACAAATTAATTTCTGGCACTGACTGATTATTAACATTTGCTCTAGCTATTTCTCTTTGCTCTACTTCTTTTAACATCATGTACTTTTGAGAATACGGATTAATTTCTCTAATAATATCATCTAACTGCCCCATTATATTTGGTTTACACTGTTTATTGTATTCTAAATTCATTATTTTCTCTAACGCTTCCGCAGAATTTATAATGTATAACTGCGCATATTTTTCAACATTATTATTAGTTGGATATAAGGAACTGGCTGAATCATGATAAATTTGACCATGTATTCGGAAACTATATGGTCCTCTACCCGAAAGCATTGAAATTTTTGCTCCAAATGAAGCAAATGCTAACGTACTATTGTACTGTATAATACGATCTTTAAAATTTCTACTGTCCGCGTCATTACTGATCATTAGAGTTTTTATGTATTCCGGTAACTCGCCTAATTGATCTGCGTTTAACGTGCCTTTACGGCAGCAGTGTGTGAATTTGTTTCGACTACTTTTTTAAAATTATCTTTTAACTTATTTAAACGACGTTCTTTTTGTTCAGGTGTTTCTATTTCTATAGATTTTTTTAAATTAGTTTTTAACTTATTTAAACGATTTTCTCTTTGTTCCGGTGTTTTTATTTGAATCATATTTTGAAAGTTATCTTTTAATCTATTTAAAAGTTTTTCTTTTTTTTCATGTGTTTATATTTGAATCATATTTTGAAAGTTATCTTTTAATCTATTTAAGCGATTTGTTTTTAGTTCAGGTGTTTTATTTTTAATGTATTCTTTGAAATTAAATTTTAATTTATTTAACCTATTTGTTTGTTGATCAAGTGTTTCATTAGCTAAAATTTTTAATTTATTTTCTATATTTAATTTTAGACGTTTAGACCGTTCTTCGTCTATTTCATTCTCTTTGCGTTTTAAATAATTTTCCCTTAATTTTTGTTGTCGAGTTACCGAAAATACTGTTAAATTGCGTGTTTGAAATATATTTAAAGTATGTGATCTAAGCCTATTGATATCATAATTTTTGTTTTCTGGATTACGATTAAAAATTATACTCGTAAAAAATGCAATGGCAAACAACCCGCAATCGTAAGTATTTGTCTGCTGTTGAACTCGGACAAATCTAACTGTTGGTCTATAAGGAAACAATCTTTCTAAATATAAACTTGCATTCTGATTTAAACATTGAGAATTCATGCTATCATAAATTATTATCTCTGAACCGTCATAGTACGCTGTGAACCAATGACCAATGCTATCAATGTTTGCACCTGGCACGAATGAAATTTGTAAGTGTTGTTGAACTGGAATGATACGGTCCGGCGCATTTACATATACTGTAGGCTGAGGGTTGAACTCAGTCATAGAACGGACTAAAGAAAAGAAGAAGTCTATATGTACGTCTTCTAAGTACCCTGCAGGATTTAGTAACGTGTTAATATCCTGGTCTATTAATTGAATCTGATAATTTACTGTCCTAATTCCTATATTACTCGTTTGATTACTTGTATGTACATTATTGATATGATTGTCCGCTACTGAAATGACAGATATACTCCTACAACCTGATTGAATCTGACTATTAATAAAGTTTTCTTCTATATTTCCCGTATTATCATTTTTATTATTTTTTGCCGCATTTTTCTCGTTGTTTTGCTTGCGCTTAAGACGTTTAATTCTATCTTTACTTGGCATTTTGTTATGTACTTAAAAATTATACAAAACTTACAATTTTTGAGTGTGTTGTTCTTTTCAATATTTATAATTACCAATAATTACGTCAGGCTTTCTATTATAAGTCGATCAGGTGCTTTTCTGTTAGGATAATGGAATTCTGCACTCTTTCTCTTACTCTGCTGCAGTCAAGTTGTAAACCTATAGTAAAATTAATATTTAAAATATATGCATAGCATTATAAAAAATTAATACGAAATAAATGTTTATTTTGTATTATTAGATTGCTAAATTACTAAATACTGCAAACTATGTACAATGTCTAGGTCGTGAATTTGCTTTCGTCATAATCGAACGGCAATTACACAACGTAAAATATAATAATATATTTGAGATTGTGCATGTAGTGAACAAACTATACCCGCGCAATTTAAATAACTGCCATCTGTTGTGTTCTTATGTATAGTTTGTAAGATAAGGAAACTATATATATGTAATTCCCGCTCCATTTTGTACGTCACGCTTTCACGGCCTATTAGAGATAGTGTAATGATTATAAATTTAAAGTACATTACTTATACTTAAATAGAAGATCAACTCTCAAAAATTGTAGGTTGGTCTAACTCGCAATTAGCTATAACACGTGGCCCGCCAGAGACTATGAAATACCCGCCTAAATATATTTTTAATTAGTGCAATAAATAATTTAGCATATTTTGGAGCATACTTCAGGTAAATAAAAATAATGGAGACACATCTTTCGTAGGTTTACGGAAAACCGGTTAAAAACTACTGGCGCCGAGTAAACAAGAACAACATAGAATTTAATAAGAAATTAAATAATATATAACAAAAATAGTGAAATCACAAATTAAAATTTCTATTAGCTTGGATGCAAATGACATTTTTCTACTTGTAAATTGCGAACTTGCAAGTTGATTTTTCGAGGGTTGTAAAAGATATAAAATATTTCTCACCTTAGATTTAAATCTAGCGGCACACTAAACGGGATTTATTTTATTGTGACTACTGCAGTTCAGATCAAAGATAATGAATATTTATTCGCAATATAAATATATTGTAACAAAGCACAATAAATGAAATTACTCTAGACACAGGTGAAGAAGCAATATTCTTGATAAACAAATTTTGTTTTCTATGGTGTCCCTGATCTAAAATTAGTATTTCCGAAATGTCGGTAAATGTGAAATTATTAATACCGACAGCGTACATACCGATAAATATAAAAATTAAATTATTAAAAATTTAAAAATAATAAATTTTAAATTATAATTTATTAATAATGTTATATCACAAATATACTTTTAATTTTAATGAGAATTTTCTTTTAAAACGAAATGAACGTGTTATGTACAATAACGAAATAATTATAATACACTTACTTTTAGCGTGGGTGTCACAGATGCAAGGTTTGTTGTTCGAATCTTCAACTTCCATTTTAATTCATCATAAGATAAGGGCGAACCTTTGAGCAAAAACTGATACTCTGGCATTAGTGGTTATGTTCGAAATGCTAGCAGTTTTCAAATGGTTGCAACATGAACTTCTTCACTGATTGATACTAATAACATTATAACTGTTAATAAAATAAAACGTATTGGTAGAAATTAAATAAACTAAAATGTATACTTACATGAAATACATTCAAAATTTGTGTATAATCATTCATATTGTATATTTGTTAAAATAAACTGCAACTATTGTTCAGTGTAACTACATTATTATTATTTTTTCACATTCATAGCTGTAATATGAAAATTACAAATTAAAAAAACAGAGGAAGGTCTTTCTTGCAGTTACTGTAATTTAATAAAATCCATTAATATGTGTATTAGTGGATTTTATTAGATGATCGCAACTACAATAAAGACTTTTTTTTATATTAACAACCAGTCGATAAACTAATCCTGCATTAAAAAGATATTTATCATAAAACGTATTTTATTAAATTGTACTTCGTTCGTTTCATTATAATTATTTTATGGTCGTATTTATTTGGGAAATTTTAATACATCCCTAAACTGATCCTGACCTTACCCGAGTTTGTTACCAAATAAACAACAAAATTTTAATATATAAATGTTAGTTATTTATTAAAGTTATTTATTTACTTTTTTCGTTTTAACTTATAAAAGATACAACTTCTGACAGATGTAGATAGAGAAAGCATTGTATAAACAAAGAAAGAAAACAGGATCAACTCACCAACCCAGAAAAATAGCTGGGTCAGTTGGGTCAGTTTGAGATCAGTTCTGGGTACTTCAAATGAACCAAGTAAACTTAATTAACATACTAGGTTACTTAAAAAATCACAAATAAATACGGCCTATGATAAAAATAAAAATTGTACATCCCCTCCAGCTTGTATTATTTTTTTCATAATAAAGATGTTTTAGGACAACACAATCTGTTATGTACATACATTCATTCGAATGTTAAAACATATCTTCTGGTACTTACAGATTTTATTAACAGATTGCAGGATATTAACACCACATATTGTTTGTCTAGCATTGTGAACAATTTTAGCTCAGAATTGAAAATTTACAATAGTCAGTTATGTCACTTAACCGTTGATTTGAAGTCATAATCTTCTAATGATATTATGTAGTTTCTTATTATCATTAGTTAATTTTTTATCGCCTGTCTAATTTAAAATGAAGTACAGTACTCAGGACAGTACTGTAACAGGTACGGCCGCCTAAGACGAAATCTAGTACCTGACATAAAATGGTTTTAGTTTATGAGTTTTACTTGCCTCAAAAGTAATCCACGAATTATATTAATGAACAACTTTTACACAAGACAAGGGTAACGATAGTCGCTGCCACCACTATCACTTTATTTAAAAGTCTGCCGTGATAGATGCAGACATGGGGAATGTTTAATAATGATAACAGACGCGGTTTACTACAATTATGGTCAAATTGATGCAGGGTAGTAATTTTAGAATAATAGAATTTTACTTACGCGTTGTGCTACCACGTCACAAAGACAGGGGTTGGAATAGGATGGGCTGAATCAAACACGATATTCCAACAATAACAAAATTATATAAATTTTGATAATCAACCGCGATCAAAAACATTTATATAATTCAAATAAACTACAACGCGTATCTTGATTCTATATAAACTCTAAATTCTTACTTTTCTATTTACAAACAATTTTGAAAACCTTTTTACATCGATCTACAAATAAATATTAATCCACACAGAATATAATAAAAACTACTTACAAATTTACACCACGATGAGAGAGCCTGTACACACAGTAAAACAACTAATTGGTTATTTCACTAAGAAATACCAAGGTATGTCTGACAATGAGTCAAGACATCCACAACAATCGACGAGTACAACAAGAGAGAGAGATTTCGAACTTCTAAACACTATTTAATAGTAAAAATCCAGAAGTTCTCAACCTATGTTTGTCCGGCTCTTCTCATCCCCTAAGTACAAACTATGCTGAAAATAACCCAACTATTGATGTCCACCGAGGGCATCACGTATCGGAAATGGACAGTTATGTCTTTTGAAAACAAGCTTGAGGACGCAAAAAATGTGCGTCCTTCACCATAAATCTGTTCATTCCTTAACATTTGGAGTACAACACTGACAGAAATTTACAAAAATACACAGCCGCCAAGCGACCGTGTTACAACTTTCCCTTTCCCCTTAAAATAAATTACATTTCTGAAGGAAATATAATTTATTAACTTCCGTGCTGGACGATGAATCCATGTCTTTGAGTTGGAATGTCCAATGTCCAATGGGGATCTTGTTGGAACTCCACCTCAACTCCTAGCCCGTCGTGACTCGACCTGGAGGTGAAGCCAGCCTTCCCGCGTCTACGCATCCGCCATCCAACAGCATAGGAGTGTTCACAAAGAACAACTATAACAAAATTTCTCCGGCAGATATGTGTCCCAACAAGCAACGCTACTCAATAGTACACTCAGTACTTTCATTCCAGCCAAATTTACAATATATTTATAATAATTTAGATTTATCGAAACACTAAGTAATCGATTTCAACCACTCTTACAATCTGCACTTAATTTTCGGAATCACAAAGAACTTAACTTTATAATTCTAGTTTTTCCAATTTAATTTCTTAATTTTACTCATTCACACTAAGTATATATTTAAAGAGCTACCTGGAATTTTATTCCTCGACGCTTTTCGTTGCACGAAGTTGCGCCTAAACCTTGCTGCTCCTGGTCCACTCGACTAGCTCTGCTCTCTTGAAGTCCGCTAGGATACCTGCTGGTTGCGATTGCGGCCGCCATTGTTCCACTTCCTCCTTGGATGGTGTCGGCTTGCCCTTTCTGACGTCTTCAGGTACTTCAGCTCGCTCCTCTCGATATTCCTTGCGTCTTCTGTTGTTACCTATCCCAGAACCAAAACCCTTGTAATATTTATTACCAGAGCACATACCTACCGTCTTGTCGCCGATGTCGTGTGCGTGCTGGTCTTCTTCCTCTGATTTCACCACAGAAATCGCATCCAAGTCTTCGGGTTCCTCTGCACCAACAAAACGCACCTTCTTCTGAATACGTTTTGCGGTGTCGGCTCGTCCGGCATCTGCGTTGCTCAGCTCAGCTCCTGGACTAAGCTTTTGGCGGACATCTTCTCCATGATGAAGCCTTTTCCTCCATACGGTCGTTCGCGCCTTATTTTTCCCGCGCATACTATCATTACTGACCGTATGTTCTGGGATATTTCTCTCGCACTGTTGTTTAGCATCTCTCTCGCGTGTACTGTTTTCTCTAATTTTACTTTTCACACTAAGTGAACAACTACTCGCGATATGCCCATATTCGCGACAATTATAGCAAATTTTGTACTTGAATTTATTTTTCGCTTGTTTATAAAATATTTTGAAATATGCCCAAATCTCTGACAATGGAAGCACAATTTACTACGATACCTATTTTTAAATGTTATTTGTCCTACTGTCTCATCTACACTTTCTACACCTGAATCTTCGCTATCACTAATTGCGTATTTAAAAGTAGATCTATTTTGCCCGGCTTCACGTAGAAGTTCCGCAACTTTATTTATTAATTCATTAACTTTACTATATTCATTATTCTTACTTAAAACACACTGGTCTTCTTTTTCTGGAGAATTTTCGGGATTTTTATTACATATTGATTTACGATTTAAACTTGAGCTACTCTCCATTAATTTATCTACAGTCTCTACTCTTTTGGCTATTTCTATCGCTTCTACTAATGTTTTTGGATCTTTTAATATAACATCGCGTTGCAACCGCGGTAACAGACCTATTAAAAATTGATTATATAACCGTTTCTCTACATATTTACAATTAAATTCATTTTCTGTTTCATCTTCGGTATTATTTACTAATTTATAAGCTAGTGATCTTAATTTTATTTCATATTCAATTACACTTTCTGTCTCTAATTGATAACAATTGACAAATTCTTTCTCTACTGTAAGAAAATGCTGTTTCTGAACGTATCTATTTAACAATTCCTTTTTGAAAACTGACCAATCATCTGCATTTTTAATTATACTATTACTCCTGACGAATTCTAAAGCATCTTTACCCAAACATAATTTTGCAATTGCTACTTGTCTGTTCTCCGGTTGTTTACTAATTTTGAAAAATAACTCGACTTTATCAATAAATTCTTCTACGGTAATATCTGAATCGCCGCTAAATTCTGGAATTTTATTTACCGCTCCAGCTAAACTAACCGTTTCTAATTTTAATGCCATATTTAAATATTTAAAATTACTTTATTTTCAATGAACGCCTAATAATTACAAAAACTATTTTATTACCTCTTTTACTTTTCTTTTCGAGTACCTGCTTCAGGGTTAACGACACTACGAGGGTGAACATACAAAAAAAAATACCGTTAGAGGCTTTTCCCGCTTTTACTGACACAAAAACTACCTGCACTCGTAACAACAACACAAAGTAAATTATTGGATTTATTCAAATTTGACCACAATTTAAAGACTTTACTGGTTTGAGTGGGTTTAGTTTTAGAAAATATTTAGATCCCAGCGCTTTGCCACCAATTAAATGTAACAGGTACGGCCGCCTAAGACGAAATCTAGTACCTGACATAAAATGGTTTTAGTTTATGAGTTTTACTTGCCTCAAAAGTAATCCACGAATTATATTAATGAACAACTTTTACACAAGACAAGGGTAACGATAGTCGCTGCCACCACTATCACTTTATTTAAAAGTCTGCCGTGATAGATGCAGACATGGGGAATGTTTAATAATGATAACAGACGCGGTTTACTACAATTATGGTCAAATTGATGCAGGGTAGTAATTTTAGAATAATAGAATTTTACTTACGCGTTGTGCTACCACGTCACAAAGACAGGGGTTGGAATAGGATGGGCTGAATCAAACACGATATTCCAACAATAACAAAATTATATAAATTTTAATAATCAAACGCGATCAAAAACATTTATATAATTCAAATAAACTACAACGCGTATCTTGATTCTATATAAACTCTAAATTCTTACTTTTCTATTTACAAACAATTTTGAAAACCTTTTTACATCGATCTACAAATAAATATTAATCCACACAGAATATAATAAAAACTACTTACAAATTTACACCACGATGAGAGAGCCTGTACACACAGTAAAACAACTAATTGGTTATTTCACTAAGAAATACCAAGGTATGTCTGACAATGAGTCAAGACATCCACAACAATCGACGAGTACAACAAGAGAGAGAGATTTCGAACTTCTAAACACTATTTAATAGTAAAAATCCAGAAGTTCTCAACCTATGTTTGTCCGGCTCTTCTCATCCCCTAAGTACAAACTATGCTGAAAATAACCCAACTATTGATGTCCACCGAGGGCATCACGTATCGGAAATGGACAGTTATGTCTTTTGAAAACAAGCTTAAGGACGCAAAAAATGTGCGTCCTTCACCATAAATCTGTCCATTCCTTAACATTTGGAGTACAACACTGACAGAAATTTACAAAAATACACAGCCGCCAAGCGACTGTGTTACAGTACTAAAAAACACCTATAATAAATAACTTGTTATTCAATATAATATGAACTTATTTGTAACTTACTATTTCTAATACGTATGCAAAATATATCCCGGCTTACAATTATAGGTCTACTTGTCACTTTGCAAATACAATAAACTACAATGAGCTGCAAGACTTTTAAGTAAATTATGAAGGTCTGACAACTAACATGTTTTGACAATTGATTTAATTTCTTCGAACTTGTCGTTCACGTAATAAAATAGAGGGTTGAAACGCATATGAATCAAAATAAGAATACCTGCTCAAAAAATGCGCGTTATTTAAATTATTCCTATAACTCTCTTGTATATGAAGAACAGAATGTCAATTAATTGAATTATTTTTTGAAAAATAAAGTTTCTGCTTTTGTAGAAATAATAAATTGTACTCTTTCGTCTTTCATATTCTTTAGTACCTACTGCTTATTTCCAATCTTTTGTATATTTCTTTCCTTTTTATATCTTTCTCTACATTTCATATACATACATATATAATTTTATATTTATTTAAATAATAAATAATAAGTACAAACCAACATATATTCTGAGTATTTGTATCAAGTTGCAAAATTTCTAGTATAAATTTATATGTTATAACCAATTATGACAAACGTTAAATGTTAGAAAATTTAAATTATACCATATACAATTTCTAAAACAATAATATATATTTTGCTCAATATTATAAAGTACGGATACATAGTTCAGTTAATTATATCTTTGTCCATTTTCAAAATTATTGTAGTTCAATATTCGTACTTATCCTTGTCAAAGTTAGTTCATCACACATTTGGCAACATTGACTTATATAATTAAAAACGTCAAAATTTAAAATAATTAAATATGTTTTGTTATAAACTTAATATATTGATAAAACCTGTGCTCAAGACTATTATTCATGATATTGTTTTTAAATTCTTGATATCAATGTCCTTTAAGAAGATACAATCGTTTTAAGTTCACAGACAGATTGTCAAAAGTGACGGATGACGGCGTGATTCTTCTTAAATTTAGACATGGCCTCTGGGATCCATTGTTTTAAGGTAGCATTTGTGCATAGTTTTAATTTTTTACACGAAAACTACTAACAGTAAAAATATGAGACACCCAAAAGGCATCAGATCTCATCATTATAACAATCACTTGCATGGTTCAGGCTGTAGGCCTTTACAAAAGATACTCGATGCTCGTCATGAATCTATAGATAGATAGATATATAGTGAATGTAATCGTTTAGTATAGGAAACTAGCGAAGGCTCAGCTACGCTGAGCTTCACTAGGCCTCCGGCATCAATAAAGTATTTACAGTTGACGTCTAATTTCATTCCTGTACACCAGCTCTCGACGAGACCTTTCATATGATACCAAACACGACATACTTCTGACAAATTTTGCAAAAAAAACAAAAGCCGATCGACCTGGCAAATTTTTGTTATTTCAATAGGGCTGCCCTACTCGAGTGCTTTCATTTGATACCAAACACGGCATACTTCTGACAGTTTTTTTACAAAAAAAACAAAAGCCGATCGAAAATTTTGTGATTTCTGTAAGCCAACTCTTATCAACTCCTTTCATATGATACTAAACACAACATACTTTTGACAACTTTTCGCTAAAAACAAAAGCCGATCGACATGGAACCATTTTATCATTTTTGCAAGCTAAGCCCTTGTCAAGTGCTTTCAATTAATAACAAACACGGTATACCTCAGACAAAGTTTTCATTGATATAATCAAATTTTTAGTCTGAAAACCTTAATTACAAGTTCATTTTTGCAAAAAAAAGGATTAATTAAAATACGCCTTGTGGTTAGTATAATCAAAATTAATTTTTTTATAAAATTTGATTACATTTTCTTCTATTATCTTACTCGAAGTTTTCACTTCGTTTTAGACTATTGCATTTAACGAACAAACCTTTTGAATGGATCATTTTGGGGAACAAATTATAATAATTTGAAGAAGAATTTGTAATATTTACCGACATACTTTCTTAATAAAACAGTTATTATTCAACAAAGTACATTACTTGCTTCACTTGAAAGTAATTTTGGTTACATTTGAGGAAGTTACTACAAGTTTTTGAGTTGATTTAACCAAATGTGATGTTTGTAAACCTTAATGGTATATATGATCTAATTTATTTTCCTCCATTTTATTGTTCTGTACAAGAAGTAAAATCCCCGTATTTTTTTAAATTGCTCTATTATTGATAATTCCGGAGAAAAACAATAATAAAGTTTTGGAGAGGGGATATGTGACGTCGCGTAGAAAACTTTGTGGATTTGAATTCATTCGATAAAAATCATTTGTCATTGAATAATGTACATTTAGCAAATTACCCCGGTTTCATTTTCAAAACACTAAACAGCCTTTGAAAATCATACGACATTGACAATGTTAACAGATGAGTACAGACATTTCAATGTCAACCAAATTTGGTTCCATGTTTTCTAGCCGTTGTAAATAAAAGTTGAATCCACAAAACATTAACATAAGTAGAAGCGTAACCCAATGGATCAAGTATGTAGCACGGAACTGCTGCCATCTGATGTTCTCGGGGTTGCGTTACTCTAAGCCTACTTGATCATTAAATTTTGTAAATTCCACATAAACCTCAAATGCAGCTGTCAATTTTCATTTGTTCATTTATTACTACTGAATATTTTAATTTTAAATAAAACATATACATTTGATATCATTACATTTATTGTTTATTTATTCATTTAAAATAAACATATATGATGAAAGATGTTCTCTTGGTGCCATTTGTCAAAGCGATATTCTCTCATCAAAAGTTTTGGAGAGTTGTTTTCTCGGTGTCATTTCTGGAAGATGTACTCTCGGTGAAATTTGTCGAAATGATGTTCTCTCAGCAAAAGTATTAAAGAAATGTTCTTTCGGTGCAATTTGTGGAAGAGATGTTCTCTCGGTGAAATTTCTCGAAGCGATATTCTTTCAGCAAAAGTTTTGGACAGATATTCTCTCAGTGCCATTTGTGGAAGAGATATTTTCTCGATGAAATTTTTGGAGCGATGTTCTCTCAGCAAAAGTATTGGAGAGATGTTTTCAACTGTGATTTAATGAACATAGAAGGAATTTTATTAACCCGTCTTACAATATTTTCTACCAATTGATTAGATACTATTTCGACATATTTTATAATTTTTCATCATAATTTCGCTAAAAGAAAACATTGCAACAAGAAATTTGCTATTTCAAGTGTGGTAGTATTCTAGAATCCAGCCAATGAAGCTTACAATATGCAACGTATTCATGAAAAATAGGTAAAATCTGACTTAATTTTTGTAAAAAATCATATAAATTTTTGCTTCCGTGCCCGAATTTTATAATTTTATCATCATATTTTATCCATAGTATACGTCCAAAAGCATGTTTATGAATGTTTTAACAAAAATATCCATTTCAAGAATAGGTAAAATCAGTCTTTATTTTTGTAAAAAATCAAATAAATATTTGCTTCCGCGCCCGAATTTTATGATTTTTTATCATAATTTAGGTAAAAGAAATCATTGCAACAAAAAATTGCTATTTCAACTGCGGTAGGTGTTCTAGAATTCAGATAATGAAGCTTACAATATACAACGTATTCATCAAAAATAGGTAAAATCTGACTTAATTTTTGTATAAAATTATATAAATATTTGCTTCCGCGCCCGAATTTTATTATTTTTCATTATATTTTATCCATAGTATAGGTCCAAAAGCATGTTTATGAATGTTTTAACAAAAATATCCATTACAAAAATAGGTAAAATCTGACTTTATTTTTGTAAAAAATCATATAAATATTTGCTTCCGCGCCTAAATTTTATAATTTTTCATCATAATTTCGCTAAAAGAAAACATTGCAACAAGAAATTTGCTATTTCAAGTGTGGTGGTATTCTAGAATCCAGCCATTGAATCTTACAATATGCAACGTATTCATCAAAAATAGGTAAAATCTGACTTTATTTTTGTAAAAAATCATGTAAATATTTGCTTCCGCGCCCGAATTTTATAATTTTTCATCATATTTTCGCTAAAAGAAAACATAACAACAAAAAATTTGCTATTTCAAGTGTGGTGGTATTCTAGAATCCAGCCAATGAAGCTTACAATATGCAACGTATTCATCAAAAATAGGTAAAATCTGACTTTATTTCTGTAAAAAATCATATAAATATTTGCTTCCGCGACCGAATTTTATAATTTTTCATCATATTTTAGCTAACAGAAAACATTGCAACAAGAAAATTGCTATTTCAAGTGTGGTAGGTATTCTAGAATCCAGCACATGTAGCTTACAATATACATCGTATTCCTTAAAATTAGGTAAAATCTGACTTTATTTTTGTAAAAAATCATATAAATATTTGCTTCCGCGCCCGAATTTTATAATTATTTATCATATTTTATCCATAGTATAGGTCCAAAATCATGTTTATGAATGTTTTAACAAAAATATCCATTTCAAGAATTAGTAAATTCTGACTTTATTTTTGTAAAAAAATCATATAAATATTGGCTTCTGCGCCCAAATATTATAATTTTTCATCATATTTTACCCATAGTATAGGTCCAAAAGCATGTTTATGAATGTTTTATCAAAAATATCCATTTCAAGAATAGGTAAAATCTGATTTTATTTTTGTAAAAAATCATATAAATATTTGCTTTCACGTCCGAATTTTATGCTTTTTCATCATAATTTAGGTAAAAGAAAATATTGCAACCAGAAAATTGCTATTTCAAGTGTGGTAGGTATTCTAGAATCCAGCCAATGAAGCTTACAATATACAACGTATTCATCAAAAATAGGTAAAATCTGACTTAATTTTTGTAAAAAATTATATAAATATTTGCTTCCGCGCCCGAATTTTATAATTTTTCATTATATTTTATCCATAGTATAGGTCCAAAAGCATGTTTATGAATGTTTAAACAAAAATATCCATTTCAAGAATAGGTAAAATCTGACTTTATTTTTGTAAAAAATCATATAAATATTTGCTTCCGCGCCCGAATTTTATGATTTTTCATCAGAATTTAGGTAAAAGAAAACATTGCAATAAGAAAATTGTTATTTCAAGTGTGGTAGGCATTCTAGAATCCAGCCAATGAAGCTTACAATATACAACGTATTCATCAAAAATAGGTAAAATCTGACTTTATTTTGGTAAATAATCATATAAATATTTGCTTCCGCGCCCGAATTTTATAAATTTTCATCTTATTTTATCCATAGTATAGATCCAAAAGCATGTTTATGAATGTTTTAACAAAAATATCCATTTCAACAATAGGTAAAATCGAACTCTATTTTTGTAAAAAATCATATAAATATTTGCTTCCGCGCCCGAATTTTATGATTTTTCATCATAATTCAGGTAAAAAAAAACATTGCAACAAGAAAATTGTTATTTCAAGTGTGGTAGGTATTCTAGAAACCAGCCAATGAAGCTTACAATATACAACGTATTCATCAAAAATAGGTAAAATCTGACTTTATTTTTGTAAAAAATCATATAAATATTTGCTTCCGCGCCCGAATTTTATGATTTTTTATCATATTTTAGTTAAAAGAATACATTGCAACAAGAAAATTGCTATTTCAAGTGTGGTAGGTATTCTAGAATCCAGCCAATGTAGCTTACAATATACAACGTATTCATCAAAAATAGGTAAAATCTGACTTTATTTTGGTAAATACTCATATAAATATTTGCTTCCGCGACCGAATTTTATAATTTTTCATAATATTTTAGCTAAAAGAAAACATTGCTACAAGAAAATTGCTATTTCAATTGTGGTAGGTATTCTAGAATCCAGCCCATGTAGCTTACAATATACAACGTATTCATCAAAAATAGGTAAAATCTGACTTAATTTTTGTAAAAAATCATCATATTTTATCCACAGTATAGGTCCAAAAGCACGTTTATGAATGTTTTAACAAAAATATCCATTTCAAGAATAGGATAAATCTTTTTTTATTTTTGTAAAAAATCATATAAATTTTTGCTTTCGCGCCCGAATTTTATGATTTTTCATCTTATGTTAGCTAAAAGAACAAATTGCAACAAGAAAATTGCTATTTCAAGTGTGTTAGGTATTCTAGAATCCAGCCCATGTAGCTTACAATATACAACGTATTCATCAATAATAGGTAAAATCTGACTTTTTTTTGTAAAAAATCGTATAAATATTTGCTTCCGCACCCGAATTTTATAATTTTTCATCTTATTTTATCCATAGTATAGGTCCAAAAGCATGTTTATGAATGTTTTAACAAAAATATCCATTTCAAGAATTAGTAAAATCTGACTTTATTTTTGTAAAAAATCATATAAATATTTGCTTCCGCGCCCGAATTTTATGATTTTTCATCTTATGTTAGCTAAAAGAAAACATTGTAACAAGAAAATTGCTATTTCAAGTGTGTTAGGTATTCTAGAATCCAGCCCATGTAGCTTACAATATACAACGTATTCAACAAGAAAAGGTAAAATCTGACTTTATTTTTGTAAAAAATCATATAGATATTTGCTTCCGCGCCCGAATTTTATAATTTTTTATCATATTTTATCCATAGTATAGGTCCAAAACATGTTTAAGAATGTTTTAACAAAAATATCCATTTCAAAAATAGGTAAAATCTGACTTTATTTTTGTAAAAAATCATATAAATATTTGCTTCCGCGCTCGAATTTTATAATTTTTCATCATATTTTAGCTAAAAGGAAACATTGCAACAAGAAAATTGCTATTTCAAATGTGGTGGTATTCTAGAATCCAGCCAATGAAGCTTACAATATGCAACGTATTCATCAAAAATAGGTAAAATCTGATTTATTTTTGTGAAAAATCATATAAATATTTGCTTCCGCGACCGAATTTTATAATTTTTTATCATATTTTAGCTAAAAGAAAACATTGCTACAAGAAAATTGCTATTTCAATTGTGGTAGGTATTTTAGAATCCAGCCCATGTAGCTTACAATATACAACGTATTCATCAAAAATAGGTAAAATCTGACTTTATTTTTGTAAAGAAATCATATAAATATTTGCTTCCGCGACCGAATTTTATAATTTTTCATCATATTTTATTCATAATATAGGTCCAAAAGCATGTTTATAAATGTTTTAACAAAAATATCCATTTCAAGAATAGGTAAAATCGGACTTTATTTTTGTAAAAAATCATATAAATATTTGCTTCCGCGCCCGAATTTTATGATTTTTTATTATAATTTAGGTAAAAGAAAACATTGCAACAAGAAAATTGCTATTTCAAGTGTGGTAGGTATTCTAGAATCCAGCCAATGAAGCTTACAATATACAACGTATTCATCAAAAATAGGTAAATTCTGACTTAATTTTTGTAAAAAATTATATAAATATTTGCTTCCGCGCCCGAATTTTATAATTTTTTATTATATTTTATCCATAGTATAGATCCAAAAGCATGTTTAAGAATGTTTAAACAAAAATATCCATTTCAAAAATAGGTAAAATCTGACTTTATTTTTATAAAAAATCATATAAATATTTGCTTCCGCGACCGAATTTTATAATTTTTTATCATATTTTAGCTAACAGAAAACATTGCAACAAGAAAATTGTTATTTCAAGTGTGGTAGGTATTCTAGAATCCAGCCCATGTAGCTTACAATATACAACGTACTCCTTAAAAAAAGGTAAAATCTGACTATATTTTTGTAAAAAATCATATAAATATTTGCTTTAGCGCCCGAATATTATGATATTTCACTATAATTTAGGTAAAAGTAAACATTGCAACAAGAAAATTGCTATTTCAAGTGTGGTAGCTATTCTAGACTCCAGCCTATGAAGCTTACAATATACAACGTATTCATCAAAAATAGGTAAAATCTGACTTAATTTTTGTAAAAAATCATATAAATATTTGCTTCCGCGCCCGAATTTTATAATTTTTCATCATATTTTATTCATAGTATAGGTCCAAAAGCATGTTTACGAATGTTTTAACAAAAATATCCATTTCAAAAATAGGTAAAATTTGTCTTTATTTTTGTAAAAAATCATATAAATATTTGCTTCCGCGCCCGAATTTTATGATTTTTTGTCAAATTTTAGCTAAAAGAAAACATTGCTACAAGAAAATTGCTATTTCAATTGTGGTAGGTATTCTAGAATCCAGCCAATGAAGCTTACAATATACAACGAATTCATCAAAACTAGGTAAAATCTGACTTAATTTTTGTAAAAAATTATATAAATATTTGCTTCCGCGCCCGAATTTTATAATTTTTTATTATATTTTATCCATAGTATAGGTCCAAAAGCATGTTTATGAATGTTTTACCAAAAATATCCATTTCAAAAATAGGTAAAATCTGACTTTATTTTTGTAAAAAATCATATAAATATTTGCTTCCGCGCCCGAATATTATTATTTTTCATAATATATTAGCTAAAAGAAAACATTGCTGTAAGAAAATTGCTATTTCAATTGTGGTTGGTATTCTAGAATCCAGCCCATGTAGCTTACAATATACAACGTATTCATCAAAAATTGGTAAAATCTGACTTAATTTTTGTGAAAAATCATATAAATATTTGCTTCCGCGCCCGAATTTTATAATTTTTTATCATATTTTCGCTAAAAGAAAACATTGCAACAAGAAATTAGCTATTTCAAGTGTGGTGGTATTCTAGAATCCAGCCAATGAAGCTTACAATATGCAACGTATTCATCAAAAATAGGTAAAATCTGACTTTATTTTTGTAAAAAATCATATAAATATTTGCTTCTGCGACCGAATTTTATAATTTTTTATCATATTTTATTCATAATATAGGTCCAAAAGCATGTTTATAAATGTTTTAACACTCTGAGATAGCGCGTAGAATAAATAAAATCGGACTTTATTTTTGTAAAAAATCATATAAATAATTGCTTCCGCGCCCGAATTTTATGATTTTTTATTATAATTTAGGTAAAAGAAAACATTGCAACAAGAAAGTTGCTATTTCAAGTGTGGTAGGTATTCTAGAATCCAGCCAATGAAGCTTACAATATACAACGTATTCATCAAAAATAGGTAAAACCTGACTTAATTTTTTGTAAAAAATTATATAAATATTTGCTTCCGCGCCCGAATTTTATAATTTTTCATTATATTTTATCCATAGTATAGATCCAAAAGCATGTTTAAGAATGTTTTAACAAAAATATCCATTTCAAAAATAGGTAAAATCTGACTTCATTTTTATAAAAAATCATATAAATATTTGCTTCCGCGACCGAATTTTATAATTTTTTATCATATTTTATCTAACAGAAAACATTGCAACAAGAAAATTGTTATTTCAAATGTGGTAGGTATTCTAGAATCCAGCCCATGTAGCTTACAATATACAACGTACTCCTTAAAAAAAGGTAAAATCTGACTATATTTTTGTGAAAAATCATATAAATATTTTGCTTCCGCGCCCGAATTTTATGATATTTCATCATAGTTTAGCTAAAAGAAAACATTGCAACAAGAAATTTGCTATTTCAAGTGTGGTGGTATTCTAGACTCCAGCCAAAGAAGCTTACAATATACAACGTATTCATCAAAAATAGGTAAAATCTGACTTAATTTTTGTAAAAAATTATATAAATATTTGCTTCCGCGCCCGAATTTTATAATTTTTCATTATATTTTATCCATAGTATAGGTCCAAACGCGCCCGAATTTTATAATTTTTCATCATATTTTATTCATAGTATAGGTCCAAAAGCATGTTTACGAATGTTTTAACAAAAATATCCATTTCAAAAATAGGTAAAATTTGACTTTATTTTTGTAAAAAATCATATAAATATTTGCTTCCGCGCCCGAATTTTATGATTTTTTGTCAAATTTTAGCTAAAAGAAAACATTGCTACAAGAAAATTGCTATTTCAATTGTAGTAGGTATTCTAGAATCCAGCCAATGAAGCTTACAATATACAACGAATTCATCAAAACTAGGTAAAATCTGACTTAATTTTTGTAAAAAATTATATAAATATTTGCTTCCGCGCCCGAATTTTATAATTTTTTATTATATTTTATCCATAGTATAGGTCCAAAAGCATGTTTATGAATGTTTTAACAAAAAATATCCATTACAAAAATAGGTAAAATCTGACTTTATTTTTGTAAAAAATCATATAAATATTTGCTTCCGCGCCCGAATATTATTATTTTTCATAAATATATTAGCTAAAAGAAAACATTGCTGTAAGAAAATTGCTATTTCAATTGTGGTTGGTATTCTAGAATCCAGCCCATGTAGCTTACAATATACAACGTATTCATCAAAAATTGGTAAAATCTGACTTAATTTTTGTGAAAAATCATATAAATATTTGCTTCCGCGCCCGAATTTTATAATTTTTTATCATATTTTCGCTAAAAGAAAAACATTGCAACAAGAAATTAGCTATTTCAAGTGTGGTGGTATTCTAGAATCCAGCCAATGAAGCTTACAATATGCAACGTATTCATCAAAAATAGGTAAAATCTGACTTTATTTTTGTAAAAAATCATATAAATATTTGCTTCTGCGACCGAATTTTATAATTTTTTATCATATTTTATTCATAATATAGGTCCAAAAGCATGTTTATAAATGTTTTAACAAAAATATCCATATCAAGAATAAATAAAATCGGACTTTATTTTTGTAAAAAATCATATAAATAATTGCTTCCGCGCCCGAATTTTATGATTTTTTATTATAATTTAGGTAAAAGAAAACATTGCAACAAGAAAGTTGCTATTTCAAGTGTGGTAGGTATTCTAGAATCCAGCCAATGAAGCTTACAATATACAACGTATTCATCAAAAATAGGTAAAACCTGACTTAATTTTTGTAAAAAATTATATAAAATATTTGCTTCCGCGCCCGAATTTTATAATTTTTCATTATATTTTATCCATAGTATAGATCCAAAAGCATGTTTAAGAATGTTTTAACAAAAATATCCATTTTCAAAAATAGGTAAAATCTGACTTCATTTTTATAAAAAATCATATAAATATTTGCTTCCGCGACCGAATTTTATAATTTTTTTATCATATTTTATCTAACAGAAAACATTGCAACAAGAAAATTGTTATTTCAATGTGGTAGGTATTCTAGAATCCAGCCCATGTAGCTTACAATATACAACGTACTCCTTAAAAAAAGGTAAAATCTGACTATATTTTTGTAAAAAATCATATAAATATTTGCTTCCGCGCCCGAATTTTATGATATTTCATCATAGTTTAGCTAAAAGAAAACATTGCAACAAGAAATTTGCTATTTCAAGTGTGGTGGTATTCTAGACTCCAGCCAAAGAAGCTTACAATATACAACGTATTCATCAAAAATAGGTAAAATCTGACTTAATTTTTGTAAAAAATTATATAAATATTTGCTTCCGCGCCCGAATTTTATAATTTTTCATTATATTTTATCCATAGTATAGGTCCAAACGCGCCCGAATTTTATAATTTTTCATCATATTTTATTCATAGTATAGGTCCAAAAGCATGTTTACGAATGTTTTAACAAAAATATCCATTTCAAAAATAGGTAAAATTTGACTTTATTTTTGTAAAAAATCATATAAATATTTGCTTCCGCGCCCGAATTTTATGATTTTTTGTCAAATTTTAGCTAAAAGAAAACATTGCTACAAGAAAATTGCTATTTCAATTGTAGTAGGTATTCTAGAATCCAGCCAATGAAGCTTACAATATACAACGAATTCATCAAAACTAGGTAAAATCTGACTTAATTTTTGTAAAAAATTATATAAATATTTGCTTCCGCGCCCGAATTTTATAATTTTTTATTATATTTTATCCATAGTATAGGTCCAAAAGCATGTTTATGAATGTTTTAACAAAAATATCCATTTCAAAAATAGGTAAAATCTGACTTTATTTTTGTAAAAAATCATATAAATATTTGCTTCCGCGCCCGAATATTATTATTTTTCATAATATATTAGCTAAAAGAAAACATTGCTCTAAGAAAATTGCTATTTCAATTGTGGTTGGTATTCTAGAATCCAGCCCATGTAGCTTACAATATACAACGTATTCATCAAAAATAGGTAAAATCTGACTTAATTTTTGTGAAAAATCATATAAATATTTGCTTCCGCGCCCGAATTTTATAATTTTTCATCATATTTTCGCTAAAAGAAAACATTGCAACAAGAAATTAGCTATTTCAAGTGTGGTGGTATTCTAGAATCCAGCCAATGAAGCTTACAATATGCAACGTATTCATCAAAAATAGGTAAAATCTGACTTTATTTCTGTAAAAAATCATATAAATATTTGCTTCCGCGACCGAATTTTATAATTTTTTATCATAATTTAGCTAACAGCAAATATTGCAACAAGAAAATTACTATTTCAAGTGTGGTAGGTATTCTAGAATCCAGCCCATGTAGCTTACAATATACACCGTATTCCTTAAAATTAGGTAAAATCTGATTTTATTTTTGTAAAAAATCATATAAATATTTGCTTCCGCGCCCGAATTTTATAATTTTTTATCATATTTTATTCATAGTATAGGTCCAAAAGCATGTTTATGAATGTTTTAACAAAATTATCCATTTCAAAAATAGGTAAAATCTGACTTTATTTTTGTAAAAAATCATATAAATATTTGCATCCGCGCCCAAATTTTATGATTTTTCATCATATTTTAGCTAAAAGAAAACATTGCTACAAGAAAATTGCTATTTCAAGTGTAGTGGTGTTCTAGAATCCAGCCAATGAAGCTTACAATATGCAACCTCTTCATCAAAAATAGGTAAAATCTGACTTTATATTTGCAAAAAATCATATAAATTTTTGCTTTCGCGCCCCGAATTTTTATAATTTTTCATCATATTTTAGCTAACAGAAAACATTGCAACAAGAAAATTGCTATTTCAAGTGTGGTAGGTATTCTAGAATGCAGCCCATGTAGCTTACAATATACATCGTATTCCTTAAAATTAGGTAAAATCTGACTTTATTTTTGTAAAAAATCATAAATATTTGCTTCCGCGCCCGAATTTTATAATTTTTCATCATATTTTATTCATAGTATAGGTCCAAAAGCATGTTTATGAATGTTTTAACAAAAATATCCATTCCAAAAATAGGTAAAATCTGACTTTATTTTTGTACAAAATCATATAAATATTTGCTTCCGCTCGAATTTTATGATTTTTCATCATATTTTAGCTAAAAGAAAACATTGCTACAAGAAAATTGCTATTTCAAGTGTGGTGGTATTCTAGAATCCAGTCAATGAAGCTTACAATATACAACGTATTCATCAAAAATAGGTAACATCTGACTTAATTTTTGTAAAAAATCATATAAATATTTGCTTCCGCGCCCGAATTTTATAATTTTTCATCTTATTTTATCCATAGTATAGGTCCAAAAGCATGTTTATGAATGTTTTAACAAAAATATCCATTTCAAGAATAGGTAAAATCAGTCTTTATTTTTGTAAAAAATCATATAAATATTTGCTTCCGCGCCCGAATTTTATGATTTTTCATGATAATTTAGGTAAAAGAAAACATTGCAACAAGAAAATTGCTATTTCAAATGTGGTAGGTATTCTAGAATCCAGCCAATGAAGCTTACAATATACAACGTATTCATCAAAAATAGATAAAAACTGACTTAATTTTTGTAAAAAAATATATAAATATTTATTTCCGCGCCCGAATTTTATCATTTTTCATTATATTTTATCCATAGTATAGGTCTAAAAGCATGTTTATGAATGATTTAACAAAAATATCCATTTCTAGAATAGGTAAAATCAGTCTTTATTTTTGTAAAAAATCATATAAATATTTGCTTCCGCGAACCGAATTTTATAATTTTTCATCATATTTTAGATAAAAGAAAACATTGCAACAAGAAAATTTGCTATTTAAAGTGTGGTAGTTATTCTAGAATCCAGCCAATGAAGCTTACAATATACAACGTATTCATCAAAAATAGGTAAAATCTGACTTAATTTTTGTAAAAAAATTATATAAATATTTGCTTCCGCGCCCGAATTTTATCATTTTTCATTATATTTTATCCATAGTATAGGTCTAAAAGCATGTTTATGAATGTTTAAACAAAAATATTCATTTCAAAAATAGGTAAAATCTAACTTTATTTTTGTAAAAAATCATATAAATATTTTCTTCCGCGCCCGAATTTTATCATTTTTCATCATATTTTAGCTAAAAGAAAACATTGCAACAAGAAAATTGCTATTTCAAGTGTGGTGGTATTCTAGAATTCAACCAATGAAGCTTACAATATGCAACGTATACATCAAAAATAGGTAAAATCTGACTTTATTTTTGTAAAAAATCATATAAATATTTGCTTCCGCGACCGAATTTTATAATTTTTCATCATATTTTAACTAAAAGAAAACATTGCAACAAGAAAATTGCTATTTCAAGTGTGGTAGGTATTCTAGAATCCAGCCTATGTAGCTTAAAGTATACAACGTATTCATTAAAAATAGGTAAAATCTGACTTTATTTTTGTAAAAAATCTTATAAATATTTGCTTCCGCGCCCGAATTTTGTAATTTTTCATCATATTTTCGCTAAAAGAAAACATTGCAACAAGAAATTTGCTATTTCAAGTGTGGTGGT
This sequence comes from Stenolophus ochropezus, assembly GCA_035578165.1. Taxonomy (NCBI): domain Eukaryota; kingdom Metazoa; phylum Arthropoda; class Insecta; order Coleoptera; family Carabidae; genus Stenolophus; species Stenolophus ochropezus. The sequence continues at coordinate 28,501 of JAQOWZ010000131.1, read as the reverse complement.
ATTCTAGAATCCAGCCAATGAAGCTTACAATATGCAACGTATTCATCAAAAATAGGTAAAATCTGACTTTATATTTGTAAAAAATCATATAAATATTTGCTTCCGCGACCGAATTTTATAATTTTTCATCATATTTTAGCTAACAGAAAACATTGCAACAAGAAAATTGCTATTTCAAGTGTGGTAGGTATTCTAGAATCCAGCCCATGTAGCTTACAGTATACAACGTATTCATTAAAAATAGGTAATATCTGACTTTATTTTTGTAAAAAATCATATAAATATTTGCTTCCGCGCCCGAATTTTATAATTTTTCTGTATATTTTATTCATAGTATAGGTCCAAAAGCATGTTTATGAATGTTTTAACAAAAATATCCATTCCAAAAATAGGTAAAATCTGACTTTATTTTTGTAAAAAATCATATAAATATTTGCTTCCGCGCCAGAATTTTATGATTTTTCATCATATTTTAGCTAAAAGAAAACATCGCTACAAGAAAATTGCTATTTCAATTGTGGTAGGTAGTCTAGAATCCAGCCAATGAAGCTTTAAATATACAACGAATTCATCAAAAATAGGTAAAATCTGACTTAATTTTTGTAAAAAGTTACATAAATATTTGCTTCCGCGCCCAAATTTTATAATTTTTTATTTTATTTTATCCATAGTATAGGTCTAGAAGCATGTTTATGAATGTTTTAACTAAAATATCCATTTTTAAAATAGGTAAAATATGACTTTATTTTTGTAAAAAATCATATAAATATTTGCTTCCGCGCCCGAATATTATGATTTTTTATCATATTTTAGCTAAAAGAAAACATTGCTACAAGAAAATTGCTATTTCAAGTGTGGTAGGTATTCTAGAATCCAGCCAATGAAGCTTACAATATACAACGTATTCATCAAAAATAGGTAAAATCTGACTTCATTTTTGTAAAAAATTATATAAATATTTGCTTCCGCGCCCGAATTTTATCATTTTTCTTTATATTTTATCCATAGTATAGGTCCAAAAGCATGTTTATGAATGTTTAAACAAAAATATTCATTTCAAAAATAGGTAAAATCTGACTTTATTTTTGTAAAAAATCACATAAATATTTTCTTCCACGCCCGAATTTTATAATTTTTCATCATATTTTAGCTAAAAGAAAACATTGCAACAAGAAAATTGCTATTTCAAGTGTTGTGGTATTCTAGAATCCAGCCAATGTAGCTTACAATATGCAACGTAATCATCAAAAATAGGTAAATTCTGACTTTATTTTTGTAAAAAATCATATAAATATTTGCTTCCGCGACCGAATTTTATAATTTTTCATCATATTTTATTCATAGTATAGGTCCAAAAGCATGTTTATGAATGTTTTAACAAAAATATCCATTCCAAAAATAGGTAAAATCTGACTTTATTTTTGTAAAAAATCATATAAATATTTGCTTCCGCGCCCGAATTTGATGATTTTTCATCATATTTTAGCTAAGAGAAAACATTGCTACAAGAAAATTGCTATTTCAATTGTAGTAGGTACTCTAGAATCCAGCCAATGAAGCTTACAATATACAACGAATTAATCAAAAATAGGTAAAATCTGACTTAATTTTTGTTAAAAATTACATAAATATTTGCTTCCGCGCCCGAATTTTATAATTTTTTATTATATTTTATCCATAGTATAGGTCCAAAAGCATGTTTATGAATGTTTTAACAAAAATATCCATTTCAAAAATAGGTAAAATCTGACTTTATTTTTGTAAAAAATCATATAAATATTTGCTTCCGCGCCCGAATATTATGATTTTTTATCATATTTTAGCTAAAAGAAAACATTGGTACAAGAAAATTGCTATTTCAAGTGTAGTGGTATTCTAAAATCCAGGCAATGAAGCTTACAATATGCTACGTATTCATCAAAAATAGGTAAAATCTGACTTTATATTTGTAAAAAATCATATAAATATTTGCTTCCGCGGCCGAATTTTATAATTTTTTATCATATTTTAGCTAACAGAAAACATTGCAACAAGAAAAATGCTATTTCAAGTGTGGTAGGTATTCTAGAATCCAGCCCATGTAGCTTACAATATACATCGTATTCCTTAAAATTAGGTAAAATCTGACTTTATATTTGTAAAAAATCATATAAATATTTGCTTCCGCGCCCGAATTTTATAATTTTTCATTATATTTTGTCCATAGTATAGGTCCAAAAGCATGTTTAAGAATGTTTTAACAAAAATATCCATTTCAAAAATAGGTAAAATCTGACTTTATTTTTGTAAATAATCATATAAATATTTGCTTCCGCGCCCGAATATTATGATTTTTTATCATATTTTAGCTAAAAGAAAACATTGCTACAAGAAAATTGCTATTTCAAGTGTGGTAGGTATTCTAGAATCCAGCCAATGAAGCTTACAATATACAACGTATTCATCAAAAATAGGTAAAATCTGACTTAATTTTTGTAAAAAATTATATAAATATTTGCTTCCGCGCCCGAATTTTATCATTTTTCATTATATTTTATCCATAGTATAGGTCCAAAAGCATGTTTATGAATGTTTAAACAAAAATATTCATTTAAAAAATAGGTAAAATCTGACTTTATTTTTGTAAAAAATCATATAAATATTTGCTTCCGCGCCCGAATATTATGATTTTTTATCATATTTTAGCTAAAAGAAAACATTGCTACAAGAAAATTGCTATTTCAAGTGTAGTGGTATTCTAGAATCCAGCCAATGAAGCTTACAATATGCAACGTATTCATCAAAAATAGGTAAAATCTGACTTTATATTTGTAAAAAATCATATAAATATTTGCTTCCGCGGCCGAATTTTATAATTTTTTATCATATTTTAGCTAACAGAAAACATTGCAACAAGAAAAATGCTATTTCAAGTGTGGTAGGTATTCTAGAATCCAGCCCATGTAGCTTACAATATACATCGTATTCCTTAAAATTAGGTAAAATCTGACTTTATTTTTGTAAAAAATCATATAAATATTTGCTTCCGCGCCCGAATTTTATAATTTTTCATTATATTTTGTCCATAGTATAGGTCCAAAAGCATGTTTAAGAATGTTTTAACAAAAATATCCATTCCAAAAAATAGGTAAAATCTGACTTTATTTTTGTAAAAAATCATATAAATATTTGCTTCTGCGCCAGAATTTTATGATTTTTCATCATATTTTAGCTAAAAGAAAACATCGCTACAAGAAAATTGCTATTTCAATTGTGGTAGGTAGTCTAGAATCCAGCCAATGAAGCTTTAAATATACAACGAATTCATCAAAAATAGGTAAAATCTGACTTAATTTTTGTAAAAAGTTACATAAATATTGGCTTCCGCGCCCAAATTTTATAATTTTTTATTTTATTTTATCCATAGTATAGGTCTAGAAGCATGTTTATGAATGTTTTAACTAAAATATCCATTTTTTAAAATAGGTAAAATATGACTTTATTTTTGTAAAAAATCATATAAATATTTGCTTCCGCGCCCGAATATTATGATTTTTTATCATATTTTAGCTAAAAGAAAACATTGCTACAAGAAAATTGCTATTTCAAGTGTGGTAGGTATTCTAGAATCCAGCCAATGAAGCTTACAATATACAACGTATTCATCAAAAATAGGTAAAATCTGACTTCATTTTTGTAAAAAATTATATAAATATTTGCTTCCGCGCCCGAATTTTATCATTTTTTCATTATATTTTATCCATAGTATAGGTCCAAAAGCATGTTTATGAATGTTTAAACAAAAATATTCATTTCAAAAATAGGTAAAATCTGACTTTATTTTTGTAAAAAATCACATAAATATTTTCTTCCACGCCCGAATTTTATAATTTTTCATCATATTTTAGCTAAAAGAAAACATTGCAACAAGAAAATTGCTATTTCAAGTGTTGTGGTATTCTAGAATCCAGCCAATGTAGCTTACAATATGCAACGTAATCATCAAAAATAGGTAAATTCTGACTTTATTTTTGTAAAAAATCATATAAATATTTGCTTCCGCGACCGAATTTTATAATTTTTCATCATATTTTTATTCATAGTATAGGTCCAAAAGCATGTTTATGAATGTTTTAACAAAAATATCCATTCCAAAAATAGGTAAAATCTGACTTTATTTTTGTAAAAAATCATATAAATATTTGCTTCCGCGCCCGAATTTGATGATTTTTCATCATATTTTAGCTAAGAGAAAACATTGCTACAAGAAAAATTGCTATTTCAATTGTAGTAGGTACTCTAGAATCCAGCCAATGAAGCTTACAATATACAACGAATTAATCAAAAATAGGTAAAATCTGACTTAATTTTTGTTAAAAATTACATAAATATTTGCTTCCCGCGCCCGAATTTTATAATTTTTTATTATATTTTATCCATAGTATAGGTCCAAAAGCATGTTTATGAATGTTTTAACAAAAATATCCATTTCAAAAATAGGTAAAATCTGACTTTATTTTTGTAAAAAATCATATAAATATTTGCTTCCGCGCCCGAATATTATGATTTTTTATCATATTTTAGCTAAAAGAAAACATTGGTACAAGAAAATTGCTATTTCAAGTGTAGTGGTATTCTAAAATCCAGGCAATGAAGCTTACAATATGCTACGTATTCATCAAAAATAGGTAAAATCTGACTTTATATTTGTAAAAAATCATATAAATATTTGCTTCCGCGGCCGAATTTTATAATTTTTTATCATATTTTAGCTAACAGAAAACATTGCAACAAGAAAAATGCTATTTCAAGTGTGGTAGGTATTCTAGATTCCAGCCCATGTAGCTTACAATATACATCGTATTCCTTAAAATTAGGTAAAATCTGACTTTATATTTGTAAAAAATCATATAAATATTTGCTTCCGCGCCCGAATTTTATAATTTTTCATTATATTTTGTCCATAGTATAGGTCCAAAAGCATGTTTAAGAATGTTTTAACAAAAATATCCATTTCAAAAATAGGTAAAATCTGACTTTATTTTTGTAAATAATCATATAAATATTTGCTTCCGCGCCCGAATATTATGATTTTTTATCATATTTTAGCTAAAAGAAAACATTGCTACAAGAAAATTGCTATTTCAAGTGTGGTAGGTATTCTAGAATCCAGCCAATGAAGCTTACAATATACAACGTATTCATCAAAAATAGGTAAAATCTGACTTAATTTTTGTAAAAAATTATATAAATATTTGCTTCCGCGCCCGAATTTTATCATTTTTCATTATATTTTATCCATAGTATAGGTCCAAAAGCATGTTTATGAATGTTTAAACAAAAATATTCATTTAAAAAATAGGTAAAATCTGACTTTATTTTTGTAAAAAATCATATAAATATTTGCTTCCGCGCCCGAATATTATGATTTTTTATCATATTTTAGCTAAAAGAAAACATTGCTACAAGAAAATTGCTATTTCAAGTGTAGTGGTATTCTAGAATCCAGCCAATGAAGCTTACAATATGCAACGTATTCATCAAAAATAGGTAAAATCTGACTTTATATTTGTAAAAAATCATATAAATATTTGCTTCCGCGGCCGAATTTTATAATTTTTTATCATATTTTAGCTAACAGAAAACATTGCAACAAGAAAAATGCTATTTCAAGTGTGGTAGGTATTCTAGAATCCAGCCCATGTAGCTTACAATATACATCGTATTCCTTAAAATTAGGTAAAATCTGACTTTATTTTTGTAAAAAATCATATAAATATTTGCTTCCGCGCCCGAATTTTATAATTTTTCATTATATTTTGTCCATAGTATAGGTCCAAAAGCATGTTTAAGAATGTTTTAACAAAAATATCCATTTCAAAAATAGGTAAAATCTGACTTTATTTTTGTAAAAAATCACATAAATATTTGCTTCTGCGCCCGAATATTATGATTTTTTATCATAATTTAGCTAAAAGAAAACATTGCTACAAGAAAATTGCTATTTCAAGTGTGGTAGGTATTCTGGAATCCAGCCAATGAAGCTTATAATATACAACGTATTCATCAAAAATAGGTAAAATCTGACTTAATTTTTGTAAAAAATTATATAAATATTTGCTTCCGCGCCCGAATTTTATCATTTTTCATTATATTTTATCCATAGTATAGGTCCAAAAGCATGTTTATTAATGTTTAAACAAAAATATTCATTTCAAAAATAGGTAAAATCTGACTTTATTTTTGTAAAAAATCATATAAATATTTGCTTTTGCGGCCGAATTTTATGATTTTTCATCACATTTTAGCTAAGAGAAAACATTGCTACAAGAAAATTGCTATTTCAATTGTGGTAGGTATTCTAGAATCCAGTCAATGAAGCTTACAATATACAACGTATTCATCAAAAATAGGTAACATCTGACTTAATTTTTGTAAAAAATCATATAAATATTTGCTTCCGCGCCGGAATTTTATAATTTTTTATCTTATTTTATCCATAGTATAGGTCCAAAAGCATGTTTATGAGTGTTTTAACAAAAATATCCATTTCAAGAATAGGTAAAATCAGTCTTTATTTTTGTAAAAAATCATATAAATATTTGCTTCCGCTCCCGAATTTTATGATTTTTCATCATAATTTAGGTAAAAGAAAATATTGCAACAAGAAAATTGCTATTTCAAGTGTGGTAGGTATTCTAGAATCCAGCCAATGAAGCTTACAATATACAACGTATTCATCAAAAATAGGTAAAATCTGACATAATTTTTGTAAATTTTTTTATAAATATTTGCTTCCGCGCCCGAATTTTATCATTTTTCATCATATTTTAGCTAACAGAAAACATTGCAACAAGAAAATTGCTATTTCAAGTGTGGTAGGTATTCTAGAATCCAGCCCAGGTAGCTTACAATATACATCGTATTCCTTAAAATTAGGTAAAATCTGACTTAATTTTTGTGAAAAATCATATAAATATTTGCTTCCGCGCCCGAATTTTATAATTTTTCATCATATTTTATTCATAGTATAGGTCCAAAAGCATGTTTATGAATGTTTTAACAAAAATATCCATTCCAAAAATAGGTAAAATCTGACTTTATTTTTGTAAAAAATCATATAAATATTTGCTTCCGCGCCTGAATTTTATAATTTTTCATCATATTTTAGCTTAAAGGAAACATTGCAACAAGAAAATTGCTATTTCAAGTGTGGTGGTATTCTAGAATCCAGCCAATGAAGCTTACAATATGCAAAGTATTCATCAAATATAGGTAAAATCTGACTTTATTTTTGTAAAAAATCATATAAATGTTTGCTTCTGCGACCGAATTTTATAATTTTTCATCATATTTTAGCTAAAAGAAAACATTGCAACAAGAAAATAGCTATTTCAAGTGTGGTAGGTATTCTAGAATCCAGCCCATGTAGCTTACAGTATACAACGTATTCATTAAAAATAGGTATAATCTGACTTTATTTTTGTAAAAAATCATATAAATATTTGCTTCCGCGACCGAATTTTATAAATTTTCATCATATTTTAGCTAACAGAAAACATTGCAACAGGAAAATTGCTATTTCAAGTGTGGTAGGTATTCTAGAATCCAGCCCATGTAGCTTACAATATACAACGTATTCCTTTAAAATAGGTAAAATCTGACTTTATTTTTGTAAAAAATCATATAACTATTTGCTTCCGCGCCCGAATTTTATAATTTTTCATCATATTTTATTCATAGTATAGGTCCAAAAGCATGTTTATGAATGTTTTAACAAAAATATCCATTCCAAAAATAGGTAAAATCTGACTTTATTTTTGTAAAAAATCATATAAATATTTACTTCCGTGCCTGAATTTTACAATTTTTCATCATATTTTAGCTTAAAGGAAACATTGCAACAAGAAAATTGCCATTTCAATTGTAGTAAGTATTCTAGAATCCAGCCCATGTAGCTTACAAAATACAACGTTTTCATTAAAAATAGGTAAAATCTGACTTAATTTTTGTAAAAAATCATATCAATATTTGCTTGCGCGCCCGAATTTTATAATTTTTCATCATATTTTATCCATAGTATAGGTCTAAAAACATGTTTATGAATGTTTTAACAAAAATATCCATTTCAAGAATAGGTAAAATCAGTCTTTATTTTTGTAAAAAATCATATAAATATTTGCTTCCGCGCCCGAATTTCATGATTTTTCATCATAATTTAGGTTAAAAGAAAACATTGCAACAAGAAAATTGCTATTTCAAGTGTGGTAGGTATTCTAGAATCCAGCCAATGAAGCTTACAATATACAACGTATTCATCAAAAATAGGTAAAATCTGACTTTATTTTTGTAAAAAATTATATAAATATTTGCTTCCGCGCCTGAATTTTATTGTTTTACATTATATTTTATCCATAGTATAGGTCCAAAAGCATGTTTATGAATGTTTTAACAAAAATATCCATTTCAAAAATAGGTAAAATCTGGCTTTATTTTTGTAAAAAATCATATAAATATTGCTTCCGCGCCCGAATTTTATAATTTGTCATCATATTTTAGCTAAAAAAAAACATTGCAACAAGAAAATTGCTATTTCAAGTGTGGTGGTATTCTAGAATCCAGCCAATGAAGCTTACACTATACAACGTATTCATCAAAAATTAGGTAAAATCTGACTTTATTTTTGTAAAAAATTATATAAATATTTGCTTCTGCGCCCGAATTTTATAATTTTTTATCATATTTTCGCTAAAAGAAATCATTGCAACAAGAAATTTGCTATTTCAAGTGTGGTGGTATTCTAGAATCCAGCCAATGAAGCTTACACTATGCAACTTATTCATCAAAAATAGGTAAAATCTGACTTTATTTTTGTAAAAAATCATATAAATATTTGCTTCCGCGACCGAATTTTATAATTTTTCATCATATTTTAGCTAACAGAAAACATTGCAACAAGAAAATTGCTATTTCAAGTGTGGTAGGTATTCTAGAATCCAGCCCGTGTAGTTTACAATATACAACGTATTCATTAAAAAGAGGTAAAATCTGAGTTTATTTATGTAAAAAATCAAATAAATATTTGCTTCCGCGCCCGAATTGTTTAATTTTTTATCATATTTTATCCATAGTATAGGTCCAAAAGCATGTTTATGAATGTTTTAACAAAAATATCAATTTCAAGAATAGGTAAAATCTGACTTTATTTTTGTAAAAAATCATATAAATATTTGCTTCTGCGCCCGAATTTTATGATTTTTTCATCATATTTTAGCTAAAAGAACACATTGCAACAAGAAAATTGCTATTTCAAGTGTGTAAGGTATCTAGAATCCAGCTCATGTAGCTTACAATATACAACGTATTCATCAAAAATAGGTAAAATCTGACTTTTTTTTTGTAAAAAATCATATAAAAATTTGCTTCTGTGCCCGAATTTTATAATTTTTCATCATATTTTATCCACAGTATAGGTCCAAAAGCATGTTTATGAATGTTATAACAAAAATATCCATTTCTAGAATACGTAAAATCTGACTTTATTTTTGTAAAAAATCATATAAATATTTGCTTCCGCGCCCGAACTTGATGATTTTTCATCATAATTTAGGTAAAAGAAAACATTGCAACAAGAAAATAGCTATTTCAAGTGTGGTAGGTAATCTAGAATCCAGCAAATGAAGCTTACAATATACAAAGTATTCATCAAAAATAGGTAAAATCTGACTTTATTGTTGTAAAAAATTATATAAATATTTGCTTCCGCGCCCGAATTTTATAATTTTTCATCATATTTTATCCATAGTATAGTCCAAAAGCATGTTTATGAATGTTTTAACAAAAATATCCATTTCAAAAATAGGTAAAATCTGACTTTATTTTTGTAAAAAATCATATAAATATTTGCTTCCGCGTCCGAATTTTATAATTTTTTATCATATTTTAGCTAAAAGAAAACATTGCAACAAGAAAATAGCTATTTCAAGTGAGGTAGGTATTCTAGAATCCAGCAAATGAAGCTTACACTATACAACGTATTCATCAAAAATTAGGTAAAATCTGACTTTATTTTTGTAAAAAATTATATAAATATTTGCTTCTGCGCCCGAATTTTATAATTTTTTATCATATTTTATCCACAGTATAGGTCCAAAAGCATGTTTATAAATGTTTTAACAAAAATATCCATTTCAAGAATAGGTAAAATCTGACTTTATTTTTGTAAAAAATCATATAAATATTTGCTTCCGCGCCCGAATTTTCTGATTTTGTATCATAATTTAGGTAAAAGAAAACACTGCAACAAGAAAATAGCTATTTCAAGTGAGGTAGGTATTCTAGAATTCAGCAAATGAAGCTTACACTATACAACGTATTCATCAAAAATAGGTAAAATCTGACCTTATTTTTGTAAAAAATTATATAAATATTTGCTTCCTCGCCCGAATTTTATAATTTTTCATCATATTTTATCCATAGTATAGGTCCAAAAGCATGTTTATGAATATTTAAACAAAAATATCCATTTCAAGAATAGGTAAAATCTGACTTTATTTTTGTAAAAAATCATATAAAAATTTGCTTCCGCGCCCGAATTTTATGATTTTTCATCATAATTTAGGTAAATGAAAACATTGCCACAAGAAAATTGCTATTTCAATTGTGGTATTTATTCAAGAATCCAGCCAATAACGCTTACAATATAGAACGTATTCTTTAAAAATAGGTAAAATGTGACTTAATTTTTGTAAAAAATTATATAAATATTTGCTTCCGCGCCCGAATTTTATAATTTTTTATTATATTTTATCGATAGTATAGGTCCAAAAGCGTGTTTATGAATGTTTTAACAAAATATACATTTCAAAAATAGGTAAAATCTGACTTTATTTATGTAAAAAATTATATAAATATTTGCTTCCGCGCCCGAATTTTATAATTTTTCATTATATTTTATCCATAGTTTAGGTCCAAAAGCATGTTTTTGAATGTTTTAACAAAATATCCATTTCAAAAATAGGTGAAATCAGACTTTATTTTTGTAAAAACTCATATAAATATTTGCTTCCGCGCCCGAATTTTTTAATTTTACATCATATTTTAGCTGAAAGAAAACATTGCAACAAGATAATTGCTATTTCAAGTGTGGTAGTTATTCTAGAATCCATCCCATATAGCTTACAATATACAACGTATTCATTAAAAATAGGTAAAATCTGACCTTATTTTTGTAAAAAATTATTTAAATATTTGCTACCGCGCCCGAATTTTTAATTTTTCATCATATTAGCTAAAAGAAAACATTGCTACAAGAATATTGCTATTTCAATTGTGGTAGGTATTCTAGAATCCAGCCCATATAGCTTACAATATACAACGTATTCATCAAATATAGGTGAAATCTGACTTTATTTTTGTAAAAAATCATTTCAATATTTGCTTCCGCGCCTGAATTTTATGATTTTTCATCATAATATAGGTAAAAGAAAAATTGCAACAAGAAAATTGCTATTTCAAGTGAGGTAGGTATTCAAGAATCCAGCCAATGAAGCTTACAATATACAACGTATTTATCAAAAATAGGTAAAATCTGACTTTATTTTTGTGAAAAATTATATAAATATTTGCTTCCGCGCCCGTATTTTATAATTGTTCATTATATTTTATCCATGGTATAGGTCCAACAGCATGTTTATGAATGTTTTAACAAAAATATCGATTTCAAAAATAGGTAAAATAAGACTTTATTTTTGTAAAAAATCATATAAATATTTTCTTCCGCGCCCGAATTTTATAATTCTTCATCATATTTTAGCTAAAAGAAAACATTGCAACAAGAAAATTGCTATTTCAAGTGTGGTAGGTATTCTAGAATCCAGCCAATGAAGCTTACAATATACAACGTATTTATCAAAAATAGGTAAAATCTGACTTAATTTTTGTAAAAAATTATATAAATATTTGCTTCCGCGACCGAATTTTATAATTTTTCATCATATTTTAGCTAAAAGAAATATTGCAACAAGAAAATTGCTATTTCAAGTGTGGTAGGTATTCTAGAATCCAGCACATGTAGCTTACAATATACAACGTATTCATTAAAAATAGGTAAAATCTGTCTTTATTTTTGTAAAAAATCAAATAAATATTTGCTTCCGCGCCCGAATTTTATAATTTATCATCATATTTTATCCATAGTATAGGTCCAAAAGCATGTCTATGAATGTTTTAACAAAAATATCCATTTCAAAAATAGGTAAAGTCTGACTTTATTTTTGTAAAAAATCATATAAATATTTGCTTCCGCGCCGAATTTTATGATTTTTTATCATATTTTAGCTAAAAGAAAACATTGCAACAAGAAAATTGCTATTTCAAAGTGTGTTAGGTATTGTAGAGTCCAGCCCATGTAGCTTACAATATACAACGTATTTATCAAAAATAGGTAAAATCTGACTTTTTTTTGTAAAAAATCACATATATATTTGCTTCCGCGCCCGAATTTTATAATTTTTTATCATATTTTATCCACAATATAGGTCCAAAAGCATGTTTATAAATGTTTTAACAAAAATATCCATTTCAAGAATAGATAAAATCTGACTTTATTTTTGTAAAAAATCATATAAATATTTGCTTACGCGCCCGAATTTTATGATTTTTCATAATAATTATGTAAAAGAAAACATTGCAACAAGAAAATTGCTATTTCAAGTGTGGTGTGTATTCTAGAATCCAGCCAATGAAGCTTTCAATAACAACGTATTCATCAAAAATAGGTAAAATTTGATTGTATTTTTGTAAAAAATTATATAAATATTTGCCTCCGCGCCCGAATTTTATAATTTTTCATCATATTTTATCCATAGTATAGGTCCAAAAGCATGTTTATGAATGTTTTAACAAAAATATCCGTTTCAAAAATAGTTAAAATCTGACTTTATTTTTGTAAAAAATCATATAAATATTTGCTTCCGCGCCCGAATTTTATGATTATTCATCATAATTTAGCTAAAAGAATACATTGCAATAAGAAAACTGCTATTTCAAGTTTGTTTGGTATTTTAGAATCCAGCCCATGTAGCTTACAATATACAACGTATTCTTCAAAAATAGGTAAAATCTGACTTTTTTTTTGTAAAAAATCATATAAATATTTGCTTCCGCAAACGAATTTTATAATTTTTCATCATATTTTATCCACAGTATAGGTCGAAAAGCATGTTTATGAATGTTTTAACAAAAATATCCATTTCAAGAATAGGTAAAATCTGACTTTATTTTTGTAAAAAATCATATAAATATTTGCTTTCGCGCCCGAATTTTATGATTTTTTATCATAATTTAGGTAAAAGAAAACATTGCCACAAGAAAATAGCTATTTCAAGTGAGGTAGGTATTCTAGAATCCAGCAAATGAAGCTTACAATATACAACGTATTCATCAAAAATAGGTAAAATCTGACCTTATTTTTGTAAAAAATTATATAATTATTTGCTTCCGCGCCCGAATTTTATAATTTTTCATCATATTTTATCCATAGTATAGGTCCAAAAGCATGTTTATGAATGTTTTAACAAAAATATCCAGTTCAAAAATAGGTAAAATCTGACTTTATTATTGTAAAAAATTATATAAATATTTGCTTCCGCGCCCGAATTTTATGATTTTTCATCATATTTTAGCTAAAAGAACACATTGCAACAAAAAAATTGCTATTTCAAGTGTGGTAGGTATTCTAGAAACCAGCCCATGTAGCTTACAATATACAACGTATTCATCAAAAATTGGTAAAATCTGTCTTTTTTTTGTAAAAAATCATATAAATATTTGCTTCCGCGCCCGAATTTTTTAATTTTTCATCATATTTCATCCATGGTATAGGTCCAAAAGCATGTTTATGAATATTTTAACAAAAATATCCATTTCAAAAATAGGTAGATATTGACTTTATCTTTGTAAAAAATCATATATATATTTGCTTCCGCGACCGAATTTTATGATTTTTCATCATATTTTAGCTAAAAGAACACATTGCAACAAAAAAATTGCTATTTCAAGTGTGGTAGGTATTCTAGAAACCAGCCCATGTAGCTTACAACATATAACGTATTCATCAAAAATAGGTAAAATCTGACTTTTTTTTGTAAAAAATCATATAAATATTTGTTTCCGCGCCCGAATTTTTTAATTTTTCATCATATTTTATCCACAGTATAGGTCCAAAAGCATGTTTATGAATGTTTTAACAAAAATATCCATTTCAAGAATAGGTAAAATCTGACTTTATTTTTGTAAAAAATCATATAAATATTTGCTTCCGCGCCCGAACTTTATGATTTATCATCATATTTTAGCTAAAAGAACACATTGCAACAAGAAAATTGCTCTTTCTAGTGTGTTAGGTATTCTAGAATCCAGCCCATGTTGCTTACAATATACAACGTATTCATCAAAAATAGGTAAAATCTGACTTTTTTCTTGTAAAAAGTCATATAAATATTTGCTTCTGCGCCCAAATTTTATAATTTTTCATCATATTTTATCCACAGTATAGGTCCAAAAGCATGTTTATGAATGTTTTAACAATAGTATTTATTTCAAGAATAGGTAAAATCTGACTTTATTTTTCTAAAAAATCATATAAATATTTGCTCCCGCGCCCGAATTTTATGATTTTTCATCATAATTTAGGTAAAAGAAAACACTGCAACAAGAAAATAGCTATTTCAAGTGAGGTAGGTATTCTAAAATCCAGCAAATGAAGCTTACACTATACAACGTATTCATCAAAAATAGGTAAAATATGACTTTATTTTTGTAAAAAAATATATTAATATTTGCTTCCTCGCCCGAATTTTATAATTTTTCATCATATTTTATCCATAGTATAGGTCCAAAAGCATGTTTATGAATGTTTAAACAAAAATATCCATTTCAAAAATAGGTAAAATCTGACTTAATTTTGTAAAAAATCATATAGATATTTGCCTCTGCGCCAGAATTTTATAATTTTTTATCAAATTTTATCCATAGTATAGGTCCAAAAGCATGTTTATGAATGTTTTAACAAAAACATCCATTTCAAAAATAGGTAAAATCTGACTTAATTTTTGGAAAAAATCATATAAATATTTGCATCCGCGCCCGAATATTATGATTTTTCATCATATGTTAGCTAAAAGAAAACATTGCAACAAAAAAATTGCTATTTCAAGTGTGGTAGGTATTCTAGAAACCAGCCCATGTAGCTTACAACATATAACGTATTCATCAAAAATAGGTAAAATCTGATTTTTTTTGTAAAAAATCATATAAATATTTGTTTCCGCGCCCGAATTTTTTAATTTTTCATCATATTTTATCCACAGTATAGGTCCAAAAGCATGTTTATGAATGTTTTAACAAAAATATCCATTTCAAGAATAGGTAAAATTTGACTTTATTTTTGTAAAAAATCATATAAATATTTGCTTCCGCGCCCGAACTTTATGATTTATCATCATATTTTAGCTAAAAGAACACATTGCAATAAGAAAATAGCTATTTCTAGTGTGTTAGGTATTCTAGAATCCAGCCCATGTTGCTTACAATATGCAACGTATTCATCAAAAATAGGTAAAAATCTGACTTTTTTTTTTGTAAAAAGTCATATAAATATTTGCTTCTGCGCCCGAATTTTATAATTTTTCATCATATTTTATCCACAGTATAGGTCCAAAAGCATGTTTATGAATGTTTTAACAATAGTATTCATTTCAAGAATAGGTAAAATCTGACTTTATTTTTCTAAAAAATCATATAAATATTTGCTCCCGCGCCCGAATTTTATGATTTGTCATCATAATTTAGGTAAAAGAAAACACTGCAACAAGAAAATAGCTATTTCAAGTGAGGTAGGTATTTTAGAATCCAGCCAATGAAGCTTACAATATACAACGTATTCATCAAAAATAGGTAAAATCTGACTTTTTTTTGTAAAAAAATATATAAATATTTGCTTCCTCGCCCGAATTTTATAATTTTTTATCAAATTTTATCCATAGTATAGGTCCAAAAGCATGTTTATGAATGTTTTAACAAAAATATCCATTTCAAAAATAGGTAAAATCTGACTTAATTTTTGTAAAAAATCATATAAATATTTGCATCCGCGCCCGAATTTTATGATTTTTCACCATATGTTAGCTAAAAGAAAACATTGCAACAAGAAAATTGATATTTCAAGTGTGTTAGGTATTCTAGAATCCAGCCCATGTAGTTAAAAATATACAACGTATTCATCAAAAATAGGTAAAATCTGACTTTTTTTTTGTAAAAAATCATATAAATATTTACTTCCGCGCCCGAAATTTATAATTTTTCATCATATTTTATCCACAGTATAGGTCCAAAAGCATGTTTATGAATGTTTTAACAAAAATATCCATTTCAAGAATAGGTAAAATCTGACTTTTTTTTTGTAAAAAATCATATAAATATTTGCTTCTGCTCCCGAATTTTATAATTTTTCATCATATTTTATCCACAGTATAGGTCCAAAAACATGTTTATGAATGTTTTAACATAAACATCTATTTCAAGAATAGGTAAAATCTGACTTTATTTTTGTAAAAAATCATATAAATATTTGCTTCTGCGCCCGAATTTTATGATTTTTTATCATATTTTAGCTAAAAGAACACATTGCAACAAGAAAATTGCTATTTCAAGTGTGTTAGGTATTCTAGAATCCAGCCCATGTAGCTTACAGTATACAACGTATTCATCAAAAATAGGTAAAATCTGAATTTTTTTTTGTAAAAAATCATATAAATATTTGCTTCCGCGCCCGAAATTTATAATTTTTCATCATATTTTATCCACAGTATAGGTCCAAAAGCATGTTTATGAATGTTTTAACAAAAATATCCATTTCAAGAATATGTAAAATCTGACTTTTTTTTTGTAAAAAATCATATAAATATTTGCTTCCGCGCCCAAATTTTATGATTTTTCATCATAATTTAGGTAAAAGAAAACATTGCAACAAGAAAATAGCAATTTCAAGTGAGGTAGGTATTCTAGAATCCAGCAAATGAAGCTTACAATATACAACGTATTCATCAAAAATAGGTAAAATCTGACTTTATTTTTGTAAAAAATTATATAAATATTTGCTTCCGCGCCCGAATTTTACGATTTTTCATCATAATTTAGGTAAAAGAAAACATTGCAACAAGAAAATAGCTATTTCAAGTGTGGTAGGTATTCTAGAATCCAGCCCATGTAGCTTACAATATACAACGTATTCATCAAAAATAGGAAAAATCTGACTTTTTTTTTTTAAAAAATCATATTAATATTTGATTCCGCGCCCGATTTTTATAATTTTTCATCATATTTTATCCACAGTATTGTTCCAAAAGCATGTTTATGAATGTTTAAACAAAAATATCCATTTCAAGAATAGGTAAAATCTGACTTTATTTTTGTAAAAAATCATATAAATATTTGCTTCCGCGCCCGAATTTTATGATTTTTCATCATAATTTAGCTAAAAGAATACATTGTAACAAGAAAATAGCTATTTCAAGTGTGTTAGGTATTCTAGAATCCAGCCCATGTAGCTTACAATATACAACGTATTCATCAAAAATAGGTAAAATCAAACTTTTTTTTTGTTAAAAATCATATAAATATTTGGTTCCGCGATCGAATTCTATAATTTTTCATCATATTTTATCCACAGTATATGTCCAAAAGCGTGTTTATGAATGTTATAACAAAAATATCCATTTCAAGAATAGGTAAAATCTGACTTTATTTTTGTAAAAAATCATATAAATATTTGCTTCCGCGCCCGAATTTTATAATTTTTCATCATATTTTATCCATAGTATAGGTCCAAAAGCATGTTTATAAATGATTTAACAAAAATATCCATTTCAAGAATACGTAAAATCTGACTTTATTTTGTAAAATATAATATAAATATTTGCTTCCGCGCTCGAATTTTATGATTTTTTCATCATACTTTAGCTAAAAGAACACATTGCAACAAGAAAATTGCTATTTCAAGTGTGTTAGGTATTCTAGAATACAGCCCATGTAGCTTACAATATACAACGTATTCATCAAAAATAGGTAAAATCAGACTTTTTTTTGTAAAAAATAATATAATATTTGCTTCCGCGCCCGAATTTTATAATTTTTCACCATATTTTATCCACAGTATAGGTCCAAAAGCATGTTTATGAATGTTTTAACAAAAATATCCATTTCAAGAATAGGTAAAATCTGACTTTATTTTTGTAAAAATCATATAAATATTTGCTTCCGCGCCCAAATTTTATGATTTTTTATCATAATTTAGGTAAAAGAAAACATTGCAACAAGAAAATTGCTATTTCACGTGTGGTAGGTATTCTAGAATCCAGCCAATGAAGCTGACAATATACAACGTATTCACCAAAAATAGGTAAAATTTGACTTAATTTTGTAAAAAATTATATAAATATTTGCCTCCGCGCCCGAATTCTATAATTTTTCATCATATTTTATCCATAGTGTAGGTCCAAAAGCATGTTTATGAATGTTTTAACAAAAATATCCATTTCAAAAATAGGTAAAATCTGACTTTATTTTGTAAAAAATCATATAAATATTTGCTTCCGCGCCCGAATTTCATAAATTTTTATCATAATTTAGCTAAAACAAAACATGTGCAACAAGAAAATTGCTATTTCAAGTGTGTTAGGTATTCTAGAATCCAGCCCATGTAGCTTACAATATACATCGTATTCATCAAAATTAGGCAAAATCTGACTTTTTTTTTTTGTAAAAAATCATATAAATATTTGCTTCCGCGCCCGAATTTTATAATTTTTTAGCATATTTTATCCACAGTATAGGTCCAAAAGCATGTTTATGAATGTTATAACAAATAATATCCATTTCAAGAATAGGTAAAATCTGACTTTATTTTTGTAAAAAATCATATAAATATTTGCATCGTTGTCTGAATTTTATGATTTTTCATCATATTTTAGCTAAAAGAACACATTGCAACAAGAAAATTGCTATTTCAAGTGTGTTAGGTATTCTAGAATCTAGCCCATTTAGCTTACAATGTACAACGTATTCATCAAAAATAGATAAAATCAGACTTTATTTTTGTAAAAATCATATAAATATTTGTTTCCGCGCCCGAATTTTATAATTTTTTATCATATTTTATCCACAGTAAAGGTCCAAACGCATGTTTATGAATGTTTTTAACAATAATATCCATTTCATGGATAGGTAAAATCTGACTTTATTTTTGTAAAAAATCATATAAATATTTGCTTCCGCGCCCGAATTTTATTATTTTTATCATAATTTAGGTAAAAGAAAACATTGCAACAAGAAAATAGCTATTTCATGTGAGGTAGGTATTCTAGAATCCAGCAAATGAAGCTTACAATATACAACGTATTCATCAAAAAAAGGTAAAATCTGACTTTTTTTTGTAAAAATCATATAAATATTTGCTTCCGCGCCCGAATTTTATAATTTTTCATCATATATTATTCACAGTATAGGTCCAAAAGCATGTATATGAATGTTTTAAAAAAATATCCATTTCAAGAATATGTAAAATCTGACTTTGTTTTTGTAAAAAATCATATAAATATTTGATTCCGCGCCCGAATTTTATGATTTTTCATCATATTTTACCTAAAAGAATACATTGCCACAAGAAAAATGCTATTTCAATTTTGTTAGGTATTCTACAATCCAGCCCATGTAGCTTACAATATACAACGTATTCATCAAAAATAGGTAAAATCTGACTTTTTTTTTGTAAAAAATCATATAAATATTTGCTTCCGCGCCCGAAATTTATAATTTTTTATCATATTTTATCCACAGTATAGGTCCAAAAGCATGTTTACGAATGTTATAACAAAAATATCCATTTCAAAAGTAGGTAAAATCTGACTTTATTTTTGTAAAAAATCATATAAATATTTGCTTCCGCGCCCGAATTTTATGATTTTTCATCATAATTTAGGTAAAAGAAAACATTGCAACAAGAAAATTGCTATTTCAAGTGTGGTAGGTATTCTAGAATCCAGCCAATGAAGCTTACAATATACAACGTATTCATCAAAAAATAAGGAAAATCTGACTTTATGTTTGTAAAAAATTATATAAATATTTGCCTCCGCGCTCAAATTTTTATAATTTTTCATCAAATTTTATCCATAGTATAGGTCCAAAAGCACGTTTATGAACGTTTTAACAAAATATCCATTTAAAAAATATGTAAAATCTGACTTAATTTTTGTAAAAAATCATATAAATATTTGCTTCCGCCCCCGAATTTTATGATTCTTCATCATATTTAGCTAAAAGAAAACATTGCAACAAGAAAATTGCTATTTCAAGTGTTTAGGTATTCTAGAATCCAGCCAATGAAGCTTACAATATACAACGTATTCATCAAAAATAGGTAAAATCTGACTTTTTTTTGTAAAAAATCATATAAATATTTGCTTCCGCGCCCGAATTTTATAATTTTGCATCATATTTTATCCACAGTATAGGTCCAAAACCATGTTTATGAACGTATTAACAAAAATATCCATTTCAAGAATATGTAAAATCTGACTTTATTTTTGTAAAAATCATATAAATATTTGCTTCCGCGCCCGAATTTTATGATTTTTCATCATATTTTAGCTAAAAGAAAACATTACAACAAGAAAATTGGTATTTCAAGTGTGTTAGGTATTCTAGAATCCAGCCCATGTAACTTACAATATACAACGTATTCATCAAAAATAGGTAAAATCTGACTTTTTTTTGTAAAAAATCATATAACTATTTGCTTCCGCGCTCGAATTTTATCATTTTTTATCATATTTTATCCATAGTATAGATCAAAAAGCATGTTTATGAACGTTTTAACAAAAATATCCATTTCAAAAATATGTAAAATCTGACTTTATTTTTGTAAAAAATCATATAAATATTTGCTTCCGCGCCCGATATTTATAATTTTTCATCACATTTTATCCGCAGTATAGGTCCAAAAGCATGTTTATGAATGTTTTAACAAAAATATCCATCTCAAGAATAGGAAAAATCTGACTTTATTTTTGTAAAAAATCATATATATATATATATTTGCTTCCGCCCCCGAATTTTATGATTTTTCATCATATTTAAGCTAAAAGAAAACATTGCAACAAGAAAATTGCTATTTCAAGTGTGTTAGGTATTCCAGAATCCAGCCAATGAAGCTTACAATATACAACGTATTCATCAAAAATAGGTAAAATCTGCCTTTTTTTCGTAAAAAATCATATAAAAATTTGCTTCCGCGCCCGAATTTTATAATTTTTCATCATATTTTATCCACAGTATAGGTCCAAAAGCATGTTTATGAATGTTTTAACAAAAATATCCATTTCAAGAATAGGTAAAATCTGACTTTATTTTCGTAAAAAATTATATAAATATTTGCTTCCGCGCCCGAATATTATGATTTTTTATCATAATTTAGGTAAAAGAAAACATTGCAACAAGAAAATTGCTATTTCAAGTTTGGTAGGTATTCTAGAATCCAGCCAATGAAGATTACAATATACAACGTATTCATCAAAAATAGGTAAAATCTGACTTTTTTTTTGTAAAAAATCATATAAATATTTGCTTCCGCGACCGAATTTAATAAGTTTTCATCATATTTTATCCACAGTATAGGTCCAAAAGCATGTTTATAAATGGTTTAACAAATATATCCATTTCATGAATAGGTAAAATCTGACTTTATTTTTGTAAAAAATCATATAAATATTTGCTGCCGCGCCCGAATTTTATGATTTTTCATCATAATTTAGGTAAAAGAAAACATTGCAACAAGAAAATTGCTATTTCAAGTGTGTTAGGTATTCTAGAATCCAGCCCATGTAGCTTACAATATACAACGTATTCATCAAAAATAGGTAAAATCTGACTTTTTTTTTGTAAAAAATCATATAAATATTTGCTTCCGCGCTCGAATTTTATCATTTTTCATTATATTTTATCCATAGTATAGATCAAAAAGCATGTTTATGAACGTTTTAACAAAAATATCCATTTCAAAAATATGTAAAATCTGACTTTATTTTTGTAAAAAATCATATAAATATTTGCTTCCGCGCCCGATATTTATAATTTTTCATCATATTTTATCCGCAGTATAGGTCCAAAAGCATGTTTATGAATGTTTTAACAAAAATATCCATTTCAAGAATAGGTAAAATCTGACTTTATTTTTGTAAAAAATCATATAAATATTTGCTTCCGCGCCCGAATTTTATGATTTTTCATCATAATTTAGGTATAAGAAAACATTGCAACAAGAAAATTGCTATTTCAAGTGTGGTAGGTATTCTAGAAACCAGCCAATGAAGCTTACAATATGCAACGTATTCATCAAAAATAGGTAAAATCTGACTTTTTTTTGTAAAAAATCATATAAATATTTGCTTCCGCGCCCGAATTTTATGATTTTTTATCATATTTTAGCTAAAGAAAACATTGCAACAAGAAAAAAAAAGTCAGATTTTACCTATTTTTGATGAATACGTTGTATATTGTAAGCTACATGGGCTGGTTTCTAGAATACCTAACACACTTGAAATAGCAATTTTTTTGTGGCAATGTTTTATTTAAGGTAAAATATGATGAAAAATCATAAAATTTGGGCGCGGAAGCAAATATTTATATGATTTTTTTACAAAAATAAAGTCAGATTTTACATATTTTAAAAATGGATATTTTTGTTAAAACGTTCATAAACATGCTTTTGGACCTATACTATGGATAAAATATGATAAAAAATTATAAAATTCGAGCGCGGAAGCAAATATTTATATAATTTTTTACAAAAATAAAGTCAGATTTTACCTATTTTTGATAAATACGTTGTATATTGTAAGCTTCATTGGCTGGATTCTAGAATACCTACCACACTTGAAATAGCAATTTTCTTGTTGCAATGTTTACTTTTACCTAAATTATGATGAAAAATCATAAAATTCGGGCGCGGAAGCAAATATTTATATAATTTTTTACAAAAATAGAGTCAGATTTTATATATTCTTGAAATGGATATTTTTGTTAATACATTCATAAACATGCTTTTGGACCTATACTGTAGATAAAATATGATGAAAAATTATAAAATTCGGGCGCGGAAGCAAATATTTATATGATTTTTAAAAAAAAAAAAGTCAGATTTTACCTATTTTTGATGAATACGTTGTATATTGTAAGCTTCATTAGCTGGATTCTAGAATACTTACCACACTTGAAATAGCAATTTTCTTGTTGCAATTTTTTCTTTACCTAAATTATGATGAAAAATCATAAAATTCGGGCGCGGAAGCAAATATTTAAATGATTTTTTAAAAAATAAAGTCAGATTTTACCTATTTTTGAAATGGATATTTTTATTAAAACATTCATAAACATGCTTTTGGACCTATACTGTGGATATAATATTATGAAAAATTATAAAATTCGGGCGCGGAAGCAAATATTTATATGATTTCTTACAAAAAAAAGTCAGATTTTACCTATTTTTGATGAATACGTTGTATATTGTAAGCTTCATTGGCTGGATTCTAGAATACCTAACACACTTGAAATAGCAATTTTCTTGTTGCAATGTTTTCTTTTAGCTAATATATGATAAAAAATCATAAAATTCGGGCGCGGAAGCAAATATTTATATGATTTTTTACAAAAATAAAGTCATATTGTACCTATTCTTGAAATGGATATTTTTGTTAAAACATTCATAAACATGCTTTTGGACCTATACTGCGGATAAAATATGATGAAAAATTATAAAATTCGGGCGCGCAAACAAATATTTTTATGATTTTTCACAAAAAAAAGTCAGATTTTACCTATTTTAGATGAATACGTTGTATATTGTAAGCTACATGGGCTGGATTCTAGAATACCTAACAAACTTGAAATAGCAATTTTCTTGTTTCAATGTTTTCTTTTACCAAAAATATGATAAAAAATCATAAAATTTGGGCGCGGAAGCAAATATTTATATGATTTTTTACAAAAATAAAGTCAGATTTTTCCTATTGTTGAAATGGATATTTTTGTTTAAACATTCATAAACTTTCTTTTGAACCTATATTGCCGATAAAATATGATGAAAAATTATAAAATTCGGGCGCGCAAACAAATATTTATATGATTTTTTACAAAAAAAAGTCAGATTTTACCTATTTTTGATGAATACGTTGTATATTGTAAGCTACATGGGCTGGATTCTAGAATACCTAACACACTTGAAATAGCAATTTTCTTGATGCAATGTTTTCTTTTAGCTAAAATATGATGAAAAATCATAAAATTCGGGCGCGGAAGCAAATATTTATATGATTTTTTACAAAAATAAAGTCAGATTTTACTTATTCTTGAAATGGATATTTTTGTTAATACATTCATAAACATGCTTTTGGACCTATACTGTGGATAAAATATGATGAAAAATTATATAATTCGGGCGCGGAAGCAATTATTTATATGATTTTTTACAAAAAAATTCAGATTTTACCTATTTTTGATGAATACGTTGTATATTGTAAGCTTCATTGGCTGGATTCTAGAATACCTAACACACTTGAAATAGCAATTTTCTTGTTGCAATATTTTCTTTTACCTAAATTATGATGAAAAATCATAAAATTCGGGCGCGGAAGCAAATATTTATATGATTTTTTACGAAAATAAAGTCAGATTTTACCTATTCTTGAAATGGATATTTTTGTTAAAACATTCATAAACATGCTTCTGGACCTATACTGTGGATAAAATATGATAAAAAATTATAAAATTCGGGCGCGCAAACAAATATTTATATGATTTTTTTACAAAAAAAAGTCTGATTTTACCTATATTTGATGAATACGTTGTATATTGTAAGCTACATGGGCTGGATTCTAGAATACCTAACACACTTGAAATAGCAATTTTCTTGTTGCAATATTTTCTTTTAGCTAAAATATGATGAAAAATCATAAAATTCGGGCGCGCAAGCAAATATTTATATGATTTTTTACAAAAATAAAGTCAGATTTTTCCTACTCTTGAAATGGATATTTTTGTTAAAACATTCATAAACATGCTTTTGGACCTATACTGCGGATAAAAAATGATGAAAAATTATAAAATTCGGGCGCGCAAACAAATATTTATATGATTTTTTACAAAAAAAAAGTCAGATATTACCTATTTTTGATGAATACGTTGTATATTGTAAGCTACATGGGCTGGATTCTACAATACCTAACACACTTGAAATAGCAATTTTCTTGTTGCAATGTTTTCTTTTAGCTAAAATATGATGAAAAATCATAAAATTCGAGCGCGGAAGCAAATATTTATATGATTTTTTACAAAAATAAAGTCAGATTTTACTTATTCTTGAAATGGATATTTTTGTTAATACATTCATAAACATGCTTTTGGACCTATACTGTGGATAAAATATGATGAAAAATTATATAATTCGGGCGCGGAAGCAATTATTTATATGATTTTTTACAAAAAAATTCAGATTTTACTTATTTTTGATGAATACGTTGTATATTGTAAGCTTCATTGGCTGGATTCTAGAATAACTAACACACTTGAAATAGCAATTTTCTTGTTGCAATGTTTTCTTTTACCTAAATTATGATGAAAAATCATAAAATTCGGGCGCGGAAGCAAATATTTATATGATTTTTTACGAAAATAAAGTCAGATTTTACCTATTCTTGAAATGGATATTTTTGTTAAAACATTCATAAACATGCTTCTGGACCTATACTGTGGATAAAATATGATAAAAAATTATAAAATTCGGGCGCGCAAACAAATATTTATATGATTTTTTTACAAAAAAAAGTCTGATTTTACCTATATTTGATGAATACGTTGTATATTGTAAGCTACATGGGCTGGATTCTAGAATACCTAACACACTTGAAATAGCAATTTTCTTGTTGCAATATTTTCTTTTAGCTAAAATATGATGAAAAATCATAAAATTCGGGCGCGGAAGCAAATATTTATATGATTTTTTACAAAAATAAAGTCAGATTTTTCCTACTCTTGAAATGGATATTTTTGTTAAAACATTCATAAACATGCTTTTGGACCTATACTGCGGATAAAAAATGATGAAAAATTATAAAATTCGGGCGCGCAAACAAATATTTATATGATTTTTTACAAAAAAAAAGTCAGATATTACCTATTTTTGATGAATACGTTGTATATTGTAAGCTACATGGGCTGGATTCTACAATACCTAACACACTTGAAATAGCAATTTTCTTGTTGCAATGTTTTCTTTTAGCTAAAATATGATGAAAAATCATAAAATTCGAGCGCGGAAGCAAATATTTATATGATTTTTTACAAAAATAAAGTCAGATTTTACTTATTTTTGAAATGGATATTTTTGTTAAAACGTTCATAAACATGCTTTTGGACCTATACTATGGATAAAATATGATGAAAAATTATAAAATTCGAGTGCAGAAGCAAATATTTATATAATTTTTTACAAAAATAAAGTCAGATTTTACCTATTTTTGATGAATACGTTGTATATTGTAAGCTTCATTGGCTGGATTCTAAAATACCTATCACATTTGAAATAGCAATTTTCTTGTTGCAATGTTTTCTTTTACCTAAATTATGATGAAATATCATAAAATTCGGGCGCTGAAGCAAATATTTATATGATTTTTTACAAAAATAATGTAAGATTTTACCTATTCTTGAAATGGATATTTTTGTTAAAACATTCATAAACATTCTCTTGGACCTTTACTGAGGATAAAATATGATGAAAAATCATAAAATTCGGGCGCGGGAGCAAATATTTATATGATTTTTTACAAAAATAAAGTCAGATTTTACCTATTCCTGAAATGGATATTTTTTTTAAAACATTCATAAACATGCTTTTGGACCTATACTGTGGATAAAATATGATGAAAAATTATAAAATTCGGGCGCGGAAGCAAATATTTATATGATTTTTTACAAAAAAAAGTCAGATTTTACCTATTTTTGATGAATACGTTGTATATTGTAAGCTTCATTGGCTGGATTCTAGAATACCTACCACACTTGAAATAGCAATTTTCTTGTTGCAATGATTTCTTTTACATAAGTTATGATGAAAAATCATAAAATTCGGGCGCGGAAGCTAATATTTATATGATTTTTTACAAAAATTAAGTCAGATTTTACCTATTCTTGAAATGGATATTTTTGTTTAAACATTCATAAACATGCTTTTGGACCTATACTGTGGATAAAATATGATGAAAAATTATAAAATTCGGGCGCGGAAGCAAATATTTATATGATTTTTTACAAAAAAAAAAGTCAGATTTTACCTATTTTTGATGAATATGTTGTATATTGTAAGCTACATGGGCTGGATTCTAGAATACCTAACACACTTGAAATAGCAATTTTTTTGTTGCAACGTTTTCTTTAACCTAAATTATGATGACAAATCATAAAATTCGGGCGCGGAAGCAAATATTTATGATTTTTTACAAAAATAAAGTCAGATTTTACCTATTCTTGAAATGGATATTTTTGTTAAAACATTCATAAACATGCTTTTGGACCTATACTGTGGATAAAATATGATGAAAAATTATAAAATTCGGGCGCGGAAGCAAAAATTTATATGATTTTTTACAAAAACAAAAGTCAGATTTTACCTATTTTTGATGAATACGTTGTATATTGTAAGCTTCATTGGCTGGATTCTAGAATACCTACCACACTTGAAATAGCAATTTTCTTGTTGCAATGTTTTCTTTTACCTAAATTATGATAAAAAATCATGAAATTCGGGCGCGGAAGCAAATATTTATATGATTTTTTACAAAAATAAAGTCAGATTTTACCTATTCTTGAAATGGATATTTTTGTTAAAACATTCATAAACATGCTTTTGGACCTATACTGTGGATAAAATATGATGAAAAATTAAAAAATTCGGACGCGGAAGCAAATATTTATATGATTTTTTTCAAAAAAAAAGTCAGACTTTACCTAATTTTGTTGAATACGTTGTATATTGTAAGCTACATGGGCTGGATTCTAGAATACCTAACATACTTTAAATAGCAATTTTCTTGTTCCAATGTTTTCTTTTAGCTAAAATAAGATGAAAAATCATAAAATTCGGGCGAGGAAGCAAATATTTATATGATTTTTTACAAAAAATAAAGTCAGATTTTACCTATTCTTGAAATGGATATTTTGTTAAAACATTCATAAACATGCGTTTGGACCTATACTGTGGATAAAATATGATGAAAAATTATAAAATTCGGGCGCGGAAGCAAATATTTATATGATTTTTTACAAAAATAAAGTCAGATTTTTCCTATTCTTGAAATGGATATTTTTGTTAAAACATTCATAAACATGCTTTTACTCTGAGATAGCGCGT